>CM022529.1:2361372-2448872 GCA_012273795.1 Dendrolimus punctatus | reverse complement strand
CGGTCGCTGCGTCTGCTGCGCGACGACGCCGTCTTCTGTGGCGGGTGTACTGGCGGCGCGCGCTATTGCACGCGCGCCTTAGCCCCTCTAGGACGGGGTTCCACCAGTACACCTTTCGGGGGGGCTGGAATCTGCCCCTCCTCGGCATCGCCGCATCACAGACGCCAGTGACGAGCGACCGTAGGTTTTCTGCCTCCTGCTCTACATTCACATCGGGAGCGTTCACCTCGGGCCCTGATGCCCAGGTGGCGACGATCAGGGCCTCTTTGAACAGCTCCCGATCCAGCTTTTGTAATGCCCAGCGCGGGCAGTCACCTACCGGGGACTCTCGGGACGGAGGGTCCGGATTTCGGCCGGAGACGCTGAACCGTATATAACGGTGGTCGGAGAGCGTCTCCACCTCTGTGACGACCCTCCAGTCCCGCACACGGTACGCCAGTTCAGGGCTGGCAAAGGAGACGTCGACAATTGAGCCGCCCTGCTGGCGCACACACGTGTGTTCGGAGCCCCGGTTGAGAACTACGAGACCCTGCGTGATGACCCATTCTTCAAGCACCTCGCCGCGCGCGCATGTCCTCGGAGATCCCCAAGCCACGGATTTTGCATTGAGGTCCCCGAGCACGAGCACGGGGCGAGGCTGGCTGCGGGCCACCACTGTGCCCACTTCCTCAATCCATCCCTCGAAATCGGCGAGCCTTCTGTTTGGGGAGAAGTAGCCTCCAACGACTACTATCTCCCCTATTGTTGCCGCCACGTAGCCCCGTCCCTTTACCAAACCGGCTAGGGGAGGGCATGCGGCGGCGGTCCGGACAATAATGGCCACCGAGCCATCCAGGTCCCCCGCCCAGTCAGAACGGGCGGGGACGTGATAAGGCTCGGCGACCACTGCGATTTGTATATTCCACTGCGCCATGCTCTGCACCAACAGATCTTGTGCAGTGGCGCAGTGGTTCAAATTTCCCTGGATCACTAGGATAGCCATTGGAGAAATTTGGATCTATTCTTCCATCCTAGTGGTCCCGGAATCCGACGTCGGCAACGGCGGCGGTCTCTTGGGAGGCCGCTGTGGCAACGGCGGCTGCGTAGTTGTTGGCGGCAAAAATGTATCATTTGCCGCAGCAGTGGCACCTCTCTTTTCTTCTTCTTCTTTTTCTTCGTTGGCCTTTTATTCGACTGCTGCGACTTGGAATTCGTGGCAGTAGATTTATTGGCGTTGGGGGGGGGGCCCGCGCTTTTACGCGCAGCCGGCACTCCCCTGCACATCCAGTGTCCTGCCGCACGGCCCGCCGCACTACAGATGCTGCAGTGCGGTGTGTTTTGACATGTGGCGGCAGGATGACCAGGCTGACCGCAGCGGTAGCAGTCTTTGCTGCGGTCGACAGGGGAGGGACAGGTGCAGGCCACGTGTCCTGCCACAAGGCAGCGCCAGCACCTCTCAGACCGGCCCGGCAGAACTTTGACGTCCGCCGAGGCCCACCCCACCATTATTCTCTTCCGCTCTTTCAATTTGATGGCCGCCGCCATAGGGCAGGCCAGGATAGCGTATCCCAGCCTGTCCGGGCCCAGACGTATGGCGCTTGAATTGATGCGTCCAGCGGCAACGTCCGTGACCCGGGCGACGGCGGCCACGACATCCTCAGCTGTAGTACAATCGTCCAGACCCGAGATGCGCACGTTGAGACACCTCTCGGGCCTGGATACCTTTACTTCATCCTCTGGTAGGACCGTCCGGAGTTGCGTGGCGAGGGCATCCGCTTTCTCCCCACTGTCTTTCCCAGGGAGGAGAAGCATACGAGCCCCCGTTCGCGCAGTCTTCAATTTTACCCCGGGAATGCCAAGGTCGCCGAGCTTGATATTAGCTTTAGCCTTTTCCATTACGGCCGCGTAGCTGGTGCCCTTCTCCACGGCCGCGGGTAGTAGAGTGAGAATCACCGCGGTCGTGTTAGGCACCCGCATACGCGGACCTTTTTTAGCCTTAGGCGCCGGCGGCCTTGGCCTCGCCTTGGCTGGGAAGATTTTCTTTCTTCGGGTTGGGTCGGTGGCTTCTTCTTTTTAGGCTTTCGAGCCACCAACGACCAACCTTCCTCCAGTGCTTGGGACGGTCCTGGATCGCCGCTCCAACTTCCATTCCTCTTGGGGTTTGAGGCGTGTTCGGTCCCGTCGAATTCGCCTGTTCTGAACCTTTCCTCCGTTTGGGAGCAGGTAATGGAGGGAAATCCTTTGAAGGACGGCCGGCCACTTTTCTTTCGGACGTAACGGGCGGCTGTGTATTCGCCCGTCGAGTGTCTGCTGCCAACGGTGGGCGGACTCGCGTCTCCGGAAGGAGACGATCATTTAAAGCAGCGAGCTTCGCGTCCATCATGGCCCTAATGAGAGGGTTAGATGTCGCAGAAGCTCCTCTTCATCCTTGAACCGCCCTCCCGCAGCAGACTGTGGTGGCGGTGGTGGAGGTGGTGGAGGCGCCTGTTGCCGTGCCCTTGGCTGGGGCACGAGAGTGGGACGGACTTTGGTGAACTCAGCCCGGAGGCTGGCCATCTCCGCTCTCATGGCTTTGACCTCGGCTTCCAAGCGCCGATTTGCCGCCTCAAGCCGTCGAACTTCCTCTGACTCGGTGCGATTTCGAAGTACTTCGAATGCGTCGCTGATGATCGCGACCGAGTCATTGAGGGATTTGACAAAGGTCCCTTTCAGTCCTCTAGGGACCTTTGCCACGTGGCGGATTACGCCTAGGGCGTTCTTCACGTCGGTTTCGACGGCTAGAGACGTTCTCGATCCCATCTCATCAGGTCCGGGACCCGAATGGCCGAGGAGCTCCGGAGCCCGTCGAGCGATACGCGCCTCTTCAGCAGCTCTAATCAGCTCGACGGTGCTTTCCTCGTGATCTTGTTCAAGATCCCGGCGGCCAGTCTGGGCTACGGCCTCCCTGGCTCGTGCCAAACTGGCAGACTCCTCAGTTGCTCCCGTAGAAGGTGGGGACACCCTACGGGAGGATTTTGAAGCCGCTGTCTCCTCATCACTGGAGACCAGCGAAATTCTCTGGGGGCCTCGGTATGGGGCGGGCCTCCTCCGCTTCTTCTGGACGCGCCAGTTCGACGAGTGTGACGGACCGGCTTCCGGCTCCGTTCGAATGCCTGGTCCCGATTCGGAACGTGAGCGCGTCGGCGATCTTGAGCGCGTCGGTGATCTTGAGCGCGATCTCGATTTCGACCGAGAGCGGGACCGAATGGAGAACATCGAGAGGTTACTGTCAGACGACTCTGCGACAGCTCCACTCAAGGCCCCGCTCTGGTTGCCGCTTTTGACACAACTTGCAGCAGAAGTGCGGCCGCTCATTCTGCTGCTACTGCGTGAAAAAACTACTTCACCGCCCATCCCGGGCATCTTCTCCTTGGACAAAGTCCAAACGTTGCAGCGCAAAGGCGTCTCCCCCCCAGAATACGATGGGAGACTTCTGTCCTTACCAAAGGTGCCGGCATCGGAGCGAGATTCGCCTGCCTTTTTTTTTTGAGCGGCAGATCGACTCGCCTGGGGTAGTGTTTCTTGCGATTGTGCTTCCATTTTTATAATTCGAACCCCTTACGGGGTTATTAAAACTAAAATTGTCCCCTCTACGGGAGACCATCTGGATGACTTAAAACTAATACAGTCTGTGAGCGGCGTGCGTGAAGTCCGCCGTTTACAAACAACCCACACGCCGCCCACAGGGCGCTTGCAGCCGGGATAGCCCGCCCGGCATACAGCTCCAAGCACGCCAACTTAGCTTCGGGTGGGTGGGGGAATCGGTCTGCCCTAAGGGCAAGCAGGTCGGATCCTCCACCCGTTTCATCTGAGTGAGATTTCTTCATCCGCGGTGCGGGTGCGGTCGGGTGAAACCGCCGCCACCACACCCCACATCGCGCGACGGTGACGAATTTAGAAAAGCGGCGGACCGCCCTTAGGCCCACTCCGTCGTCTGCCCGGTGATTGGCGAATGCCCTGAACGCCGGACCCGTCGCCGCCACATCGCGAAGGAGCCTCTCCGCTGAACGGAGAGGTGCGAGTGGCCCGTCAAACGAAAGGTAGGTGGGTGTTTGGGAAGGAGGGACACACAGGAGCGATTTTAAGGATAGGAACGTAGGGGGGACACCACTGTCACGGTGAGAACGGGGGAAATGTGACAGTGGTCGCTCGGGGCCCCGGGGTCGCTTCCCCGTGCGCCAACCGCGGTCGGAGGGGGGGGACCGCGGGGGGCGCCCCCTGGGGGGAAACCAAACCCAAACCAAACCCAAACCAAACCAAACCAAACCAAAACCAAACCAAAACAAAAAAAAAAAAAACCAAACCAAAACCAAACCAAACCAAACCAAAAAACAAACCAAACCAAACCAAACCAAACCAAACCAAACCAAACCAAACCAAACCAAACCAAAACCAAACCAAACCAAACCAAAACCAAAAAAAAACCAAAAAAAAAAAACCAAACCAAACCAAACAAACCCAAACCAAACCAAACCAAACCAAACCAAAACCAAACCAAAACCAAACCAAAACCAAACCCAAACCAAACCAAACCAAACCAAACCAAACCAAACCAAACCAAACCAAACCAAACAAAAAAAACCAAAAAAAAAAAAAAAAAAAAAAAAAAAAAAAAAAAAAAAAAAAAAAAAAAAAAAAAAAAAAAAAAAAAAAAAAAAAAAAAAAAAAAAAAAAAAAAAAAAAAAAAAAAAAAAAAAAAAAAAAAAAAAAAAAAAAAAAAAAAAAAAAAAAAAAAAAAAAACAAACCAAAACCAAACCAAACCAAACCAAACCAAACAAACCAAACCAAACCAAACCAAACCAAACCAAACCAAACCAAACCAAACCAAACCAAACCAAACAACAAACCAAACCAAACCAAACCAAACCATTTTTTTTTTTTTTTTTTTTTTTTTGGCCAGGGGAAATCCGTTTGAGGACTAGGACCGCGACAGGCGCAGAAGCCTGGGGGATGCTCGCGACCTTGGTGAGACAGTGTGGGATTCGCCAGATCGGGGGTGGCACTAGCGCGCCCGGTCAGAACCGGTGCCACGCTATTGCCACTCCCCAGTTAGGGATACCCACTAAAACCCCTGGGTGTTCCGTCCTGCGCCTTTTGCCAGGGCTACGTGTATGCGGTTTTCCCAACTCCGCTGCCCTGGCAGGCGTGGGCCCCGCTCACTGGGCCTCTTCCAATGCCGGGGGAGCTACTCCCCCGGCGACGACTGGGTCTTTTCGGCGTGGGGCGGTTTGTAACGCGCCCCACGGGAAGAGAGATGAGCGCGCGCGGAACACTCGCGCTCTCATCTCGACGGCATGTGCGGGTGAGTGAGAACCTCTATACCCCTAGAGGCCCCACCCGCGCCGCCCGCTTACGGTGGCCGAAGGTCTAAATCAGACCGCCGGCGCCGACGCGTCCTCCTTTGTCGGGAGCGGAGCAGGGAATTACGCTCACGCTCCCGTTCCGCCTCCTCCTTCGCAAACATGACTTGCTCGCAGAAGGAGGAGACGGCGTCCCATCCGGTGGAGCTCCCGACCATGGTGCGTACCACGGCCGGGAGCGAGGTGTCAAATCCGGTGTGGGCGACGAGCTCTCGGCGCTGCTCTGTCCAGGCTGGACACTCCTGGAGTGTGTGCAGCGCCGTATCCTCGTCGCCCGTGTCACAATGATGGCACCCTGACGTTGCCTCGCGGCCGAGGCGACACAGGTACCTTCCGAAGCAACCATGCCCCGTCAGGACCTGTGTCAGCCTGAAGGTCAGGGTGCCGTGACTTCGTCCAATCCAGTCTTGCAGGACGGGCCGCACCGCCTCAATGGTGGCGGGGCCCGCGCTGGGGCGTCGTAGGCGATCTTCCCAGACCCCCACGGCTACCTGGCGGAGCTCCGACCGGCACGCCTCGATCTCGCGAGGCGCGGGTCTGGTGCCCCTGGCCAGGGCTTCTTTGCGCCATGTGTACAATGACGCCAGGACCCTGGCTTCCAGGTCCCATGGGGGGGATCCGGCGAGTAGCGAGGCCACTTCGAAGGACACCGTACGGTATCCTCTTATTGCCCTGACGGCCAATATGCGTTGCGCTTGACGCAACAGCGCCGCGTTTTTGGCCGTCAGGCGGGGCGACCAAATTGGTGCCCCGTAAAGGGCCATCGAACGTACGATGCCTTCGAAGAGTTTTCGGCACGTGGCGTTAGGCCCCCCGACATTTGGGAGCAAGCGCGACAGCGCACCGGCTGCCCCCTTGAGTCTGGGGAGCAGCTGCCGAAAATGTGCCGAAAAATCCCATCGGCCATCGAGGACCAATCCCAGATACTTCATGGTCTGCCCGATGCCGATGCGGATGCCTCCTACAACGATGCTACTGGCTGGAGGTGGGCGGTTACGAGGACCGTGAAACATCACGGCCTCGGTCTTCTGCAACGCCACCTCCAGACCAAGACGCCGGATCCTGCCTACTATCGTTGACACCCCAGCCGTGCCTAAAAGACACGCCTGCCTATGGGTCCTCCCGCGCGCGGCGATCAGCGTGTCGTCTGCGTAGCATACGACGCTGACGCCCGGGGGGACCCGACACCTCAATGTCCAGTCGTATGCGATGTTCCACAGGAGGGGACCCAGAACCGACCCCTGTGGAACACCGCACACCATGGCTCGCCGATTCCAACCCTCGTGGACCGGGTAAGTGACGGCTCTACTGTTTAAATATGCCCCGACTATTCGGCGGAGGTAGGTCGGCACCCCGAAATATCGGAGCGCCTCCATGATGCATGCCCAGGGCAAGGAATTGAATGCGTTGGCGATGTCTAAGCTCACCGCCAACAAGACCTCACCCTGGGAGACTGCGTCCTCCGCCAGGCTTTTCAAGCGCATGATTGCGTCGATCGTGGAGCGCCCCGTGCGAAAACCAAACTGGTTGTCCGCCAGATCCGGCCCCGTCGTCGTTAGGTGCTGGACGAGGCGGTGGACGATGATACGCTCAAAGAGCTTTCCGACCTCGTCCAGCAGCACAATGGGCCGGTAGGCGGACGGCGAGTCCGCAGGGCGCCCCTCCTTCCGCAGCAGGACCAGCTTTCCTGTCTTCCACCGCTGTGGAAACTGGCCCTGCTCTAGGCATGCGCTGAAAAGCCCCATCAGTCGGGGCTCCAGGGCGTCGTAGGACAGAACCCACGCACGCCCTGGTATGCCGTCAAGGCCGGGGGCGGCGTTCTTGGCCTTTAGCCGTAGCATAGCCACCCCCAGCTCTACCCGGTCCACAGTGGGCACAGGGTCTCTTTCCGCGCTGGGCTCCGCCTCTGGCGGTGCCATGCAGGAGGCATGTGCTCAGCCCGTGAAGGGAACAGAGCGCCAACAACGTCATGAACAACGTCTCTGGGGAGAGACTCGGTAAGTGGGGGCGCCCAGGCACGGAGCTTGTTCCGTGCCATCCTGAAAGGGCGCCCCCAAGGATCCTGGTTGAGAGTGTCCAGGAGTTCTCCCCAGGCGACGTTCTTTGCGTTATAGATTTCAATCCGCAGTGTTCTTCTGGCGCTTCTGTACCCCTCATACAGCTGAGCCTCTACGGTCGCTGCGTCTGCTGCGCGGCGACGCCGTCTTCTGTGGCGGGTGTACTGGCGGCGCGCGCTATTGCACGCGCGCCTTAGCCCCTCTAGTACGGGGTTCCACCAGTACACCTTTCGGAGGGGCTGGAATCTGCCCCTCCTCGGCATCGCCGCATCACAGACGCCAGTGACGAGCGACCGCAGGTTTTCTGCCTCCTGCTCTACATGCACATCGGGAGCGTTCACCTCGGGCCCTGATGCCCAGGTGGCGACGATCAGGCCTCTTTGAACAACTCCCGATCCAGCTTTTGCAATGCCCAGCGCGGGCAATCACCTGCCGGGGACTCTCGGGACGGAGGGTCCGAGTTTCGGGAGGAGACGCTGAACCGAATGTATCGGTGATCGGAGAGCGTCTCCACCGTCGTGATGACCCTCCAGTCCCGCACACGGCGCGCCAGTTCAGGGCTGGCAAACGAGACGTCGACAATTGAGCCGCCCTGTTGGCGCACACACGTGTGTTCGGAGCCCCGGTTGAGAACTACGAGACCCTGCGTGATGACCCATTCTTCAAGCACCTCGCCGCGCGCGCATGTCCTCGGAGATCCCCAAGCCACGGATTTTGCATTGAGGTCCCCGAGCACGAGCACGGGGCGAGGTCGGCTGCGGGCCACCACTGTGCCCACTTCCTCTATCCAACCCTCGAAATCGGCGAGCCTTCGACTTGGGGAGAAGTAGCCCCCAACGACCACAATCTCCCCAATAGTAGCCGCCACGTAGCCCCGTCCCCTTACCACACCGGCTAGGGGAGGGCATGCGGCGGCGGTCCGAATTATGATGGCCACCGAGCCATCGAGATCCCCCGCCCAGTCAGAACGGGGGGGGACGTAATATGGCTCGGCGACAACAGCCAGCTGAATGCCCCACTGCGCCAAACTCTGCACTAACAAATCCTGGGCAGCGGCGCAGTGGTTCAAATTGCCCTGGACCACTAGGAGAGCCATAAGAACGACTGTTATTCCTCCATCCTAGAGGTCCCGGGCGCCGGCGACGGCGATGGTGGCGGCGGCAGCGAACGAGGTTTGGGCTGCGGTCGCTGCGGCAGCGGCGGCAATGAAGTGTTCGTTGCCGCAGTCTGTGTGGAACCTTTTTTCTTCTTTTTCTTCTTTTTCTTCCTCGTCTGCTGTTTTTGGCCGTCTTTTCTCTTTTCTTGGTCCACCCTGTTGTTGGTGGACCTCGCGATGTTGGTGGGGGGGCCCGTGCTTTTCCGCACGGCCGGCACTCCCCTGCACATCCAGTGCCCTGCCGCTCTGCCCGCCGCACTGCAGATGCTACAATGCGGAGGGTTCTGACAGGTGGCGGCAGGGTGACCAGGTTGACCGCAGCGATAACAATCTTTGCTGCGGTCAACAGGGGAGGAGCAGGTGCAGGCGACGTGTCCTGCCACAAGGCAGCGCCAGCACCTCTCAGACCGGCTCGGCAGAATTTTGACGTCCGCCGAGGCCCACCCCACCATAATCCTCTTCCTTTCTTTCAGCTTGATGGCCGCCGCCATAGGGCAGGCCAGGATAGCATATCCCAGCCTATCCGGGCCCAGACGTATGACGCTGGAATTGATACGCCCAGCGGCGACGTCCGAGACCCGGGCGACGGCGGCCACGACTTCCTCTTCTGTTGTGAAGTCGTCCAGGCCCGAGACGCGCACGTTGAGACATCTTTCAGGCCTGGACACCTTTACTTCGTCCTCTGGCAGGACATTCTTCAGCCGCGCGGCGAGGGCGTCTGCCTTCTCCCCGCTGTCCTTTCCTGGGAGGAGTAGCATGCGGGCCCCCGTCCGCGCGGTTTTAAGCTTGACGCTTGCAATGCCAAGCTCCCCTAACTTAATATTGGCCTTCGCCTTCTGCATGATGTCCGCGTAGCTGATGCCCTTTTCGACCGCCGCGGGCAGCAAGGTAAGGATTACCGCGGTGGTGTTGGGCACCCGCATACGCGGACCCTTTTTCGCCGGTGTTTTTGGCGGCTTCGCTTTCGGCTTTGGCTGAGGAAGTCGACCAGAGCCGCTTTGTTGGGCCGGTGGTTTCTTCTTAGCCTTTCGAGCTACCACCGACCAACCTTCTTCGATCCTAGGAGGCGGCTCTGGGACAGATGAGTCCGTCTGGGCTGGCCTCTTTGGTCTAGGGGTATTTGCGTCCCCGTTGCTTCCTTCAGCAGTGCCCCGCTTCCTTTTGGGGTAGGAAGTGCAGGGAAGTCTTCGGGAGGGCGGTTGGCCTCTCTTCTCCCAGGTGCAGAGGTTTGCTGCGCACTCGCCCGCCGGGCGTCTACTGCCAGCGGCGGGCGGACTCGCTTCTCTGGGAGAAGGCGGTCATCTAGAGCGGCTAACTTGGCGTCCATCATGGCCCCGAGTGACAGGGTCAGATGGCGCAGTAGCTCGTCCTGGTCGTTGAACCGCCCTCCCACAACAGGTCTCGATGAAGGCGGCGGTGGTGGTGGCGGTGGCTTCGGCGTCGAAGTGGTCTTGGACGGTGCAGGCCGGGGACGGGCGATCTCGGCCCGTAAGCTGGCTAGTCCTTCCTCAGCTCCTTCATTTCGGCTTCGAGGCGCCGGTTGGCCGCTTCAAGTCGCCTTATTTCATCTGATTCCGTTCGGCCGCGCAGCACCTCGAAGGCGTCGCTGATGATACTCACGGAGTCATTGAGGGACTTCATGAACGTCCCTTTCAACCCCCTGGGGACTTTCGCCACGTGGCGGATAACTCCCAGGGCGTTGCGGACGTCCGTTTCTATCGCCTGGGCCGTCCGGGCCCCGGCCTCGTCGGTGATGGTGACCGACCCTGAGCCAAGAAGTTCTGGAGCCCGTCGAGCGATACGCGCCTCCTCGGCGGCTCTGATCAGCTCGACGGTGCTTTCTTCATGGTCCAGCTCAAGGTCGGTGGTCCTGCTTGTTTTGGCGACGGTCTCTATGGCTCGTGCCAAGCTGGCGGCCTGTTCGGTGGCCTCTTCAGAAACTCCCGCAGAAGGTGGGGACACCCTGCGGCAGGTTTTCGGCGTTGCCGTTTCCTCGTCGCTTGAAACGAGCGAGATGCGTTGGGGGCCTCTGTATGGCACAGGCCTCCTCCTCTTTTTCTGTATGCGCCACTGGCTCGACGGCTTCGAAGGCCCGGCTTCCGGTTCGGTGCGTATGCCGGGCCCCGATCCGGAGCGTGAGCGCGTTGGAGAGCGCGATCGCGTTGGCGAGCGTGACCGCATAGGCGAACGCGACCTCGAATCTGAGCGAGAGCGGGACCGAATGGAGAACATTGACATGTTGGAGTCCGATTCGTCAACAGCTCCACTCAAGGTCCCGCCCTTTGGCCGCTTATGGCGCCACTTGCAGCAGAGTTGCGGCCGCTCACTCTGCTGCTGCTGCGCGAAAAAATTACTTCACCGCCCATCTCGGGCACCTTCTTCTTGGACAAAGTCCATTGTTTAGAGCGCAAAGGCGTCTCCCCCCCAGAATACGACGGGAGACTTCTGTCCTTACCATAGGTACCGGCATCGGAGCGAGATTCGCCTGACTTTTTTTGTTGAGCGGCAGATCGACTCGCCTGGGGTAGTGTTTCTTGCTTCTGTGCTTCCATGGTTATTTCGAACCCCTTTCGGGGTTATTAAAACTAAAGTTGTCTCCACTACGGGAGACCATCTGAGTGCTTATGAACTAAATTGCGAGCGGCGTGCGTGATGTCCGCCGTTTACGAACAACCCACACGCCGCCCGCAGGGTGCTCGCAGCCGGGATGACCCGCCCGGCTCACAGCTGCTGGCACACCCAACCAAGCTTCGGGTGGGTGGGGAAGTAAACCTGCCCTAAGGGCGAACAAGTCCAAAGCTCCACCCAGAACCATCTGACAGTCTTCTATCTTCATCCGCGGTGCAGGTGCGGTCGGGTTAAACCGCCGCTACCACACCCTACATCGCGCAACGGTGGCGAAGTCAGAAAAGGGGCGGGCCGCCCTTAGGCCCGCTCCGTCGCCTGCCCGGTGATTGGCGAATGCCCTAAACGCCGGACCCGTCGCCGCCACATCGCGAAAGAGCCTCTCCGCTGAACGGAGAGGTGCGAGTGGCCCGTCAAACAAAAGGTAGGTGGGGTTTGTGAAGGAGGGACACACAGGAACGATTTTAAGGATAGGAACGTAGGTGGGACACCACTGTCACGGAGAGAACGGGGGAAATGTGACAGTGGTCGCTCGGGGCCCCGGGGTCGCTTCCCCGTGCGCCACCGCGGTCGGAGGGGGGGGACCGCGGGGGGCGCCCCCTGGGGGAACCAAACCAAACCAAACCAAACCAAACCAAACCAAACCAAAAAACCAAACCAAACCAAACCAAACCAAACCAAAACCAAACCAAACCAAACCAAACCAAACCAAACCAAACCAAACCAAACCAAACCAAACCAAACCAAACCAAAACCAAACCAAACCAAACCAAACCAAACCAAACCAAACCAAACCAAACCAAACCAAACCAAACCAAACCAAACCAAACCAAACCAAACCAAACAAACCAAACCAAAACCAAACCAAACCAAACCAAACCAAACCAAACCAAACCAAACAACAAACCAAACCAAACCAAACCAAACCAAACCAAACCACCAACCAAACCAAACCAAACCAAACCAAACCAAACCAAACCAAACCAAACCAAACCAAACCAAACCAAACCAAACCAAAACCAAACCAACCAACCAAACCAAACCAAACCAAACCAACCAAACCAAACCAAACCAACCAAACCAAACCAAACCAAACCAAACCAAACCAAACCAAACCAAACAAACCAAACCAAACCAAACCAAACCAACCAAACCAAAAAAACCAAACCAAACAAACCAAACCAAACAAACCAAACCAACCAAACCAACCAAACCAAACCAAACCAAACCAAACCAAACCAAACCAAACCAAACCAAACCAAACCAAACCAAACCAACCAAACATGGACATTCAATCTTCATATGTATTCATTTGCAAACAATACTGTTTAAGTTTTCTTAACAGCGACATCTAGTTCGGTGTTTCGCTTTATCGTTATTACTACTACATACATTGTTGTCTTTGTTCAATCTTTGTTGTGTAGGTTTGAGGTTACAGGTTTTTTTTTTTTTTTTTTTTTTGCTACAAGCCAATCTATTTATTTATGGGAGCTACGTGCATAGTTCCGAGTATTTCAATGCATTCTTCATGGTTTCACTATAAAGTTTTTTTTTTTTTTTTTATATTGATTGAGCACTATTTTTATTACTGCACGTTACGCTTTACATGTTCTTAACTACAATAAATGGCATGAGTATATAGAGGCCAATTTTTTTTAACAAATTAGGGTGATGATAGATATGATTTCAATGAAAATAGTGCAAATAGGTATTTTACTTTTCCTTGCAATTGATGTTCGGTATTTAAAAAAAAAAAAAACAAAAACGAATTTCAGCCGAATGCCGAAGTTCGGCTCAAGCTGGTTGCTTTGAAACCATTCCATTACTGTGGGAGAGTGTACTCGAGGTAAACGACAACATAAAAATAAAAGATCCAGTGTCCGTTTGAAATGTTTATTTGTCGCATCAAAATTACACGTCAGTCGATCGACACACGACGAGGCGGCTCTCGGGACGACGCTGCGGAGCCTCTCTCCTTCTCCTCCCGATTCAGATGAAATATTGTACACAAGTAGAGGCAGTCGCAGTCGCAGTCGTCCCGAGGGCGGCCTCCGCTCCGCACACAACTATAAAAATAGATCCTTAATTTACAAACGTACAGCTAACAGGAGAACTCTCGCTCACAACAACTAAATGCACAGTTCAAGGTTCATGATATGAAACTATAATAATCAGAGCACCATTTCAATTAAATACAGGTATTTACATTACAGGGCTCATCGCCTCTTATCGCCTCTTATCGCCTCTCATCGCCTTTCTACCATTTTCAAATCATTTTGGCATTACATACATTTACATTTACTCATTCTAACATTACATCTTAAGTCATGGCAATTAAACGAAGACAGCCTTGGTAAACTATTATATATGAAATTATTTTCCGCCGACACTAGGCGGACCAAAGCGATCCCTATTCACATAAAGTTGAATCATTTTAATCATTTTGGCCGTTTAAAGTGGCTTTCAGGCGTTATTTAGTCAAATCATTTCTTGTCAGACAACAAGTCATGTAGTGACTTTTCAAAATATTAGGGGAGCCCGAGCGGGCTCTATTATATAGCGCCACAATACATGAACTCTTCATACAAGGCCGCGCGTTTAGGGCAGCCGATCAATTTGTAAAAAAAAACGTAAGAAAATTCAAGCGCATCAGATTAAGACAAGATGAGTTATTTATTACATATGGGCCGAATGTGTTTTGAACCGAAAACCAAATACGAACTTCGGCCAAACATTCGGTTAATACAAAAAAAATCGGCCGAACTTCGGTTTGATTTCGGCACGCTCTCTCAAGAGCAACGTCAACTTGATGTCACCGAGTTTTGTACTATAACCTGCCTCTAGTAATTTTTAAGTATGAGTAGGTGGATAAAAGAATAGATTTTTAGACCTTTAATTGAAAATAAATCACCATTTCATAATTCTAAATTCATAATGATTAATTCGTACAAAATGACTTCAATCAAGATTAAAGTTGCAAAATTGCAAATGCCTCTTAGAAATGTTTTCAAGTCACGCGTTATAATTAAGCAGTTGCACTGCTTACTGCTGTACCTTCCGATTAAGGAAATTCCTCTACATCATTGTTACATTTTTGCTTTTGCTTTGACTTTTGGTCGCGTCCAAATCGTCAGTGTTGTGAATAGGAGTTCCTTTAGGGTTTGCTTAACATCCCTTCGCACGGCCACCCCCATCATGTGAGCCGGCAGATGAATATATCTCCGTCATCAGAAACACACGAGGCGTATACATGATTACATTGACCGCCTTCGCGTTGCGCCCCTCGGGCTCCCCTACTGGAAGTGTTTCATCTATTTCTATCGGAACACAAAACCTCAACTGCTTTCAGTGCCAACTACAGGGCGGAGACTTTCAGGAGGAAAAACTTAACCGTTGCATCTACACAAAGAATGTCTCGGCAGACTTTCCATAGTTTGAGGGAAAATTTTGACTTTCACAAATTTTCAAAAGAATGTACAGTTTGCAAGAAAAGGATCATAATATACAAAAGCATTTTTTTACGTCAATTGACCCTGTTTCTGATACTGATCAAAACGTTGTATGAGACCAATCCAGGTCGGAGTGTTAAAACAGTGAGCAATTGCAAAAATCTTTTCTCATACATTTTGAAGCAGCGGAACTTATCTTTTTATTCATTAAATGTTTTTCTTAAATGAATAAAAGATAAGATTGGAAAGTTTCCGCCCTGTATATTTCTAGCTTTTTAGGTTTCGCAAGGTTTCACCTTACTAAACAGAAAACAACCGTTTAATACATTAAATTGACAAATAAAATTAAACATTTATTTTAATTATAATATTTTATAAGTTTTTGTGACTTGTATACATAATAAAACTACGTTTTACCGGTTTTATCGAAACGTCGGAATAGCGAAAATCAAATAAACTACACCGCGCTTGAAACCATTAAATCGTAGTTTTATTGCTCATTTTAATTGTTTTGTTTGGAGTTTTTTTGTTTGGAGATTTTTGGACATTATATATTTTCTTTTATATATTCAGTAACGTATCATTATTTGAGATTTTTCATATTAAACTGTGCCTTATGTATATAGTAAAGTATAACATCAAAAATATACTTTTAACTGCCGAAAATAGCAAATGATCTCCAGAATTAAAACCTGTTTAAAGTGGTTTGTTCTTTCTAGTAGTACGAGCATATCAATTCGGTGATCACTTACTATTTGGTCATCGAATATAATGTCAAAGGGCTACAACCATTGCCATTTTTTTTGGTAAGAAAAGAGCTTCGGGTCGCAATTTTTTAGGGGGTCACAATATTTGTTGCTTTAAATTATTTACAACAACGCCATGCAACGGTTGGGGAAAAAGCATTTTCGCATATAGTTTGTGTTGCGGCACGATTTGCCAAAGGGAGGTACACGCCATATCCTTCACACTTCGCCTATGACGACGCTCGTTGCCTACGGCCAACCGCCAACGGCCAACATCCCATTGAACACTTCCTACGCTACAGTATGTATGAACTTGTAATAAGATCTTTTTGGCTACACCATTTGTATCGGGCTGGTTTTGGTACCATTAAAAGTTTTCATTTTAAAGAAGACATTTTCATTTGTTTTTCTTATTATTACAATCAAGAAATTCGATACATTTTAAAATTTTACTCCAAAAAAATGTGATGTTTATGAACCTAATGCAGTATCTGCGAGAGTAGCGCAAATTTCGTTTAAGCGTTTGCAATCCAGAAATTTTGATATCAAAGATGCACGTCGCTCTGGTCGCCCTGTTACGGACAAAATTGATGCCATTTTCGAAAGAGTGGGGCAAGATCGGCATATTAGTAGTTACGATGTAGCTGGAGAACTGGGAATCGACCACAAAACGGTTTTGAAAAAAGCTGGGTACACAAAAAAGCTCGATATTTGTGTGCCTCATGAGCTCACTGAAAGAAAACTAATGAGCCGTTTACTCATTTGTGATTCTTTATTATGACCTAATGAAACCGAACCATTTTTGAAGAAGCTGAAAAGTGGTATCATTCATTATGAGTTGTTACCGCCAGGCAGGAGCATCGATTCTGAGCTGTACTGCGAATAACTGATGAGCTTAATCAACAGAAGCAAAAATTACGAGAGTTTGCTGGGAGGTGTTAATGCATCCGTCGTACAGTCCTGACCTTGACCTTCACATTTTCACCTGTTTCAGTCTGTGCAGAGTTCCTTAGGCAGTGTCAGATTAATATCACGAGAGGACTGCCAAAACTACTTGTCGCAGTTTTTTGTTTTTATACCCCAAAATTTTTATAAAAAAAATGGCACGTACGTACTTTACTCAAACTTTATAAAAAAAACATTTTGAATTTTTATATTAAATGCGAAGAAACTTTCTCCCCAACCTAATATATAGTACAAAATGGCAAGTCAGACACAAAACAAGGGTTGTCAAAATTTTCCAATATGTTGTAATTATCTTATTAATAGTGTTTAGTCTCTAGAAGATTGTAAATGATTACACAGTAATAGTTCCCGGTGGCAGCATGTCTCTCGTCACTCGCCACTCACTCGCGCTGGGCTATGTACAGGGGGCGCTAGGGGGCGCCGGGGGGCGCTAGGGGCCGCGGGCGCGGGCGGCGGGCGGCGCGGCGGCCGCGCGCCGCCGTCACACGTCCGTGTGGCGCGCCCCTCCCTCGTCGTCGTCGTCGTCCGAGTCCTCGATCTCGCAGAGGCGCGCCGACAGCTCGCTGCCGGACACGGAGCCGCCGAGCAGCGAGCGCCGCTCCTCGAGCAGCGTGATGACGCTCGAGGGGCGCGAGGGGCGCGACGGGCGCGCGCCCTCCGAGTCGGAGGCGGCGCGCGGCAGGTACGCGTCCGGGTGCAGCAGGTACGAGGCGGCGTCGGGCGCGAGGTCGTCGCCGTCGAAGGGCGGCGTGGGCGGCGTGGGCGTCGGCGTGCGCGGCGACGCCGGCGACGACGAGTCGGGTCGCTCGGAGCCGGCCACCTCGCTGATGCCGGGCAGCGCGCCGCCGCCGGCGCCGCACCAGTCGCTGCAGTCCCAGTGGTAGCCGCCGACGAGGTGCGGCTCGGCGCCGGGCACCGGCGGCGGCAGCGGGGCGGGGGCGGGGGCGGCGGCCGCGCCCGCGCGCGCCCCTTGCACCCCTTCAGGTCGTTGTAGATCTTGTTGTCGACGAACGTGTGCAGGTGCATCTGCTCGGACCAGGGCTTGCGGTCGCCGCCGTCCACGTTGATGTTCAGGTTGCGCCGGTAGTCGGGCGGGATGCCCTCGAGCTCGTCGCCGGCGGAGCCGTAGCTGCGCAGCGTGTCCACGTTGTTGAGCGGGTGCGGGTCGGCGCACGAGGCGGGCCGCTCGCGCCGCCCCTGCCCCAGCACCAGGTTGGACACCTTCGACGCGCGCGCCGGCAGCTTCTCCTTCAGCGGCTCCATCTCGTGCGCCTTCGCGGGCGCCCGCGCCCGGGCGCTCGCTCTGCGCCCGCGCACCGCCAGCGGCAGCGCCACGGCCAGCGCGAGCAGCAGCGCCAGCAGCGCGCCGGCGCACGCGAGCGGCCAGCGCGCGTCGCACGCCCAGCTCCAGGCGGCGGCGAGGGCGTGCGCGCCCCCGCCGCCGCCCGCGCCGCCCCCGCCCAGCATCACCGCGTCCGAGTGGAGGGGGTTGCCGCAGTTCATGCCGGTCTTGTTCGGGGGACAGAGGCAGCGGAAGGAGCCGGGCTCGTTGAGGCAGGTGGCGCCGTTGAGGCACGGCTCGCCGGCGCACTCGTCCACGTCGAACTGGCAGCGCGGGCCGTAGTAGCCGCGGCAGCGGCACGAGGGGCCCCACTCGCCCTCCTCGCAGGCGCCGCCGTGCGCGCAGACGGGCGCGTCGCCGCCGCACCAGCGGCCGCGCTCGCAGCGCTCGCCGGCGAGGCCCGCGGCGCACGCGCAGCGGAACGCGCCGGCGTCGGCGCGGCACGAGCCGCCGTGCAGGCAGGGCTGCGCGGCGCACGGGTCCGCGTCGAGTTCGCAGCGCGCGCCCGAGAAGCGCGCGTGGCACGCGCACGCGAAGCCCTCGGAGGCGCCCTCGAGCAGGTCGGGCGTCTCGCGGCAGGTGCCGCCGTTCAGGCACGGGTACGAGGCGCACGCCGTGGGCGGCGCCAGCGGCGGGCACGCGCCCACCGCGCGCACGCGCACGCGCCGCACCAGCTGCACGCGCCCGTCCGAAGAGGTGCCGCCCTCCTCGAGGGGCAGGGGGACGCCGTCCAGTTTCACATCCGAAATACATCCATGGAAGCCGTAAGTGACCTGTAAAAATATTAATTGATATCACGCGAGAGCAATCGATCCGCCGCATACTGTCGATAAAAAAGTGCCCTCGTGTGAATCGCGTAACAATCGAACACTATCTAAATTTGGATCTGACGCCCGATCACATTTGTCCTACTAAATGAAAACTGCCTACGTCACGCTAATACACAAAAAGGTGATTGAAGCGGTATAGCGAACTATAAACCGATCTCTATTCTCTTTTTTATGCATAAATTATTCAAATCCAAGATCTAGAAAATAATGTAATTTGACTTTAAACCTCTTGTACAGTTTATACAGTTGTTCTTGCTTTTAGTGGTAGATGGATGCTGATTCCTGGTTACAGCTCAGTAACGATTTGATAGTGATGTTATTATATTAAAGTAGCCTAAAGTAGGCCGCAGCGTCAGCAAAACGCTGTACCTTGAACCGTACAGGATTCGGATTTTTACCGGATGGTCGACCACGTCTAACCTGCTTGCGTATTTCAACGATATAATCGAAGCGTTCGACATGGTCGATTACGGCTTACTTCTTCAGAAGCTTGGTCATGCAGGGATATGTGGTTCCTTGCTGCGATGGTGTGATTCACATCTTCAAAATTACTCACAACTGGTTATCGTCCGTGGCTTAAAGTCTCCTACCAAATTATTACCTTCTGGTGTACCACAAGGCTCACATCTTGGACCTTCATTTTTCTTAATATTCATTAATGACCTTTGCCCCACAATTGCTTCCAAATTAAAAATGTTTGATTATTTAAAAAATTATAGAAATATAACTCCAACATCGATATCGGTATTTTGTAACATGTCTTGAATAACGTAGATCATAATATTTTTTCACTTTGAACTATAATTTAAGTTTTAACTTAGAATTAACGTGTAAAAGTACATACAATTCATAAGGATGAATCGATAAAAGAGTGCGAGTCGGACACGTCACCTGTTCGGCGGCGAAGGCGTGCGCGTGGCGCTGCAGCTGCGCGCCCACCAGCAGGCGGTCGGCGCGCGCGTCCAGCACGGCGGCCGGCGGCGGCGTCTGCGCGAGCGCGCTGCGCCGGTCGACGGTGAGCCGCATGGCGGCGCCGCGGCGCTCGAGCCGCGCCTCGTGCCAGGCGCCGTCGGCCACGGGCACGGCGGCGCGCACCTGCGCGGGCCCCGAGCCCAGCTCCATGCGGAACTGCAGGTAGCCCTCGGCGACCTCGAGCGTCGCGTAGTCGACGCGCCCGGCGGCGGCCAGCAGAGTGCCGCGTTCGCGCCGCGTGCGGAAGCGCAGCGAGAGCACCAGCTCGTCCTCGAGCGGGCGCGCGCCCTCGACGGCGCCGCGCTCCAGCCGGAACGCGAGGTACCCGTCGCCGGCGAGCAGCGCCACCGGCGGCGCGCGGCACTCGACGCACTCGCCGGCGGCGGCGTCGCAGCGCTCGCCGCCGTAGCCGGCGTCGCAGGCGCACTCGGCCACCAGCCGGTGCGGCGGCGCCACCAGCGCGAACACGTCCGTCGCCACGGCGCGCACTCGCGCCGCCGCCACCGCCACGCGCTCCACGCACGCGCCGTGCCCGCACCCGCCGCAGCTCGCGCGCACCAGCTCCTCGACGACGAGCCGCGCGCGCTCCTCGAGCCGCTCCAGGTGCGCGTGCAGCCGGCGCCTGAGCGCGTCGGCGGGCACGAAGCCCTCGGCGTTGCGGACGGCGAACGCCACGTCCAGATCTCGGGCCACCTGGCGCCGCGTGCGCCGCGCGCCCTCCGACTCCGCTTCGAGTTCGTCCGAGGACTGGACGCTGACGATGACCACGTCGGCGGGCTCGCAGTCGGTCGCCTCGGCGACGGCGCGCAGGAAGCCCTTCCGGTGGCTCAGCACGAAGTCGGCGTCGGTGACCTCCCGGAAGCGCACGACGATCGCCTGCGCGAGCATCTCGTCCGAGACGAGCACGACGGCGACGCGCACGAGCGCGTGCGCGAGGAACTTGCCGTCGCCGACGGTGACGTTGAGCCGGTAGTCCCCGACGTCGAGCCGCGGCGCCGCGCGCAGCGTGCCCGTCGCGGCCTCCAGCTGGAAGAGGTCGGTGGGCGCGTAGGGGGCGCCGTCGGCGGGCGCGAGCGCGAACGCGAGCGCGTCGTAGGGGTCGCGGTCGGAGGCGGCCACGCGCCCGATCACGCCCCCGGGGAACTCGTCCATGTACGAGTTGACGACGACCTCGAGCGGCGTCACCGCGGGCGGGTACTGCGACTCCTCGACCACGCGCACGTGCACCCACGCGTCCGAGTAGAGCGGCGGCGTGCCGTTGTCGAACACGCGCACCTGCAGCGCGTACCGGTCCTTGATGCGGTGGTTGAAGCGCGTCGCCGAGCGCAGGTGGCCGTCCTGCTCGAGCCGGAACGCGCCCATCTCGTTGCCCGACTGGAAGTCGAAGGTGTACGGCGCGCCGTTGGGCGGCGCGTCCGCGTCCTCGACGACGAACTCGAGGATCTGGTGGCCGAGCGGGCGGTCCTCGCGCACGACCGCCGTGTAGTTGGTCTGCGCGAACAGCGGCGGGTTGTCGTTGGCGTCGACCACCTCGACGTCGACGAGCGCGCTCGCCTCGAGCGCGGGCGTGCCGCGGTCGCGCGCGCGCACCTCGAGCGCGTACGCGGGCGCCGCCTCGCGGTCGAGCGGCGCCGCCACCGACAGGTAGCCGGTGTCGGCGTCGATCGCGAACCGGCCGTCGCGGTCGCCGCGCGCGATCGAGTACGCGACGCGCCCGTTGGCGCCCGAGTCGGCGTCGTCGGCGATCAGCTGCAGCACGCGCGCGCCGACGGCGGCGTCCTCGCGCACGCGCGCCGCGTACGCCGGCTGCGCGAACCGCGGCGCGTTGTCGTTGCCGTCGAGCACGGTCACGTTGACGGTGGCGAGGTCGCTGAGCGGCGGCGCGCCGCCGTCGACCGCCTGCACCGTGAGCAGGTACTCGGTGCGGCGCTCGTAGTCGAGGGGGCGCGCGACGGCGAGCGCGCCGGTGGCGCGGTCGAGCGCGAAGTCGTCGCGGTCGTCGCCGCCGACGAGCGCGTAGTGCACGTCCGCGTTGACGCCGGCGTCGCGCGAGGTGGCGCGCACGCGCAGCACCTCGGTGCCGACGGCGTCGAGCTCGGGCACGGCGACGCGGTAGCGGTGGAACTCGAACTCGGGCGGGTTGTCGTTGACGTCGGCGACGGTGAGCCGCAGCGTGGCGGTGGCGGTGAGCGGCGGGTGGCCGCCGTCGTGCGCGCGCACCACCGCGCGGTGCTCGGCGCGCGTCTCGCGGTCGAGCGGCGCGCGCAGCGTCACGATGCCGCTGTCGGCCGCGAGCGCGAACACGCCCGCCGCGTCCGCCTCCGCGCCCGCCTCCTCCTCCAGCGAGTAGCGCACCACGCGGTTCTCGCCGAGGTCGGCGTCCACGGCGTGCACCTGCACACGCACACACACGCCACCGTTATGCTTCATAGCGAACTCAAACATTTAGACCTTAATAAAGAAGCCAGATCGAAACTAGTAATTCTGGGGACGCATCTAACTGAAAATTACAAACCAATAAGTAAAATATTTTATTATGTGCAGTTAATCTGTTCGAATGAGTGATTTTTATTATCAATATTATCAAATTAAGCCTACTATTTCATAAAAACAACACGGTTTCATTATAAATCTACAACAACTAACTTGTCGGAGTATAAGTATTAACGCATAGGGCGTTGAATTCGGCAGAGGTAGACAAGTAGACTCAATCTATAGAGACTTTCGAAAAGCTTTCATCCAAGTGAAAAAGTTATCAAAATGTGGGATTCACGGTATTTTGCTTCGATGGATAGCCATATCTAAATAACAGGAGGCCGCCAGTTTTCTTAAATAGTTATAATTCATTTGCTGTTATAATTAAGTCTGGTGTACCTCAGGGTTCCCATTTGGATCCATTATTTTTCACCCTATTTGTTAATTCGGGTTTCATTCACCAATTTATTGATCTATAATTTAGTACAGTGCGACTGATAGCAGTAGTAGTGTGAAGTGACCTTGGCGACGAGCGTGCCCGGCTCGGCGTCCTCGGGCATCGTGACGCTGTAGAGCGCGGCGGCGAAGCGAGGCGCGTTGTCGTTGACGTCGTCGAGCGCGATGAGCAGCTCGGAGCTGCACTCCCAGTGCGGGCGCTCGCGGTCCTGCGCGTGCGCACGCAGCTTGTACTCGGCGCGCGCCTCGCGGTCCAGCGTCCGCGCCACCGCCACCGCGCCGCTCTCCTTGTCGATGGTGAAGTGGTGCGCGTCGTCGCCCGTCAGGAAGTAGCGCAGCGGCGCGCCGCCCGGCGCGTCCGCGTCGCCCGTCTCCAGCGTCGCAACGCGCGTGCCCGGCGCCGCGTCCTCGCTCAGCCGCACGGCCATCCGGTGCCGCACGCAGTACGGCGGGTTGTCTGCGGATTATTGTCAGACGGCCAAATACAGATCAGATTAAGTAACACGCAGACGTATAGTTAGTAGTCATAAAAAAATTATAGCCTAGCTACTGCTTGGCTTCCGAAGGAGGTCAATATCATGCTGCTTACTTATGTACTTATATATATAGATACGACCGATAAGTATATTACAATGCCTGTCAAAGATTTAAGAAAAAGCAGTTTGCTTACAATTGACAGGGTTTCTCGAGTCCAATAATATTTTACCCGGGCTTTAGGAAGGGTCGTGGTACGGTGACAGCGCTACTAGATGTTACTGACAATATACTATGTGCACAAGACGAGAGTGTAGCCGCAGACGTCCGATCGCCACGGCGGCCGCTCACAAACTGTTGCGGACAGAATCACTCCACTGACGTCACCCCCGTAAAGCCCGTGCGACCACGCCCCGCCTACCGCGGGGACATAGCTCGCTCCGTTAGCTGCTAAGCGTCTGCATTTTTGTAGTACTTTAGTAAGCGCGGAGCGAGCCTACATCATGCATTCCTGAACTGCAATTCAAACACACAACATTGTTTTACTTCTACTTGAAGACCTCCAAAGTGGTGACCCCGCAAGAAAACCACCTTCTGAAGAAAGGATCATATCGAAACAAAATTCCTGCAGGATAGAAAACTCTGCTCGTCTGTTTAGCCGATCAAGCTCAGACAATATGGAAGATTGCAGTAAAGCAGCAGCAGCCAGCCATGAACTGAAGGAAGTATCCGGCCTCGCTTTGACACCAAGAATTCCACCACTCTGGCGCGACAGATTAAGGCTATGGTTTGTCCAGTTTGAAGCCATCGTCTCGGCACAGAAAAAAGGCGACAAGGCGATGTATGAACTCGTCGTTGGACAACTGGAACGACAGGATATCGACGAAATAAGTGACATTTTACTAAACCCACCCGCTGACAACAAATACGACACCATCAAGAAGAGACTCCTCAACGTATACGAAGAATCTGAACAGAGGCAACTACAGCGACTAATCTCTGAAGTGGAACTTGGAGAATTGAAGCCATCACAATTACTAAGGCGTATGCAACATCTAGCTGGCAACAAAGTGTCTGAAACAGCGCTCCGCCTAATGTGGATCAGTCACCTGCCACCAGCAGCCCGTGCAGTACTGGCCATCAGTGAAAATATTGCCAAGCAGTCTCAACTTAGTGAGCTTGCGTTGGTGGCCGACAAAGTCGTCGAAAACTCCACACCAACAAACCCGATCTTCACAGTCACTACAAGAGCGACGTCACCGCCACAGCCACAATCACCTACAAATGCATTCAGCGAGCTTCACTCAAAAATCGACCGCCTCACCCAAGAAATAGCTGAGCTGAAGACTAATCAACACCGAACGAGACCTTTCTATCGTAACTCATCAAGATCACGTTCCCGAGAGCGATACAATCAGAACCATCCCAGCCAAACTATCTGCTATTATCATCGTAGATTTGGAAATGCAGCCAGAAAATGCACACATCCCTGCAATTACCAGAAACCGGCGGAAAACTAAGCACAGCGTTGGATGCGGCGGAATCCGACGCCCACATTACTTCTCACCGCCTATTCGTCTATGACCGCAAATCACGGCTATCTTTTCTCATCGATACCGGTGCAAACGTATCGGTACTACCGCGGTTCGGCAACATCAAAGCCAAGCCTACGAACTTTTCACTATATGCCGCCAACAACACAGTCATTCCAACATATGGCGAAAAGACATTGGAGCTGGATTTGAAACTGCGTCGGCCTTACAAGTGGAAATTTATCATCGCAGCAGTGAGCAAGCCCATTATCGGAGCCGATTTTTTGAAGCACCACAAGCTACTCGTTGATGTTGCAAGCCGATGCCTTATTGATAAGGTGACAAACCTCTCAGTACAGGCACCAATAGTCAACGCAACGGAACCCACAATACGCAGCATCGACGTGGAACAAAAATACCATCGCATACTAGCCGCTTTCCCCGACATTACTCGCCCATCGTGCTTCAAAGAAACACCAAAACACAATGTTGAACACTACATAGAAACGAATGGCCCACCACTCCACTGCCGCACTCGTCCACTCGCACCGCACCGCTACATGGCCGTCAAAAAAGAATTTGAAGATATGATGCAGCAAGGCCTATGTCGCCCCAGCAAGAGTCCATGGTCAAGCCCACTACACGTGGTACCTAAGAAAAATGGGGATTTACGTGTATGCGGCGACTACAGACGTCTCAACACAGTTACTATAGACGACCGATACCCCGTACCACGACTTAAAGATTTCACGTACTTATTACACGGGAAGAAAATCTTCAGCACACTCGACCTAAACAGAGCCTACAATCAGCTACCAGTCCAAGAAGCTGACATACAAAAGACTGCCATCACAACACCATTCGGACTTTTCGAATTTCCCAGAATGGTACCAGGGCTCAAAAACGCAGGCCAAACTTTCCAACGATTTATCCACCAAGTTCTCAATGGACTCGATTTTGCATTCCCGTTCATCGATGACGTCATCATTGGATCAGAAAATGAAGAACAACATGAACACCATTTGAAAACAGTCCTACAAAGACTTGACGCCTATGGTATAACCATCAATCCATCAAAATGCGTATTTGGAAAGAAAAATTTGACATTCCTGGGATATGACGTGTCAACCGAAGGTATAAAACCACCACTAGAAAAAATTCAAGCCATTACTGACTACCCCCGGCCAGCAAACATCGAAGAGCTCCGTCGATTCCTCGGTATGATTAACTTTTACCGTGACTCCATACCGAAGGCCGCAGAACTCCAAATACCACTCAACACTTACCTACATAACTGCAAAAAGCGGGACAAAACGAAGATCGAGTGGACAAAAGAGGCCGAAGAAGCATTTGAAGCGTGTAAGGCCAGCATACAGACCGCAGCCTTACTCGCTCACCCATCACCATCAATGTCAGAACCAATGACGCTCATGTGCGATGCATCCAATACATGTGCCGGCGCCGTCCTTCAACAGAGCACTAACGGCAAGTGGACACCGCTAGGGTATTTTTCGAAGAAACTATCCGACGCCCAACAACGATACAGCACTTTCGATCGCGAACTACTTTCAATCTACATGGCCGTTAAACACTTCAGGAAGCTATTCGAAGGACGAACACTCATCATCTACACAGATCACAAACCACTCACATATGCCATTCACAAACCGCCATCCGACAGCGAGACCCAACGACGCGCCCGCCAGCTACTTTTCATTAGCGAGTTCACAACTGACATAAGACACGTAAGCGGCAAAAATAACCCCGTAGCCGACGCACTATCACGCATTGAAACAATCGACGTACCTACATTAATTAATTTTGAAGAACTCGCTAGCGCACAAGAAAAGGACACCTGCCTACCCCAGATCTGCAACAGCCAATCGTCCAACGTAAAAATCAAAAAGATCGTAATTCCCGGCTCGACAAAACCAATATACTGCGAAACATCAACAGCATACATCCGTCCTTATCTACCTGATGACTATCGTCGCATAGCATTCAACGCGCTGCATAATATTAGTCACCCTGGAATACGAACTACACGCAAGATGATACAACAGCAATACTTTTGGCCATCTATGAACACCGATATCGGAACATGGGCAAAAACATGCGTACCGTGCCAGCGCGCCAAAATACAACGACACACACACAGCGAACCCGCATCGTTCCCGCCAACCGAACGCTTTCAACATCTACACATAGATATAGTTGGACCGCTTACTACAACAGCGCAAGGACACAGATACCTACTCACGATGATCGACCGCGCGACTCGTTGGCCCGAAGCAATACCACTCAGTGAGATAACAGCGGAACAAGTTGCCAAGACGGTTTACGACCAATGGATAGCTCGTTTTGGTTGCCCTACAACTATTACCTCGGACCAGGGTCGACAATTTGAGAGCCAGCTATTTCAATCATTAACTAGACTACTAGGAATAGAGAAAACCAGAACGACCGCTTATCACCCACAAAGCAACGGGATAGTTGAACGATGGCACCGCACGCTTAAAACAGCACTAACCGCCCGTTTGCAAAACGGCGGAAAATGGACGGACGAACTGGCAACGGTGCTACTCGGCCTACGAAACGCTGTGCGTGAAGACACAAAAACGAGCGCCGCGCAGTTAACTTTTGGCACAGCCCTACGTGTTCCCGGAACCTTCATAACGCCTACCCAACCACAAAGTATACCACTACACGAAGATTTCGTTCATAAACTTCAAGCAACTATCAGAAGCCTAACTCCAACCACAGACACTACACACGAGAATAATCTGAAGACATTTGTACATCACGACCTAGCAACATGTGAAAACGTATTCGTCAGAGTCGACGCCGTGAAGAAACCACTTCAGCCTCCCTACGAAGGACCCTACCCAATCCTGGAACGAAATGATAAATTCTTCAAAATTAAGCTGCCTGGAAGAGAAACCAACGTCTCTATCGACCGTCTGAAGCCCGCCTACGTCCTGAAGCTGTGCACTACGCCAACTCACCCTGCAGTTGGAAACCAGAAGGATGCCTTAAAAAAGGCAGTTGGCAGTAAAGATCGTTGCGGAAACATGGTTGCCTTGAAAAAGGCAGTGTGTGACGACCATACGGACGCCTTGAAAAAGGCAGTTGGCACAGAAAATTTTCACACCCGCAGTGGACGACGAGTCAAACCACCGGTACGCTTCGCTTGAGGGGGAGCCCTGTAGCCGCAGACGTCCGATCGCCACGGCGGCCGCTCACAAACTGTTGCGGACAGAATCACTCCACTGACGTCACCCCCGTAAAGCCCGTGCGACCACGCCCCGCCTACCGCGGGGACATAGCTCGCTCCGTTAGCTGCTAAGCGTCTGCATTTTTGTAGTACTTTAGTAAGCGCGGAGCGAGCCTAGATCATGCATTCCTGAACTGCAATTCAAACACACAACATTGTTTTACTTCTACTTGAAGACCTCCAAAAGAGCATGTGCGCTTTGCTTGTTCTCCTTGATTTTTCCCGGGCGTTTGACTGCATAAATATTAAGTTACTTCTTTCAACATTAAAATATTACGGTTTAGATCAGAGGGCATCACTGGTTTACTAGCCATCTAAGTAAACGGTATCAATTCGTTAAACTTGATCGTAGCAATGGTTCCTCTTCTATATCTGAGAACATGCGGTGAGTAGAGGGGTTCCTCAGGGATCAATTTTGGGCCCTCTTCTTTTTATTTTATATTCAGCAGACATCGCTCGACAAATACAACATTGCAAATTTCACACCTATGCCGATGATACCCAGATTTATATATCATTTAAGCCGGCAGATGTAGATTGTGCTACAGTTAAAATAAATAAGGATTTGTCGAGAATAGCGCTGTGGTCTAAACAGAACTGTTTAGTGCTGAACCCTTCCAAAACCAAATATCTTGTTTTTGGCAGCAAAAGTAATGCATTAAAATTTAACCCAACAGTTGCAGTTATGATCAATGATGTTCCTATTGAAAGGAGGTGTACGAAGTGCGAAACCTAGGTCCAAAACGATAGTGAACCTAGATTTGAAAATCACGTTGCCAAGTCAGTAAAAACATACTTTTATAAATTTAAGGTATTAATAAAACTCGGCTATATCTAAGTCATAGTCTGAGACTCCAACTAATTGAGTCACTAGTCCTGTGCCAGTTTAATTATTCTGATATTGTTTTTGGCCCTCGTCTACTGGGTAGAACGCATACAACTAGTACAGAACGCTTGTGCATGCTTGTCTTGTGCTTTGACATCCCATTTAGAAGTCATGTGACGCCTTTTATAAACAAATGTTCAATGTTGTAAATGAAACACCGCCGTAAATTTTACCTCGCCTGCCTACTTTTTGGAGTTATTAAGCGTAAAGCTCCTTCATACTTATATGAAAAGCTTTCTTGGTTTTCTTCAAAAAGATCGGCTGGACCGCGGCCATGCGCTATGCAACTTACGACGCAACGACATGGCACAGTTCCTTTTAGGGGTAATTTTAGGTATTCTGCCTCCAAATGCTGGAACCAAATCCCACCCCCCATAAAAAATATACAAAGTGTTCAGGGATTTAGAGTTAAATCTTGTATGCCCACCAAATGTGCCAATCTGATCTCGTTCACGATACCAGTGCTATATAATGGCGCCCATTTGGAGGATGTGCCTGACCTATCCTGTCTGTGATGTGTCGTGTGTTTCTTTTAAACTCTTATTGTTATAAGTATCTAAATAATATGTATTTAATATTTTTTACAATTGTGGTGCACGTTTTTTTTCTTCTCGTTTTTTCACTTGACATTTTATTTGCTGCAGTGTTTGTGTATGTCACTTGAATGGCCCCAGTGGAAGATCAGCGCTGGTTATCTTAACCAGCAACATGCTGAGCTGAGACCAATTTAGAGCTACACTTTTTTCACATTGTACATTTATTGGAACGTAGTTCCTTATCGCGCGGTACGAATGGCGAAGGGGGGCTAGACGGAAAGTTTTAAGACCAAAAAAGTTGTAACGACACTTGTGATTTGCCATTTTTGTCATTTTGGTGCATTTGGTCGGTGTGGTCGAAGTGGGCGAGGTATTTATATATATATACACATATACATGTATATATATACAGTGGTGGTCATCTAATTAGAAACACTTCTTATGAATAAAGAAAGTATAACTTCAACGTACAAGTATTTTTAAAATATACACATTCAATGCATAAAATATAAAACATATCTTACTTTTAATTACAAAATGAGTTTTATACATGTAAGAGTTTATTTTCTGTTAGTGGCCGCTTGGACGCCTAATTAGAAACATTTTGAAAAAGCATCCATAGCTCGTTCCTTTTTGAAATTGGAGAATAACATTTTTTTCTCGGCTTTTTCTATTATTTTGGCGGCAATAAAAAATTTAATATGAATTTTATTTTGTTTAAAATGGGCAAAAATAAAAGTTGTGACGCGTCAACTAAGCAAATAATTGTTAATTTACATATGGATCATAAGTGGGCGTACAGAAAAATTGCTGAGCATTTAAATTGTTGTGCTAAGAAAGTTTCTAATGCAATTGATTATTATAAAACACATGGAACTGTTGAAAATGTTCTTAGAAAGGCTCGGTCAAGAAAAACTTCTCCCAGAGAAGATACGCTAATCGTTCGTGTTGCTAAAAAAAGACCCAAGTAAAGGCTCCAACCAGATTAAAAATGAAGTTTTTTCGTCTGATGACCCGAGAAACAGCTCGTCAAGACTGATACGCCGAAGATTAGTGGAAGCTAAATTGTTTGGAAGAATCTCTCGAAAGGTACCGCTTCTTAGCAAGCAACACCGAAAGAAGCGATTATTATTCGCTAAAAAATATGTTAATTGGACGGTACAAGAATGGAAAAAAGTGTTATTTTCAGATGAAACAAAAATAAATATGGTAAATTCCGATGGAAAGCGCTATCTTAGGTTTTAGTTATTTAAGGCTAGCAATACGCTTTGAATTTATGACATTAATTTATTTATTTATTCTTGTATATTGTGTTTTCATGTGTTGTAGTTCTAAATAAATGTTTTTCTTTCTTTCTTTATTTATACAAAATTGCTTTTTTTATATTTTTTTATGGAAGTATAGGTTTGCGTTTGACTACTGTCTCACCTGATGTTGAGTGATGACGCAGTCTAAGATGGAGCACGCTTACCTAGAAGATACCTATTCACTTGCTTGCTCGCACTAAATTGCATTTTGCCTTTAGTTGGCTGAAATAAAAGGTACTGTTACGTACAATGGCTATCAGTCTGGATGAATTAACCAACCAGACAATAGTGAAGGCTTTGAATTCGTAAAAATATTTGAGTGGCGCCGAGGAATATTAGTGAAATTGTGGAAATAAATAATATAATATACTATTAAAACATTTTATAATATATATAAAATTCAACGAATTCGATATAAGTCATAGATGTTGGAAAAATGATATTCAAATGTGGCACTACCCTGTTGTCTATGCCTGTAGCGTGTAATTGTAAGACAGTTATTAAAGAGCGTCTATCGCGAACAGTAGTTTCAACTATTAATCTCCCAACGAAACGCGACACATAACACTGCGGAGAAGACTCACAAGAACTGGTGTTTCCTTCCAATCTCAAGTGCGTACCCCGCACGTACGTAACAATGTATTAATTAAAACTATATAAGATATTTTTACACAACAAGGACTGCCACAGACTCTTGTAAGTGACAATGGCAGAAACTTCGTCTCGAAAGAATTCAAGAAATATTTGAAACATTGCACTCGGCGCCTAATGGACAGGCTGAACGCACAATTGATTGATTCAATAACTTAGTGGCACCTATTTAAAAAATGGAAGCTCATTTTGAACTTATGGCGGAAATGAAAAACCAAACAGAGAGAATAAGAAGTTATTTTAAGAAGTTTCATAAAGAAACAATTACATCTTATGTATTAACGAGACTAGAAAGCTTAGAAAAGATAGCAGACAAATTTTGTAATGTAATAAACATGAGAACATGATATGCATCTGTGGCTATGAGGATTTAGTAGAGAGAGTAGTTATATGATGAAAGATGTGTTTAATGCAGGCTACAGGACTTATCTGATGTACAAAATGAATTGAAGCAGCATTAAATGTCATGACATGTTCAGCAATTACAATTTTATGTGAATAACTCTGGTTAAGAATTACCTAAATTTGAGCAGTTGAAACTGTTTTGGAATGTCGCTTTTGAGCCTTGGAATTGTTAGAGTCTTCTAAATCTAAACCAAAATTAAATCAGTTATCGAACTAAATGTATGCAAATCACTTCAGAAGTAAGTTGTCCTCATTGTAACGAAAATAATAAATTGTGTTCTTGTAGTAAATTTACCAAAGAGGACTTTAATACTCGGTCAGACATAGTAAATTATTAGGGGGCTGTGCTATAATTGCCGGAGCCTCAAAACGTAACGCTAATGGGATTTCTTTAAACTGTTTGCAATCAGAGCTGAGAGATATTATGTTGCGTTTACATCCTATAAGTCTAACGGCAGATATTATCAAAATGTAGAGGCAAATAAGGGTTGCGACAAAACATTGATTATAGACTTTGATACTGCTTGCGCTCCGTATTTGGCTGTCAAAGCTTTACAACAAATGGCAATAGGTGAAAAGGTCCCAACTTCCCTCTAGCTGCAAGCTATGATCACTCTGACGTTTACATGGATGACCTTATGGCTGGGCGCCAATCAAAATCTGAAGCTATTCAGTTATATAAACAAATGAATTTGCTTATGGAAAAGGATGGGTTCATATCACAAAAATGGGCTAGCAATGTGACGTGATATTAATGTTTGACAACGGCAAATTATGAAGAAGATAACAATGTGTAAATAAAGGAGGACGAATTAGCTAAAATTCTTGGAGTTGTCGAACTGATGAATTTATTTACACAATAAAAATGAAGTCACAGTCCTCATAACCTGAGCCTGAGCTAACTGTGTGATTCGTATAACCCTTAAAGTTGTAGAGCACCATGTATAATAATGGCTAAAGTGTTCTTGAGACCGCGAGATCTGTTGTAGGAAAGAAAAGATTTTCGAAGGGAATTGTGGACATTAACTGAATTTCGTATTCCAAGATGGATATGATAACGAAGTTTATTGTTATCCTTATCCGTAACATGGATGAACTTTCAAATTGAACAAGCACATTAACAATCTGCCCGTAACAATTCAAGTTAAAATTTTGTTGCAATTCATTTTGTCAGTTGAAGATTTACCACTTGTCCGTTTTTTTAAGTCTGCATGTTACTTTTAACCAATAATGAATTCGCCGAAATTTGACATTGGCTTTGTCGCAGAGGGCATTCGTTGTAAGCTAGATGGCGTTATCTAATAATGGAACACACTATTGTTTGTAAAATATAATTTGTTAACATCTATTGTACTGCACATCGAGGTAATAAGCGTCTTAAGTGTTTCAATTAGTGTAATGCAATTTAGGTCATCTAGGACAGGTATATGGTGTAACCTAGCGATGTGACGAGTTGGATTTCGACTCGAGTTGACTCGACTCAGTGATTCCCGCCGCCGCCGAGTTCCGATCATAGCCGACTCGAACCCGAAATGGCCCGACGAAGCCAAATACTACAAAGCGAGTTGAACGACGGAGATGCTCGGCGCCGCCCGTCGCAACTCGTGGCCCCTCCCCCGTGGGGACCGTACACAGACAACTCTCTTACTATATTGTAGTGATTCGAGTTACTAATAACTGAACTCGAGTTGACTCGTTCGTGGTTTGATTCGAGCTGCTCGAGTCGAATAGCTCGACTCGCACATCGCCGTGTAACCCGCGTTATATTCGACAGTCAAATTAACCAGTTCACGTCAAAGCATCGCGGCTCGCGTACGTATTACTCATATTCATATTCTTGAAGTTATTTGTTCATGGATAAAACAGTCCAGGTTTACTCTTAATTATCAATAGATGTCACCACTGACATTACAAGCCGTAAAGTAGATAAAACAGGGGAGAATTCAATATGGCGATAATGTGCTAAATAAAACCAATAATTAAAAAGAATTCAGCGGAAGAGCAATCGACAAGCTAATTAATAAAGTTTAAATGTCGTTTGTTTGTTTTTCATGTAAGATTGTATATCTGGATCGTATTGTTTTTGTTGTTATAGTATAAACTTGTGCTAAATAAAAACTTTGTTCAATCGAGACACCCGATGGACGTGTATACGATGTACCCGATGAACAAAAAAATGCAAACAAACATACAGCTATAACTACTGCAGAAGTCTATGTGAAAATCAAGAACTCGCTAAAAAAGAGACATCATACACGGAAAATATGGATCCCACTTCATCCCAATAACAAATCAGTTACGGAAAACTTACTTAGGCTGGTGTGCACCGACTTTTAACCGATGATTAAAATTAAATAATCGCCAAAAATGTATGGAAAAACAGTGATTATTTTTGGTTAACCGTCGGTAAAATTAAACAAAAGAGTCTGTTACCACCCCGAAGAAAAATGTTGGTTCAAACAAAATGATAACTATGAAAACAGGAAAAAACATATCAAAAATGCAAACAATACAGTGTTGGATATTGAATTAAATGAGGATGACCAAAAAAACGAGTGATTACACCATTGATTAAAGTCAAACTAACACAAAATGAGCAGATTTGATATATATATGATTCAGGCTCCAACGTTTCACTGATAAATTTCAAATTGCTAAATATAAAGTTAATATCAATAAATCATAGTTTAAGTTATTTAATATCCCCGGATGTCGCAAAACGTACAACAGGCTTATTTATTTAGCTACATGTTTTCCAGAAATGTATTAGATTTTTTGAATTTTGTTTGTAGTATTAGGGCTTTCATCTTGTAAGACAGATTAATCAGAATAAATACATCATACACTTCGGGACAATGTAGTTTTACTACTGTAAAGGGCGTCACACAAGGCGAAGATGCTATAATATTTCATGTTAAGATGCCTGGATATAAAATATTATAGCATCTTAAGGCATCACACACGGTTAAGATGCTATAATATCTCCATTTATTTATATCAATGACTCGCATTCTATCAAAGGTTTGACTAGGGGTTACACGTATATTTCTCCATTGAATATATTTACAGGATGATATAATATGAATAACACAGCCTTACTATTAGATTTATTAGATAGCTCATCAGATGATAATACTGACTACGAATACGACTTAAAAATTTCTGCCGCATATTCTAAGTGTCGAAAAATTTGGGTAGGAAATCATATAAAATTTAGGAAAAACCGCGGTGAATTAAATCTTTACGAAGACCTTTTACCAAAAATGTTTCAAATATATTTTTAAAAGTCAAAGGAAACTTTTCTTACTATTCATAATTTGATTAAAGCCGATATCAAGAAACAAAATACAAACATGCGTGAATGGCAACTTACAAGTGGAAAAACTTCAACTGACAAGTGACAAAATGAATCGAAACAAAATTTTAACTCGAAGTTTTACGGGCAGGTTTTCAAAATGGACAAGTACATTAACAATCTGCCCGTAAAACTTCAAGTTAAAACTTTTTTGCGAGTTATTTTGTCACTTGTCCGTTGAAGTTTCACTTCTAATGTGTCCCAGCACACATTTCGATTTTTATGTCCTTTTCTGCGACACGCTATAGCAGTGTCTATAGGTTCTACGACACGAAAGCTAAGCATTGTTTGGCTATGATTGGTTGCGAGAACATCGTGTGCTAATCGTATCGTGCTCGTTACATACATTCTAACCTCGCAGGCTACAATACAAATACAATGAATGAGCGAGCGGGAACGAGACAAACACGCCTGCGAGAATGGGGGTCATTCTGCAACGACAACAGTCCTCACCATCGTCACAGGCACTAGGCACTGGAAAAGTGTATTGTGCCTATTTGATCACGTTAGACTAGTCTTGCAATGAAAAGAAGACACATTTGTGTCCTCTTGTGCTGTTCGTCATCGGCGTGCTGCTAACGTTTCGACCTCTTTTATATCATTGTTTAGATATCGGTATCTAAACAATGATATAAAATATAAAAGAGGTAGATTGGTATTGCTTGATTCATATCTCCTGATGTTTATAAGAATAAAAAAACTAAACCACTATGGGAAACAGGCGAGACTTTTTATGTACGTTTGTACATAAAAAGGTAAACAACATAATATTAACAAAAAGTACATCGAGTAATAACAAAAACTCGAGAGAAATGGGAGTTGAATAAATATAATATATTTCATTCCATTTTGCGTTGGATATTAAGTGCACACTGTGACGGCACGCATCACCATGAATTTAATTTTTTTTCTCTTATTAATGTTAATTTATTTATAAAGGAATGGCTGTTCTCCATATAATGTATTCCCTCCTTTATTTCGCATAATATGTGTATTTATTATTAATCTCTTTGTATGATATAATCGAATTTTTCTTTGTTTGAAAATTTGACAGAGAAGAGAAGGGACTTGAATATTGATGTTTGACAGAACAAGACATGAAAAAATTATTCTCGGAAAAATTGTGTTTTAAATTATTACAGATGGAGAAAAGGCTATTTGTGGACAAAATGATCAATACTAACAATAAATAACTATATCTTCGATATGTGCGCTACAGACTTCGGTGCTATGGATTTCACCAAAGGGCTAGTTCACATCTTCAAGTCAACAATTAATACATTAATAATTTTACTAATCATGTAGATTTGTCCGATATCTTGCTTGTTGTGTTTATCTATGTTTCAGATGTTCTCTTGGACTGTTGTAATATATAACTATTAATACTTATATACTAATAATCTACTAACAGTAATCTAGTCCGTGTTTGTTGCTTTTATTTCTGTTCACAGATGATCCAGAGGCTGTTTTATGTTTGTATGTTATTAATGATATATCTAATTATGTGTTTTAACCTAATCTGTTTGTTGAACATGTATTCTATAACTAATTATGTGTTGTTGATATTTTCCTTGTGTACTAATTACATTATTTTGCAGACAAATCTAATGTTCTTTCTTGCAGGGATGTTACTAATAATATTGTATTAATAATTTAAATTTTAGGAATTATGGAATATTTGCATTTAATGAGTGTCTGTAGGTACAAACCTGGAATTATCTTTAAAAACTTAACTAATGATGTGTAGTTAGTTACTGCAGCATATATTAATAATTAGTTAGCATTGACTATGGTATACTTTGGTGTTAGTCTTTAGACATATTAGGACCCGTGGATCCACCTGTACAGACTTTTAATTCAATAGAGACGTTCCTTTGACTTATATGGTCATATATGCTAACATATATTACTATTTATTGTGGAGACCTACATGATCATATGTAATAAAAGACAGACTTGTATACTATCTATTACTGGCCTTCTTGTTTTAGAACTTGACTAATTACTGTCCTTAATTTGTATATTATATGGAGAATGAGCTATACAAAATTAAATTAATTTTGATGTAAGTCTTGATTGACTTGTGCGTTATTATAAGATAAGAATTGTTTATACATTGTTATAATTTCATAGTTAACTAAATTAATGAGAGTTAATTGTAAAGCCTGAGTGTGCTAATATATTACTTAGGAAATATGACACATAGTCTCTTGCGGATAAAAATACTGATTTATTGAATTTAATTTAAGGGGTTCTGAAATATAACTTTGGTTTTAGAAACTGAATTAAATAACATTACTACTTCATAGTCGGGAGCTACTAAGGGGTTCTGATGATTCTTTTAAGCAATATAATTATTTATTAATTTGTTAACGGAGATTAATTATATGTCAATAGGAACTTATTTATAGGAGTTCTTGTCTTGTTGTTGCATACATGTTGTTGTACCTGACTGCGGTCACTTACTTGATAAGGGTGTTGATTGTTAATGTCTATCTGCTCTTGTCGCAGTGAGTTTAAAGTCAGACGTCGTATCGAGTCTTGATTGTTTTGAACATAGGCAGGGTTATTATTGACCTAGGTCTGTGAGGTCGTAGTCTTGTTTTATTATCTATTATTTAGTCTATTCATATATGTGTATACATTTAAGTATATTTTATAACACTACATTATTACACCACACTCTACAACAATCATGCGACTTGTTTGGGAAAGCTTGACAGACTTTAAGAAATTTAACGTTTATTTCTTTGGGTTTTACTGATTTTAATGATTTAAATACTTTCTTGTTTAAGAAGGTTTGCCTTCGGCATTTGGCATGGTCTTGTGCAATAGAGTTTATTTTAACTTTCATTTTGTTAACGTGGTTTACCGTTTAGAATATACATTTATTCGGACAAGTCTGCAATTGCATGACAAGAGCTATGAATGACAAAGAAGCAACTGAGGTGTGTAAGAATAAGCCGGAATGGTACTCTGTTGTGCAATGCAGTTACTTATTTTAAATTTATTGTTCATGAATATTTTATTTCTTTAAATTATATATCTACATGCAAGTAACTCTGTTGATACTGGATATATGCTAAATAGTAGTATAATTGTAATGAAACAACAACTAGTTAGATGTGAAAGCACATATTGAATATTTTCATGAAGATTCAGGTTAGAGCCGGGATTAATAGACCCTGTAACCTTGGGCGAAGGGATTCACGACCCACTCGCTTATTGGGACAATCTACCTTTGGATGGTTACGATAATTATCCAGGTATTTCTCGCGTGCTGATTTTAAGCAAATCCAACTTGTTTATAATATGTGTATTCATGAGGCGAGGATGATTTCACATATTGAGTTTTAACTGATTTGGTAACTGAGAGGTTTGGAACCTGTTACGTCGCGGATCAGCTTGGAGGCGAAGTGGGCGCTCGGAGGTCAGCTACTGGCCAAATGCAAGCGGATCATTCGTATCAAAATTTACTTCTTTTCAAGATATGTGATTCCATGAGGGCCTTTGATGTAGTTAGGCCAGGCAAGCATGACTGAATTGGAAAGGATAATTATTAATAAATTATATATGAGCAGTGTTACCGATGTTGACACCCTTGATGTAGAGTACCACCAATTCATGACTATTTCAATTTAAACTTTACTTTACGGTGCTATGCTCTCATCTCTTGGGTTTTAGGGTCTTTAATCGGATGTAGGGTTCCGCCACTTTACTTTAACTTTAACTTTCATTTTAAACTTCACGGTGGAACCTGAATCTTGTCTTTAACAAATAGGTAACAAACAATACGAGCGTAAGGGAATACTCCAGTTCAATACCAATTTAATTTCACTTTTACTTTACGGAGAATTTTCCCTGAAACTCTTACACTAATAACTTAATGGGAATTTTATGAGATGTAGAGAGTATCACTATTTAAACTTCATTTAAACTTTATCTTTAATTTACTGTGATATTCTTATCTTACATCAGGGGAGGTCGCTGAGGTATTATTCCTCATATTTACAAATTTATTTGATATTTTGGAAGAGTGGCTCTGGTATGATACGTTCACTCAAGTCTTATGGCTTTTCCAACTCATTTTACACATAAGGCACTCCAAAGGGATTTTCTAAATTGTTAGGCGTACTACTGGAGAGTTTCTTGTCGGCTCTTCTCGCCAGTGATAGTACCTTGCGAACCGACGCTAGTTTAGATAATGTTTATAATCAATTCAATAAATTCTAATTAAAAGATTGGAGGTTCTTCTTTTATTCTGATATGAGCTCTTTTACTGATAGCTAATGAATGCGGTGGTATAATATTAGAGAGGTGGCTTAGGTGGGGTGCCTACACAAAATTATATAATTTGTTATGAAATGTACATTAAAATTCCTTTTGGCTAATAAAGGCACGGCGTACTCAGGTGATGAGCTTATGTCATGAGTCGATACATTTGTCATTATTCGTAAAACGCATGACATTTTACACTTACAACTTATACTACAAAACTATTATTTATATAGATATATATTATACACCGATCCTTGAGTCTTCCTGTTCCTTGATCAACACTCCTATATAACCTACCTTGTGAACATAGGGTTAACGGTATTATGACGAGGGTTCTTATTACTAGATGATCACGATTTATGGCCAAAGTAAGTTTATTTACTTAATAAATGTTTTTAATTTTCACTTTATAAATTCTTTTATTTCTCACTCTATGCTTCGGCTTGAGTTTGTCATTCCTTGGCTCTTTGAGGGCGGGGTGGACGTTACAACACTCTGTATGAAATAGCTTGCTATATATTTTATATAGCAAGCGGAATATTAAGACACATTTCGCATATCTCGGCATCTTAAGATACTTAATATGAAAATATATATCATGTTTACCGTGTGTGATAGTTCATACAAATTGTATAGTGAGCGATATTCTATCTTAAGATGAAATATGATAGCATCTTCACCGTGTGTGATGCCCTTAACCACCTCAGTCCGTGAGCAGCCACCGCTATACCTACTACTGATCAAAACAATTTTTGCGGATTAACATTGTTAAGAATAGCGTTGTTATGTGTATTAGTTTTGTATTATGGATGATTGTTTTGTAGAGCCCTAGATGGCATCAGCGTCGATTTACATCGCGTTATGGTTTAAGTATCTCACTTGCATAGAGTACAGCTTAGCTCTCTAATAAAGATCTCGCTTAGAGGTAATCACCGTTTTATTTGGGGTACCCCTTTATCTCGTTGAGGTCTATCATCGACGCGGCCGGCATCGGTGAACTCACCGTTGACGTCGAGGACGGTGACGGTGACGCGCGTGAACGCGGTGAACTTGCCGTCGGTGGCGGCGACGCGCAGCTCGTAGTGGCCGTCGGCCTCGCGGTCGAGCGCGCGCGCCACGAACAGCTCGCCGGAGGCGCGCAGCTGGAAGCGCGCGCGCGCGTCGCCCGCCGCCACGAAGAAGGCGAGCGGCGCGCCGGCGGCGTCCGCGTCGCGCACCTCGAGCCGCGCCACCACCGTGCCGGCGGCGGCGTCCTCGCGCACCTGCGCCGCCCACTCGGCGCGCGCGAACCGCGGCGGGCAGTCGTTGTAGTCCACCAGGCGCACCACGAGCGTGCCGCGCGAGACGCGCGCGCGCGCCGCGCCGTCGCTCGCCAGCACCGTCAGCCGGTGCTCGGGCCGCGCCTCGCGGTCCAGAGGCGCCACCGTGCTCACCCAGCCCGTGTACGGGTCCACGGCGAACGACGCGTCCGCGTCCGCGTCCGCGTCGGCCAGCGCGAAGCGCACCTCGCCGTTGGAGCCCGCGTCGGGGTCGTCGGCCATCAGCCGCACCAGGCTCGAGTGCGGCGGCGTGTTCTCGGCCACGTGCACCACGTACGGCTGCGAGTGGAACGCGGGCGCGTGCTCGTTCACGTCGAGCACGTGCAGCCGCGTCTGCACGAGGATCGCGGGTGCCGGGCTGCCGGCGCCCTCGGCGACGATCCCTATCACGTGCTCGGGCGCCGACTCGCGGTCCAGCTGCCCGGCGAGCACGAGGCGGTCGCCCTCGATGGCGAATAGGTCCCGCGGCCAGAGGGCGCCCGCGAGCCGGTAGCGCACGCCGGAGGGCGGCTCGTCGGGCGCCTCTATGGTGTCAGGCGCGCGCAGCTCCGCGATGAGGGTGCCGGGCGGCGCGTCCTCGGGCAGGAACAGGTCGGCGGGCGGCGACTGCACGCGCGGTGCCTCCTCGCCGGGGCCCAGCACGAACACGGAGACTGGCGCCTCGGCCGCCAGCCCGCCGGCGTCGCGCGCGCGCACCCACACCTGCACCACTCGCGACGCTGCGCCGCGACAGGCAGAAAGAGAGCGCTCGGTCAGGCGGGCTCGGGTCAGTCGAGGGGGGCGGGGGGCGCGGGACGAGGGGGGCGCGGTCACTCACCGTAGGCGGCGGCGTCGCGGGCGAAGGCGAGCGCGCCGGTGCGCGCGTCCACCTCGAAGAGCGGCTGCGACGTGTTGGCGTCGCCCTCGTACAGCGAGTAGGCGAGGCGCGCGTTGTCGCCGGCGTCGGCGTCGCGCGCCTCGAGCGTGAGGAAGGGCGCGTGCGGCGCGCGGTCGCAGCGCACGGCGGCGCGGTACTCGCGCAGCGGGAACGCGGGCGCGTTGTCGTTGAGGTCGGCGACGCGCACGCGCACCGCGGTGTGCCGCAGCAGGCCGCCGCCGTCGCTCGCCGTCACCGGCACCTCCCACTCGGCGCGCGCCTCGCGGTCGAGCGGCACGCGCGTCGTGAGCGCGCCGCTGCGCGCGTCCACCGCGAACGTCTCCCGCAGCCGCGCCGACGGGATCGAGTAGGCGACGGCGCCGTACTCGCCGGCGTCGTCGTCGTACGCCTTCACCGTGGTGAGCAGCAGCGGCGGCGGCTGGTTCTCGAGCGCGCGCGCCTCGTACACGAGGTGCGGGAAGCGCGGCGGCGCGGCGTTCGCCGGCGCCAGCGACAGCTTGACGCGCGCGAACGCCGCGTGCGCGCCGTCCGAGACGGACACGTTGAGCGAGCGCGGCGCGGCCGTCGGCTCGGGCCACGCGCGCGTGTTCACCAGCGCGAGCACGCCGGTGCGCGCGTCCACGGCGAACGCGCGCTGCGGCGCGGCGCCCTCGAGCGCGAACCGCAGCCGCGGCGCGTCGCGCTCGTCCGGGTCCCAGGCGGCGACGCGCGCCAGCGCCGTGCCGCGGCCCGCCTCCGCCGACACCAGCGCCGGCACCACGGCGCGCTCCATGCGCGGCGGGCTGTCGTTCACGTCCTCGACGGCGACGAACACGTGCGCCGTGGTCAGCAGCGGCGGCCGCCCGCCGTCGGCCGCCGTCACCGACAGGTGGTAGTGGGCGCGCGCCTCGCGGTCCAGCGGCTCGGCGACGCGCAGCTCGCCGGAGCGCGCGTCCACCGCGAACGCCGGCTCCGGCGCGCCGTCCGCCGCGCTCAGCGAGTAGCTCACCTCGCCGTTGGCACCTTCGGATGGCGGACCGCGAGGCTCGTTACGACCGACGGATGGCAAGTGTACGATGGCGAGAGCGAAGCGATGGGACGCCGAAATGAGACTCACCGGAGTCGGCGTCGGTGGCGCGCAGCGCGATCACCAGGTGGCCGGGCGGCGCCGCCTCGGAGACGGTGGCGCGGTACACGTCCTGCGCGAAGGCGGGCGCGCAGTCGTTGGCGTCGAGCACGCGCAGCGTGACGGCGGCGTCGGCGTACGCGCCCGTCACGCCGTCGGTGGCGCGCACCACCAGCGCGTGCTCCTCGGCGTTCTCGTAGTCCAGGGGCGCGCTCGCGACCAGCACGCCTGCGCCACAAACACGCCCGTCACCACTCGTACCTAGTAACTCGCACTCGCACTCGCACGCGGCCACCACCACGAAAGCATGCACTCGACTCGGGCGACGCGACACGCGATTCAGTCAAGCCGATGGGGGTGAGATGAGTTGAGGCGACGTGAGGTTAATGAAGCGGGACTCGCGACCGAGCATGTATACTCACATGGGCTATTGCCTCTGTCGGGTGCTGCGGGACAAAACCAACACATCGGTTAGTAGTGGGGGCGAGGGGGCGGCGGGCGGGGGCGGGGGGCGAGGGGCGGGGGGGGGGCACTGACCGGTGTCGAAGTGCAGCTCGAAGAGGCGCGACTCGTCGACGAGCGTGTAGATGAGCTGCCGGTTGAGGGGCGAGAGGGCGCGCAGCGGCGGGCCGAGCGGCGCGCCGGGCGGCGTGTCCTCGAGCGCGTCGAGCGCGAAGTGCGCGCGCTCCCAGGCGGGCGCGGCGCCGCCGGCCCAGACGCGCACAGTGACGGGCGCCTCGGCGGCGCACGCGGGCACGCCGCCGTCGAACGCGGCGATCACGAGCGTGTACACGCGGCCGTGGCCGTCGGGCGTCTGCTTGAGCGTGACGCGGCCGGTGCGCCTCTCGACGCGGAACAGCTCGCCGTGGCCGCGCTTCATCTCGTAGCGCACCTCGCCGTTGTCGTTGGCGTCGAGGTCGACGGCGCGCACGGTGAGCACCGCGGCGCCGGGCTCCGCGCCCGCGAGCACCGCCGCCGCGTACGGCCGCCCCACGAACACGGGGCAGTTGTCGTTCACGTCGGTGACGGCGACGTGCACGCGCGCGCGCGCGACTCGCGCCTCGCCCCCGTCGCCGCCCTCCCCCGCCTCGCCGCCGCCCTCGCTGCGCGCCTCCACCAGCAGCGTGTACGAGTCGCGCTGCTCGCGGTCGAGCGGCACGCCCGTGCTACGCACGGCGCCCGACGTAGGCCCGATCTGTGCGCAGGTCGATTACCATAAACCAAATACTCACAGGTCAAAAGTATTAAAATTATTAAGAACATATTATTATAAATATTATTAAAAAAAAAATAACTTCAAGTTTTACGGGCAGGTTTTCAAATTGGACAAGTACAATAACAATCTGCCCGTAACACATCAAGTTGAAATTTTGTTGCGATTCATTTTGTCACTTGTCAGTTATAGATTTTCCACTTGTAAGTTGCAACTCGTTTTTCCACTTGTCCGTTGCAATTCGTTTTCCCACTTATCCGTTGCCATCTGTTTTTCCACTTGTCCGTTGAAGCTTTTTTTAATGCATTGTAATAAAATGTTTTAGATTTTAAATTGTTTTTAATTCATTAAGTTCATGTTTTATAACCGAATCTGAAATTTTAAACGCCCTTAAATTATTAGACATTAACAAAGGTTCAGGACCCAATACCCCCTACCAATATTTTTAAGAAATTGCGCGTGTCAGTTGGCTGAACCTTTGTTTATCTTCAAGAAGTCACTCCTTTCTGGCGTGTTTCCTACAAAATGGAAAACTGCATATGTCACATCAATATACAAAGAAGGTAATTGCAGCGACATAGCCAACTATCGACCGATCTCTATTCTGTCTTCTATAAGTAAATTATTCGAATATCTGGTTCAGAAAACAATATGTTTTCACTTTAAACCTTTAAACAACAGCCAACAATTCGGATTTTTACCTGGTTGGTCAACCACGTCTAACCTGCTTGCGTATGTCAACGATATAATAGAAGCGTTTGAAATGAAAAATGATGTTCACGCAATCTGTTGCGGAGACAGGATAAAATAAAAGAGTAGAAATTTTGAGAGACTGTTCTATCTTGTAATCGATGGATGTGAATTAATTTTTGTGTCAGTGGATATGAAAAACGTTCGGTCAATATTAAGCGCCTGCAAAACGCCATGTATTCAAAATTGGTGTTGCCAATTTAGCAGGCGTTTCTTAACACAGTCTACATCGACTTTTCGAAAGCGTTCGACATAGTCGATCACGGCTTACTTCTTCAGAAGCTTGGTCACGCAGGGATATGCGGTTCGTTACTCAGATGGTGCGAGTCATAACTTCGAAATCGCTCACAACTAGTTGTTGTTCGTGGCTTCAAGTCTCCAATCAAATTAGTACCTTCTGGCGTACCTCAAGGCTCACATCTTGGACCATAATGTTTCTTAATATTCGTTGACGACCTTTGCCCCACAATTACTTCCAAATTCAAAATGTTTGCTGATGACTTAAAAATATATAGAGCTATTAACTCCAACAACGATATCAATATCTTGCAACATAACCTAAATAACAGTGATCGCTGGTGTAAGCTAAACAACATGTATTACAAAGTGCGTTACCTCGAATCCTTCGGTCGGGTTCAGGATGCGGAAGCGGAGGTGTTCGTTGAGCGCGGCGCCGAGCACGTTGAGCACGGCGACGGTGGCCGGCTTGGTGGAGTTCTCCGCGAGCGAGGCGTAGTAGTCGGCCTTGTGGAAGGCGAGGCCGGCGTTGGCGGCGTCGCGCACGCGCACGATCACGCGCGCCGTGCCCGCGAAGCGGCCGTCGGAGGCGCGCACGCGCAGCCGGTGCTCGCGGCCGGCGACCAGCGCGTCCGGCCGCGCCACCGTCAGCGCGCCGCCGGCGGCCAGCGCGAACGCGCCGCCCGCGTCGCCCTCCAGCAGGTCGTAGTGCAGCGCGCCGCCGGCGGGCAGGTCGGCGTCGGCGGCCGCCACCACCGCCACCAGCACGCCCGCCGCGCTCGGCAGCAGCACGCTCGCCTCGTAGCTCGAGTGCGCGAACGTCGGCGGGCAGTCGTTCACGTCGGCCACCTCGACGACGACGGCGGCGACGCTGCCGTCGGCGCCGGCGCCGGCGGCCGCCGGGGGCGCGCCCGCGTCGAGCACGCGCACCGTGAACCGGTGCGAGGCGGCGCGCTCGTAGTCGAGCGGCGCGGCGAGCCGCAGCGCGCCGGTGGTCGCGTCCACGCGGAACAGCGCCGCCGCCTCCGGCTCGAGGATCTCGTAGGCGCGCTGCCGGTTCGCCGGCGAGTCGGCGTCGTCGGTGGCGAGCACGAGCGGCGCCGAGGGGTCGTCGGCGCCGGCGTCGGCGTCGGCGACGAGCGCGCCCACCGGCGCCGACTCGGACGCGCGCCCGCGGTACGCGCGCTTGCGCAGCCGCGGCGGGAACTCGTTGCGGTCCAGAACGTGGACGATCACGCGCGCCGTCGCCGTGCCGCCGCCCTGCACGCACACGCACACGCAATATCGAAGATTATAGAGAGGTATTCCAATTATTATTATATGGAAATGGAAATTAATGAATAGAAGACATTTGTTCCTACCGCGACACCTGGCGAGATAAATCTAATATGTTGCAACCAATAACATTTAGTGGCAAAGAAAATAAAATAGCATTTGTGCCTTCAATAATATTACGATCATTTTTTTATTTTGTGAAAATTGTTTAATATGTTTTCTATGTTTTTTTATTATTCGTGGTGAAATATAATTGTTTTGCGTGTACAGTCCACATGAGATAAAAAAAGAGAGTAAAAATATACATTTTGAGAGTGAGACGTGCGTGGTTTGAAATAAATAAAAATCCCACAAAAAATAGTTTTAACTCATTGATTAATGATGAAAGCTTAGTGATGAAAATGTACACAAATTTTGTGATTATTTAAGTTGTTTAAGCTTCTCAGAGGTCTTTAACAGCAGTGATACAGACGACTCATTTAATTTATTTCATGACACTATTAGACTTTTTTATGAACTTTGTTTCCCACTTATAACAGTCAAACAATTAAATAAACCTATAAAGAACAAATGGTTGACCAAAAATCTTAAAAAATGCTGCATTAAAAAACGATGTTTATATTTAGATTATCATTTAGCTAGAAGCAATAAAAAACGGAAAAAAAATATTTATATCAACTATGCTAAAACACTTAAAAAATGCATTGTTAAAGCTCAACAGATTGAAAGCTCTCGATATACCTCACACTCTAAAAACGTATGCAGAGCCACGTGGAGTATAATAAAAGATACTTCAAAGATACGTCAAATAAAAAAAATCAAATAGGAATAGACTACATAAAGGAGAAAAATAATATTATTAACGACCCTGAACAAATAGGCGAACTCTTTAATAATTTCTATATTAACATAACGAATAATGAAGATACCAGAATACCTAATAATAATAATGTTAGTAAAAGACCTATTATTGAAAATAATAATAAAACTATGTTCGTTACGCCGATAGAGGAAATTGATGTTTATAAAATAATACAATCATCAAGGACCACAAAAGCAACAGGATATGACGATATTAGAACATCAATTATCAAAAAGTGTATCACCCTTAACACATATTATTAATTTATCACTAACTCAGGGACGATTTCAAACTCAACTAAAAAATTCAATAATAATGAATGATATGACTAACTATAGACCTATTACGTTAATACCAGTCTTTTCAAAAATATTTGAGAAAGTAATGTTCAATAAAATAATTTTGCAGTCATATAATATATTGAAAAAAGTTCAATATGGATTCAGGAAAAATAACTCAACTTCTCTTGCCTGTTTCAATTTAATGAAAAGGATTACAGAAAAAATGAATGATTCAAGTTTAGTTGCAGGTACATTTCTTGATATGACAAAAGCTTTTGACTTTGTTTGCCATAAAACACTACTATCTCAGCTATCATGCTACGGTATACGAGGCACTGCTAATGATTGGATAAAAAATTATCTTAATGAAAGACATCAATGTGTTGAAATCAGTAAAATATGTCAACATCACAAAATATGTTGTAGATCGTCCTATCGTCAAAATAATGTTGGAGTGCCTCAAGGAAGCATTTTAGGTCCGTTATTGTTTCTTTTATACATTAAAGATCTTCCAGACGCTTTAAATAGTGTTTGTATACTGTTTGCAGACGATTCAACATTAATATCTATAGCAAAAATGAACTAGAACGACAAATTAACAATGACATAAATTCAGCTATCACATGGTTACATCAAAATAATTTGCAAATTAATATGACTAAAACAACCTACATTCAATTCCAAACCAATTATACTAAACTTAAAAGTCCACTTAATATTAATCATAACTCGACATATATAAAAAACGTAGACAACTGTATATTTTTGGGAATTACAAATGACAGTCATTGTAATTGGAAAGCGCACATCGAAAAGACAGCAAAAAAGCTCGATCGTTTTATTTACGCGTTAAGTAGGATAGGACACGTTGTTGGGTTAAAAGCAGCAATGTGTGCCTACCACGGATACGTTTCTTCAGTACTTAGATATGGTATTGTGTTATGGGGGAACTCTACAGATGTTAATAGAATTTTTAAAATACAAAAAAAGTGTATTAGAGCTATTTGTGGAGCATCGTATTTTGATAGCTGTAAGCCCTTATTTAAAAAACTTGAAATTCTTCCTTTACCTTGTTTGTACATTCTGGAAATTTGTATTTTTGTAAAAAAACACTTTTATTTATTTAAATCAAAATATGAGGTGGAAGGTAGTAGAACCAAGACATAAAGAAAAACTATGTTTCCCATCGATTAGATTATCATTGTTTAAGAAAAACGCATATTGTATGGCAATAACAATATTTAATAAATTACCCACCAATATTAGCGGGCTACCATTGAACCGGTTCAAACCCTATATGACAACTTTTTTACTTAATAGGTTATACTATAGCGTAGACGAATATATTAATGACAATACAATAAAATAAGATAATAATATTGACATTTTTAAATTTAATATTTTCACTAACTTAAATTTTGTTTTTAAAATGTTTAACAATTCATTTTTATTTTTTGACATGTATATTTAATTAAATTAATTTGTAAACATTAGTTTAGGGTTGTGCGAGTATATTTGCACGTCATGTAGATGACAAAACATACTGGAAACTTTATATTATGTAACACCTATGTTTTTGCAAATAAAGACTTATTGATTGATTGATACTTTAAATGTTGAGATGTTGTGCAAACCGAACCGCGTCTAAATTATCATTCACTTCCTTTACTATGTGACGATTTAAATGACCCTCTCCCACTAACACTAGGCACTAGGCCTGCTTTTAATTTGTGAATTTTCTTTGTATCTATATTTGTATTTATCGAAATTGAGTTGAAAGAGACTTGCTATGTATCTGAATAACCATTTATACTTTTGTGTGGCTTTGTCTTTTTTGTGTTGATAACTGATGTGAATTTAACGTAGAACTTAACTTACTAATTTTGTTTCCTAGTTATGTGTACATAAAATTGTTTGGATATCTTAAATGAGTTGTGGCATAGAATTTCTGTGTACCTTGTTTATGTGTTACAATGGACGAATAAATAATTGTTAGCACTGCACAATTCACTATACACAGGGATAAAAAACTCAAACACTCGCACTTGAAATGCAAACACGTAAGAACCCTTTATTGACAAAATCAAATAATACAAGTAACTACACGATACATAAACCATATCGCGATGCAGAACGACGGTGGCGCCATCTCTTAGTAAATTATCAGAACTAAACACATTAATTCTTCCACATATATTGACAAAATAGAACTGAAATATTGATAGATAAATACAATTTAGACATACACCGCCCGCCAAGAACTTGTTCTTCTATACATACTTCGAACTAAATATAAGTAAATTACAAATTTTGATGGCCGCCCGCCGTGACATAATAAATTAAAACAATAAATTGAATACAATGCAATAACAACTCTAAGAACTTAAAGGTAAGAAGTACAATTTATTCACAGGTCGCTTTATATGACCATTCTTGGTTTTGATTTCAACGACCCGAGTGATGTTGTCTTTTCCAGGATACTTCTCAGTAATCGTACCAAGCAAACATTTGGCTGGAGGCATATTGTGGTCATTGATGATAACTATATCTCCAATCTCTGGTTCCTTTCCTTTATTTCTCCACTTGAATCTCTGATTTAGTGTAATCAAGTACTCAGTAGACCACTTCTTCCAAAAATCACTCAACATTTTCTGAATGTACTTCCATCTTTGTACATTTGTCACATTTAATTTGGCATAGTCTTGATCAGGTATCGAAATCAATGGTTCTCCCACCAGAAAGTGTCCTGGTGTCAAAGGCAGTGGATCTTCTGGATTATCACTCAACTGACACAGAGGTCTTGAATTCAGACATGCCTCTATCTGAGACAACACTGTTGAAAGTTCCTCATAGGTGAGAGTACTTTCACCTATGACTCTTTTTAAATGTGCTTTGGTTGAACGAACCCCGGATTCCCAAAGGCCCCCCAAATTTGGGGCTTGTGGTGGTATGTAGTGCCACGATGTTCCTTCATTGGCTAACAATAAGCTTACTTCTTTAGGGAAATCCGAAATTGCCTTATTGGACATATTTCTCAACTCTTTGTCGGCGCCAACAAAATTGGTCCCATTATCGCTATATAAATCCTTACAGTATCCTCGTCTAGATACGAATCGGCGAAAAGCTGCGATAAAACCTTCTGACGTTAAATCCGATACAGCTTCAAGATGCATGGCACGAGTGACCATACATATGAAAATACAAATATAGCCTTTATAAGCTCGTGAGCCTCTTCCGGGTGCGTATCTCATTTTAATAAATCCTGTGAAATCTACTCCGGTGGATTTGAACGCTCTCTCCGGCTTGAGCCTTACTGCTGGTAGTTGACCCATAAATGGGTTTGTCTTCTGCCGTGAATACCTGAGACAGGTTATGCATTCTCTATAACATTTTTTGACCTTATCTCTTGCTCTCAAAATCCAGTACTTTGATCTTAAATAGTTGAGCATTGCTAGAGGACCTCCATGCAATGTTTTCACATGAGCATCCAAAATTATCAATTTTGTGATGTGACTTGCACCAGGTAGTATTATGGGATGTTTCTTTTCAAAACATTCTTGAGAGTGCTCTATGCGCCCGCCGACTCTTAACAAATCATCTTCATCAAAAACAGGGCATAGTGTATACAATTTACTCGATTTCAAAACAGTTTCTTTAGTCCTTAGTTGTGTAATGTCCTCTTTAAAATGTAATTTTTGTGTCTCTCTAATACAAATTAATAAAATCTTTTCCATTTCGTTAGGTGTGATATTTTCTGGTAGTTCTCTTACTTCCCTTGATGCTTTCCATTGCAAAACTCTTCTACAGTATGATAATACACGCAACATCCTTTGTAATTTCGAGAACCTAGTCCATAAAAATTCTTCCTGAATCTGAACACTGGCAGTAAGCACCTTGACAGATCATTGTTCCTCGCTAGTAATGAATTTCATCGAATCGATTGGTTCATAATTGTGAGAATCCTTAAGCCATTCAGGCCCGTGCCACCACAACTTATGACTGATTAATTCGCTAGCAGGCATGCCTCGCGAAGCACAGTCAGCAGGATTGTGCTTTGTGTTGACATGATGCCACTGTTCCCGATCCATTGTTGTTAAAATCTCGGACACACGATTACTAACAAACGTTGTCCAACGACTTGGTTCACCGCGTAGCCATGCTAAGGTTACTGTAGAATCAGACCAAGCATATATATTGGTCTTTGGTATATTTAAAACTTGTGACACCTCAGAAAGTAATTGAGAAGCAAGAAGAGCTGCACATAGCTCCAACCTTGGAATTGATATTTCTTTTTCCACGGGTGCGACTTTCGTCCTAGCTGTGACCAGATGTACCTTAACAGAGCCCATATCATCTGTAACTTTTATGTAAATAGCCACAGCGTAAGCAGCTTGGGACGCATCCGCGAAAGCATGTAACTCAACATAATCCTTCTGATAAGCCTGTAGCCATCTTGGAATTATGATTCTCTTTACATTGATTAGATCTCCTTTAAACCCAATCCACTCCTTCCGTAGATCAGATGTGATTTCGTCATCCCAAGATAGCCCGGACTTCCATAACTTCTGCATATATATTTTTGCAGTCACAATCACAGGTGCGATCCATCCTAGAGGATCATACAACCTTGCTATTTCTGATAGGATTTTTCTTTTAGTAATAGGCGTAACTGTATTAGGTATTTGATGCATATACTCGAAACTGTCAGAATTTTTGTTCCAACATATACCCAATACCTTTACCATATCATTCTCCTTGAAAACTAATGGTTGATCCGAATTATGTATATTAGCCTTTATGTGACTAAGTAACTCTTGACTATTAGTACACCATTTTTGTAGATTAAATCCACCAGCTTCCATTAACTTATTCAATTGTTCGTAAATCTCTATAATTTCTATCTCAGTTTCTGTCCCTGATAACAAATCGTCCATGTAGAAATCTTGTAATGTTATTCTAGATGCTGTAGGATATTTAGATTGCTCATCTATGGCGAGTTGTTGCAAACATTTCACAGCTAAATACGGTGCACATGAGGTGCCAAAGGTGAGTCTAACCAATTTGTAACATTCAACTGGTTGGTTGGGGTTGAATCTCCACCAGATCCGCTGGCAGTCAGTGTCATCGTCATGTACAATGATCTGTCTGTACATTTGTACAATGTCAGCTACGATACAGAAAGGGTGAAGCCTCCATCTCATCAAAATATGTCTCAAGTCCTGCTGTAGTTTAGGACCTATTAAAAGGCAATCATTAAGTGATACATTATTCGAGCCCTTGCACGAGGCGTCGAAGACACATCTGACCTTAGTAGTTTCTTTATCCTCTCTGACCACAGCGTGATGAGGAAGATAAAACGATTTACGACTATGATCTACATCAGATACCTTAACCATATGACCTTGCTCTATGTAATCTTTGATAACGTTCTTATAATCTTCATATAGCTTCTCATCTTTTCTTAATCTCTTTTCTAACGACTTAAATCTTTGTAGTGCTCGCTTTTCTGTTTCGCCCTCAAAACATTGTGGATTTTCTTCTTTAAATGGCAGTTTAACTATGTATCTTCCATCACGATTTCTAGTAGTAGTCCCTTCAAAGAACTCTTCGCATCTTTTCTCTTCTTTTGTTCTTGTCTTCTCTAGGCTCTCTGGCCCTCTCTCAATTTCCCAGAATTTAGTCAATAATTGGTCTTCCTTTACTTGCAAATGAAGACTGATTATTCTAGAATTGGAGTGATCAGATTTTGATTGAATGCGTCCTGACAACATCCAGCCCAATTGCGTGTTCTGTGCAATGGGTCCTTGTTCGGTCGGATGCCTCTTCAGACCATCTAAAATGATATCACTGAGAACGTCTACACCCAGAATTAAGTCCACTTTCCTCGACACTCCATATTGCGGATCAGCCAGTGATAAGTTCTCAATTTCTGGCCACTCCGTGATAACAGTGTTACTATTGGGTAGTAAAGACGTCAGTGTGCTGAGTACAAATGCATTTATTGGCATTGAGTATGAATTGTATCGTGATTGTAACGTAAATGTCACCATACTCTGAGTACGTGTTTGTCCATCACCCACTCCAGATACAATTCCGTTTACGGATGTACGTTTGAGGCCCAAGGCTTGTACAGTGGCTTCATTAATAAATGACGCATCAGAGCCCTGGTCTATTAATGCACGTACGATTAACGTACAGCCAGTATTTGATATGATCTTGACAACTGCTGTAGCCAATAAAACTTCGCCTTGGTTGATAATCCCCTGTGCAAAATGACTTGAGACGTTGATTTGATTGTCTAACTTAACTTGCTCATTAGATCCATTAGGATTTGATTCGTCTATATTGTCAAGATGCAGCAAGGAGTGATGACGTTTCCCACAACGTCGACAACAGGTTGATTGGCGGCAAAACTTAACCGAGTGATTAGGTGCTAAACAACTGAAGCACAATCTGCTTCTTTGTACAAACTCGGTTCTTTGTTCAGAAGAAAGGCCACTGAATTGTTTGCATTGATAAAGCAAGTGTGATCCGGAACACATTGTGCAGGCTATATTTTGTGAATTATTCTTCTCTACTGTTGAGTGAAATGATTTTGGCTTAACAATCTGCTTGATATTGTTGTTGCTATTCCTTACGATGTTCTTATTTCCACCCTCAAGCATCTCTAATGTCCTGAATCTTGTTTCCAAGAAGCTGTACAATTGATCCCATTTAGGTATATTATCATCACTCGACTGACTCAATCGTATCTCCCACAACTTTCGAGATTCTATATCCAGCTTTGATAACGTCATAAAGTTGATTATTGCATCCCATGATTTGGTATCAATTCCAATATTCGATAGGGATTTCAAACATGCTGAGGTAGTATCCAGTAATAATTTAATTGCAGGTGCAGATTCATTGGGAATAACCTTTTGAGAAAACAAACGTTTCATAATCTCATTACAAGTGTATCTTTTGTTAGTATATCTTCTCTGTAATTGATTCCATGCTTCTTCATAATTATTGTCTGTAGTAGGTAGATTCTTAAGTAAATTAGCTGCTTCGCCACTCAAACTTCCCTTCAAATAGTGAAGTTTTTGAACAGCATTTAAACTCGTATTTGTATGTATGACCGACGTGAACATGTCGTAAAATTCTTGCCATTCTTCGTATCCGCCAGAAAACTTAGGCAGATGAATTTGCGGTAGCCTCACATCACAGACAGCTTGAGTAGAAGTAGTACCGCAGACAGACGGCACTACTCCCTTTTGGGTGAATTTTACAAGTTCATCCTTCATCTTCGCCTTGTAGTCTATGTAAATATTCTCGAATTCGTCAAAATAATTCTCTTCGAAATATGTTAGTTTCATACGTTCCGATTTCTTAATACCTCCTACTATACTGTAATGATTGTCATTAAATCTCGCGCACATTTTCTCTAAACTGTCTAATCTAGCTTCTATGTACGACTGTGTTAACCTCTCTTTAGGGGTTTTCTTATGATTCGAAAAAGCATTTTCTAAACGTTCGAATAAGTCTTCTTGTTGTAAAAGGAATGACTCCATGTTTATTGATTTCTTTCAATACACTTGTAAATAGCAAGAAAAATTAACTTTAATTTATTGTCCGAACAACTATTAATGTCCACCGAATCAATGAATTAATTGTAACAAACACCTTCTTAAAGTAGCACTTGTAATTTATTTTTAAAGTTCCAATCACTTCCAAAAACTATGTTCAATAATAAGTAAATTGTATAAGTTGTATTATCAAACTGTCACTACATAAGTCCCAATGACAATGTCTTGTAATCACAAAAATTTTCTAAGTCGATGAATGAGTCCGGAGTCTATGTCCAAAATTTACGAAATTTTTCTAAGTGTCGTAATCACTCCGGTGACAAAGTCCCTTAATCAGTCCGGAGACTATGTCCAAAATTTACGAAATTTTTCTAAGTGTCGTAATCACTCCGGTGACAAAGTCCCTTAATCAGTCCGGAGACTAAGTCAATATTAACACAACACGAAATTTTTTAAGTCTTTGAAATATTCACGAAATTTTTACAAGTCCAAAAATAACGAAATTATTCTAAGTCTTTTTTTGAACTAATTTAACACTTAGAAATTTTACTTATTGTTCACTCTTTCACTTTACTCACGATTTTTCTAAGTCCTTTCCAATCCTCCCGGGTTTCGGCACCAGATGTTAGCACTGCACAATTCACTATACACAGGGATAAAAAACTCAAACACTCGCACTTGAAATGCAAACACGTAAGAACCCTTTATTGACAAAATCAAATAATACAAGTAACTACACGATACATAAACCATATCGCGATGCAGAACGACGGTGGCGCCATCTCTTAGTAAATTATCAGAACTAAACACATTAATTCTTCCACATATATTGACAAAATAGAACTGAAATATTGATAGATAAATACAATTTAGACAATAATAATTAATTCATATCAATCAGAGTTATAAATTTCAATTCTTATGCGTAGAGTTAATTAATGATGATGATGAGTGTTAATTATTTGTGTTGTGCTATCTATCTATGAGTATGTTAATATCTATGTGTAATAATTTTTCTTTTTTGCTTGAGCTGAGTAAAGAACATTGTATGTTCTTGGCGGGCGGTGTGTTTAATATGTTTTTTTTTATTATTCGTGGTGAAATATAATTGTTTTGCGTGTACAGTCCACATGAGATAAAAAAAGAGAGTACATTTTGAGAGTGAGACGTGCGTGGTTTGAAATAAATAAAAATCCCACAAAAAATAGTTTTAACTCATTGATTAATGTAATAAAACAGTGTCTATCGTGTAAACAAAAATTGATAAAGATTTTTTATTTTAGAAATATTTTTATGTTTTCACTTTAATTCTTTTATACAAGTTTTAGGTTCAGTTTTGAATGCAACCTGATTCGTGGTATGAAAACTTAGTTCAGTGTCATAATTGCTCCCAGGTATGATACTTCAAAGGTCAAAGAGGATAGAGGATCCACATTGGCAAAGCGCATAAGGACCGGGATGGACGCTCAGCCACTTTGCCTAACCCTCAACCTATTTTTGACTCAATATCAAATAGCACTCAAATTCCATTTTGGCAAAGAATTTCGAAATTAAAACATTCAGCACCAATTTTTAAAAAATCTCTCGAGCAGTAAGATCTAGTAGAAATTTTCTCAAAATATATCTGGGGAATTTGCTACTACTCCCCTACCAAATCCTCAATATAAATAAAGATGATCAAAGTAATGTTACATCTAAAATTAGGAAAAAAATCAAATTATACAAACTATTAGACACAGGTTAGATAAACAGATTAACCAAATAAAAAAATATCGAAATTGTAAAACTCATTTGAAAAACTTTATACAATCAAAATTGTCAGAGAGTGATATAAAGGGAGCTGTACGGATTTCGTCCTCAAACGACGAGATAAGCGATCCAGCTTCAGGGAACAGGAGCGGGATAGCCCCACATTCACGTGTTTGCCTTTAAATGCTCAGTAAGAATTCTCTTGTCGTACTCGAAACCCTCTGTCTGAGATGTATTCATCTAAGGTATCTGAATATTGTCTCGGTAGCATTTTCTTTAGCTTATATTTCAACCCCTCGTGCCATACTTTATCGCAAGCTTGTGCTACATCTAGGAAAACTGTATGTAGAACACCATTTCTTTTCCCCTAAAGTTTTTTCTATGACCGTAGTTATTCTGTAGACCTGATCTATAATTGTAATAGTTCGAGGCTCGAAGAACCAAAAAACTGTAGTGTGTGTACAGTTTTAGTATAGGAGGGAAGGGTAAAATGTACGAAATACCAAACCCAACGAGCGCTGTAATGACACTGATTTATTTGCTGTAAATATATTAATATAAATGTGTTCTTAATCGTTAGGTCGCAGTTGTTCATTTGCAAAACGCTGACCATTGTACATACTTTGTACAATAATAGTAGGATGTTTTTCTCTGAACCCAAATTGGCAATCTGGAATTAGCTTTTTTTATCTTCGTAACGTAAAAATATATATTTAAAAAATAAAATACTAAATTGTTTAAATAAATATCATGAAAATAATGAACGCGCGCATCGCCGAGTGTTTCGCTAACATAGAGTGGTCTGAGAAAGCGGTCGCGTTTGCAGCACATCGATGCTCGCTCATTTGGGTGTTTTTATTTAGTACTATCATATTATAGTATCTTTTTAAAGTAATTTTACATATATTTAGTGTTTATAAGCCACGTTTTGGGTAAGTGTTGAAGCCAATAATATAAGCTTGTAAATTGTAGTTTTTTCACCCACAAATGCTTCTTAGTTGCATCACCTCATTAAATCGTGCATGTAGGTATGCCCACTTTTATTTCTTTTGGATTTATTTTAAATAAAAATAATTAATCGTTTATAATCATTCTCATTGTGTTAATTTCAAAATAATTTTATTTAGTTTAAATTTTCTTTTACTCTGTGTGCCTTCCGCTTGGCCACCTCACTAGCTATGGTGTTTCGCCCTGTTTTGTTGTCTTGCCGAGGCGGCCGACGTTTGGAAGAGCTTTGGGCGTATCATTAACACGCTGGCATAGCAAGCGCAGTACCGTCGCGCGTCAGAACCTCCCCCGGACCTGCAGACGCTTCAGGCCGGTACCCGCACCCCGCTCTCTCGTTTTTTTTCTATATTCATTTAATACATGTATGCGGTAAATCTTATAGTCGTTTCACTATTTTACCCGTTACATCTTCTAGAATTGGTTTAAGGCAATAATAAGTTGTCGAATAATTTTGTCGTGAATAAAAGTTGTCAGTTTCACAATCACCTTCCTTGCTAAATTTCGGGGAACTTCTGCGGTTACGAGATCGCGTCCGGGGACTTGTTTTTAGTTTTAATTTATTTATCTCTTTCTTGACTTCATTGGGGTGACGAGTTAATTTTTTTCGTCTTGTGTTGCTGTTCCAAACATGGGGATTTGAGATTAATAATATTAGCTTGAAATATTTGTTCTAGAAAATGTGCAAATCGATTTGCTTCCTAATTATTGCTGATGGCCTAGTTTGTATTCTCTTCCTTAACGGGCGGTATATATGTAACAGGTTGTTTTAATGATTTTGTCGGTTTTCATAATGAGTAATCTGCTGTTCGATCGCTATTTAATTCACTGAGGTAGGAATGCATAGATCTGTCTTAAAATATTTGTATTTCCCTGTTTATTTTTTTTGTTGCGTTATTTAAGACATTTTCTGGTGCATATATTGTTTGTTGCTATGTAAGTATAGTTCCGTGCGAGCGGGAGTTCGCACTTATGGATTGGAAGAAAGCACTGGTTTTTGTCTAAAAGCTTTTATTGACTTACTCAGCCGCACGCAATACCTCTTTGCAGGGTTGCCCCTATACGCACGACTAACGATGCACAGTCCCGACGAGAAGGTGTCTCGCTCACAATACCGTTGCGTGGATCACCTCATGGTACTGCAGAGCTCACCTTCGATATTGCCGCATGTAGCTCGCTTCCAGTTCGTCTCTCGAACTCCGCTACACTCCTCCTTTACTTAACTGACCACTTAACTTGTCACAAAATTCACCACTAAACTCGTCAGTGTCTTCTATTAAACTCTTCTTCATATCTGGAATTTTATTAGGACCTGTTGGCCAACAAGTAGGCTTCGTACGAGTTTTTACTGCACACAGGATTTCTCGTCCTCCTGAATCTGTGAGTCTCGACCCCCACATGTATTTTTCCTATTACTGCTGTATGGCGGGCAATACTTATTTGTTTGGTTTTGGACACTCACCATGTTGACGGCGGTGACGGTGAGGTTGTATTCGGCGCAGGCCTCGTAGTCGAGCGGCGCCGCGGTGACCAGCAGCCCGGCGGCCGGGTTCAGCCGGAAGAGGCCGGCGCCGCCCTCGAGCGCCAGCCAGGCGCCGCCCGCCTCGAGCGCCGCCACCGCGGTGCCGGCGGGCTCGTTCTCCCACACCTCGGCGGCGAGGTGGGCGCGCGCGAACCGCGGCGGCGCGTCCTCCGGCTCCACCACGACCACGTGCAGCGGCAGCGTGGCGGCGCGCGCGCCCGGCGGCGGGTTCGCGGCGCGCACGTGCAGCGTGTAGTCGCGCGGGCCCGCGGCGGGCAGCGCGCGCGCCAGCCGCACGTCGCCCAGCGCCGCGTCCACGGCGAACGCGCCGCCCGCGTCGCCGCCCGCCAGCGAGTAGAGCACGCGCGCCGCCTCGCCCGCGTCCGCGTCGGCGGCGCGCAGCGCGGCCACGAGCGCGCCCGCGGGCGCCGTGCGCGGCACGCGCGCCTCCGCCAGCCGGCGGCCCCACTCGGGCGCGTGCTCGTCGGCGTCGTGCACGCGCACCGCCACGCGCGCGAACGCCCGCGACGCGCGCGGCGCCTGGTCGCGCGCCCACACCGTCAGCTCGTGCAGCGCGGCGCTCTCGCGGTCCAGCGGCGCGGCCAGCTCGAGCACGCCGCTCCGCTCGTGCAGCCGGAAGAGGCGCGCGGAGGCGGGCGCGCGCGCCGCGTGCACGCCGTACAGCAGCCGCCCGCCGCCGGCGGCGCGCGCGCCCAGCGCCACCAGCGCGTCGCCCACGCGCGCCGCCTCCGACACCTCGAGCGCGTACTCCTCGCGCGGGAACGAGACGCCGCCCTCGTCGGCGTCGTTGACGACGGCCACGCGCACCGCGGCGGTGGCCGCGTGGACGCCGTCCGACACGGACACGTTCAGCGTGTAGTTGGCCTGCCGCTCCCAGAGCAGCCGCCGCACCAGCACCAGGCTGCCGTCCTCGCGGCCCACGTGGAACTCCCCTCGAGGGTCTCCGTCTGAATTTCATTCGCATCCCTATTAGATTACAATATATCTCGCGAGATTGCAACATGACGAAATATTGTGCACTGTGACATACAACAATCCCGTTTTCACGTAAAAACTACTGGACCGATTTGGCTGAAACTCAGTATATATGTTTTCGATGTCGAGAATGAACATGGATACTTTTTATCCCGAAAATGGGATAGTTTTCGGGATATACATATATATTTGTCTCTCTGTTTGTTATGCTTTTACGGAAGAACTAATGGGCCAATTTGGGTGAAATTCGGTACGTATGTAAATTAAATACCGAGGGGGACAAGGGATAGTTTTCATTGTGGCCTTTTTGGCATTTTGGTTATTTTAGCCTTTTTACTCATTTTGTCCATGTCGGTCACTTTGGCCTTTTCGGTAATTTTGGCCATGTTGGTCAATTTGGCTGTTTTGGTAATTTTGACTATTTTGGCCTTTTTGGTCATTTTGGCCATGTCAGTTAATTTGGCCTTTTTGGTTGTTCTTGCTTATTTCGTCATTTTGGACATGTCTGTGTCTGTGGCCTTTTTGGTCATTTTAGCCATGTCGGTCATTCCGGCCTTTTTGGTCTTTTGACCATTTTGACCTTTTTGGTCAAGTTTTGTAATTTATGTTGTTTACAGAGGATGGTATCATTAACGATATAAAATGAAGTGAATCTTCCATGGGCAAAAACATAAAAATTTAATATAATATAACCTGTAGCGTTTGCTCGATAAATAAGAGACACACACTAGAGGTTAAAGGTAAACTCTAGTATTAAATATATAAAAGAAGTGGCGCGTACCGATAATATCGTAGTAGAGCGCGTCGCCGTCGGGGTCGGTGGCCTGCAGCACGGTGAGCAGGAAGCCGGGCGCGTCCAGCTCGGCCACCTGCAGCGGCGGGGGCGCGGACAGCGCGGGCGGCGCGCCGCCGCCGCGCGGCACGCCGCGCACGCGCACCGCCGCCAGCGCGCAGCGCGGCCGCCGCGCGCCGTCGCACGCGCGCACCGTCAGCTCGTAGGCGCGGCGCGGCGCGAGCGCGAGCGCCGGCGCCGCGTACACGCGCCCGCTGGTGGCGTGCACGCGCAGAAGGCCGCGCGCGGCGCCGCGGGCGCGCGACCAGTAGCGCACGGTGCCGTTGGCGCCGTCGTCGGGGTCGAGCGCCACCACGGTGCCGACGTGGGCGCCGGGGGGCGCCGCCGCCTCGAGCAGGTCCCAGGCGGCGCGCGCGCCCTCGCCCTCCTCCTCGGCCTCGTCCTCCCACTCGGAGCTGCCCTCGTCGCCCGCCGGCGCCTGGGCCTCCCCGGCCTCCGCGCCCTGCAGACCCGACTACACAATGTAATGTAAAAAAAACAACAAAGTGGCTTTGAAAAATATATTAAAAATCTCTCGATAAATCATCCATATACAGTTGTTAGATTTTTAGGTTGGTTTGCAAACTAGCCATTTCAGCTTACGCACTTTTAACAAAACTAGAACACAGAGTATGCATTATATATAGCCATCGAGTATATAACAATTTAGGAAAAAGAAAAAAATAATAATGAATTAAGGAGTGTGAAACTTCTTGATGTGCTTAACCAATGGATTGAAAATATCGAGATATATGCCAATATATAATTGTAGGCAATACAAAGACGGTAGAGTAGTGAGTGTTGACGGTACACAGTGTGACACGCTGGTAGAGCAAATATTTTACGACTATGCAAACGGCATCCAGCAAGTGGCACAGCGAATTTTAGTTTGTCGAGAAGTTCAGGGCTGTTAATTTTGATGCTTGAGCTGAGATAACTATTGATTGATTTCAGTGATTTTAAGTACTTCCAAAAATACTTTTGAGTTATCATGTATCAATTTCTCACTGCGAGATGTTAACAATTTGTAAGTGATGCGGTCTCTAGGATTTCCATATTTTTTAAAACCGACAGTTTTGAGACGAGGTGACAGCCAGACTACTGCTATATGAATAAAACTATAGAATGCAACTTGGTTGACTTTAGACTAAATCAAGAACTTTATTTATTATAAGTAAAATAATGATTGATTGAAATATCAATATGCACCTGAGTGGCGGGCACGCGCATGTCGTAGAAGCGGCGCTCGAAGGCGGGCGCGTGGTCGTTCACGTCCGCGAGGCGCACGTGCACGCGCACCGTGGTGGCCAGCTCGCCGTCGGAGCACTGCACCTCGAGCGCGTGCGCGGCGCAAGCCTCCCGGTCCAGCGCGCGGCCCGTCGTCGCGATCTCACCTGCGCCACCCACACCCACCACGATCAGAACGTGCGCTCGCGCGCGGCCCCGGCGCCCCGACGCCCCGACGCCGCCCCGCTCACCTGTGCCCGCGTCGATGGCGAACAGCCCCTCGGGGTTGCCGGCCACGATCGAGTACGTCACGTTGCGCGGCCGGGGCGCGGCGTCGGCGTCGTGCGCGACGACGCGCGCGACGCGCGTGCCCGCCGCGCAGTGCTCGGCCACCTCGGCCGCGTACGCCGCGCGCTCCGGCCACGGCGCCATGTCGTTCACGTCCTCCACCTCGATGTACACCTGCGGCACACCGACGACGATTACGACGTGCATCGTTCATCACGTACGATACTATGCGATCTCATGAGAACAGGAGGTACCTGTATGCAAGCGTGCCTCGGCACGAGGCCGTGGTCTTGCGCGCACAGGGTGAGCCAGTAGTGCGGCACGGACTCCCTGTCGAGTGGCATCAGTGTGCGAATCATCCCTGGAACAGGAGCGAACGGGGAGGCGTGAGCACGTGTGCGAGCCGCAATGCAAGGGGCACGAGCCGAGCGGAGGGGGCGCTCACCGGTGTCGTCGACGGAGAAGTGCGCCATGCCCGTGCCGGCGACGACGTAGTAGGCGAGCCGCGAGTCGCGGCCAGGCGGGTCGGCGTCGGCGGCGGCCGCGCGCATCACCGTCGTGCCGCGCGGCGCGTCCTCGCGCACGCCGCCCGCCAGCACGGCGTGCTCGCCGAACGCGGGCGTGTGCCGGTTCTCGTCGACGTCCACCACCTCCACGACGAGGCTGGCCTCCGCCCACAGCGCGGGCTGCCCGCCGTCCGTCGCTCGCACCGTCACGCCGTACACCTGCACACGGTCAAATACCATAAGTCGGTTTTAATATGTGTAACACTCGTCCGACGTCATTCGAGCGTGCGTACCTGTCTCTCCTCGAAGTTGAGGTGGCGCGCGGTGCGCAGGGTGCCCGAGGTCGGGTCCACGGCGAAGACGACGTCGTCGGGCGCCTGGTCCGGCAGGGAGTACGTGAGCTGCCCCCCGGCACCCAGGTCCGGGTCGAAGGCCTCGAGCACGGCGACGAGCGCGCCGCGCGGCACGTCTTCGCGCACCCGCGCGGCGTACGCGGCGAGCCCGAAGCGCGGCGCGTTGTCGTTCACGTCGTCGACGGCGACGCGCACCGACGCCTCCGCGTGCAGGCCGCCGCCGTCGGTGGCGCGCACCGTCAGCTCGTAGAGCGGCCGCCGCTCGCGGTCGAGGGGCGCGCACACTGTCAACAGGCCCGTCTCTCGGCCTATGCAGAACTCGCCGTCGCTCACGCCGCTCAGGCTGTACGAAATACGCGCGAAATCGCCCGAATCACGATCCGTCGCGTTCGCGTGGAAAATAGCCGTCCCGTTGAGAGCGTTCTCTGTGACCCGAAAACTAGCCAGGGTCTTCTCGAAGCGGGGCCGGTTGTCGTTCACGTCGAGGACCGTGATGGGCAGCAGACGTGACGCGGAGCGGCGCGGAGTCCCGAGGTCGTACACGGTCACGTTCAAGTAATACTCGCTCTCTCTTTCTCTGTCCAGGTATCCTATGACTTGCAGATCGGCCGTTTCGGGGTCTATTCTAAACGCCGAATCGGCGTCCCCGCCGGATATGGTGAACACTAGCAGCCCGTTGTATCCGAGATCTCGGTCCCGCGCCTTCAGTCGCACCAGCGATGTCCCGAGAGCCACAGACTCGTTGACCTTCACCTCGACCGGGAAATCGATAAATTCTGGCGAATGCAAATTCTCCCCGTAACGAGAAGGCGCCAGTGGGAATTCATCGGCTAAATCGAGCGGCGCGTTGCTGCGTTCCGCGGCCGCCAGCAGCTCGGTGAGCCGACGAGCGATCCCGGTGTCCCGACATTCCAGGGCTCCGGAGTCGGCGGCGGCGGCGCCCCCGCCACCCACGAGGTGTAACGCGAGCGAAGTGGCGTCAGCGAAATGCGTGCCGTCGGTAGCCGTCACGTTCAGAGTCCTCGAATCGGCACGGACGTCGTTCAGGTCGCAAGCGAGGCTCAGGACGCCGGTGCCGGCGTCGAGGGCGAAACAGTTGTCCTCGTTTCCACCTATAATTCTATATGACACGACATCTCCGGCGTCGAAATCGATCGCCGACAGCGTGATAATCTCGGAGCCGATCGGGATTTTTCGTGGTAGATACCCGACACAATCGACTCTTTCGAACTGGGGCCGGTTGTCGTTGACGTCCTCCAACATCACGACCAATCGCATCTCCGTCTGTCGCCTGTAGGGCAGACCCCAATCGCTGGCGCGGATTCTGAGCGTATACTTGCGGCGCATGCTCTCATAATCTAAAAGGTGGGTGCTCCTCACGGCGCCGGAGAAATGGTCCACGTCGAAGGGCACCGGCTGCAGATTCGCGATGCTGTACGAGATGTAAGCGTTCTCGCCAGAGTCGGCGTCGCGGGCGACCACGCGCGCCACCACCGCGCCGCTCGGCCCGTTCTCAGCGACGGTCACTTCCATCTCCTCTCGCTCGAATATCGGATCGTTGTCGTTTGCGTCTAAAACGGATATTTTGACTTTCGCCGACGACTGTTTGCGCGTGCCGGCGTTGCCCTGGTCGATCGCGGAGACCGTGAGCGTGTAGAAAGCCTTATGTTCAGCGTCGAGGGACACGTCGGTGTAGAGGACTCCCGTGTCGGGATTGACGTGGAACTCGCCGCCTTCGTTGCCGCCCACGATTTCGATGTAGACGCGTGCGTTGCGGCCCTCGTCGCGGTCACTCACTTTGAGTCTGATGACGGGCGTGTTGGGGGGCGCCGTCTCCGGTATGCTCGCCTCGTACACCTCGCGGCTGAACACAGGGGCATTGTCGTTGGTATCTACGAGGGTCACCGGAACGGTTAGGTACGAAGATCTGGGAGGGTACCCGGCGTCCGTCGCCCGCAAAGTGAGGTTGTACCCGTGCGGGGTGGCCTCGCGGTCCAGCAGCGCGTGCACCACCACGTCGTACTCGCCGGCCTGCGAGGAAGGACGCACGCGGAAATGGCCGTCCGGGTCCCCGTCTACGATCTCCAGACTAGCGATGCGTCCATGTTCACCTTCGTCGCGGTCCGTCACCTCGACTATAGCGTAGATCTCGGCCGTCGAGTTTTCAACGAGCTCCGGTAAGCGGCGAATGCGTAGTTCCGGCGGATGCAGGTTCACCCGTGTGACGTGCACCGTTACCGAGGCCTTGGCGGCTGGCGCGTCCTCGCCGCGCGCCAGCAGCGACGCCCGGTCCCGGGCCAGCACCACGAAGTCATGCCGAGTGCTCTCCGCCGTCGAGAGCGATCGTGTGAGGGTCACCACGCCGGTGGTCGGGTGTACAGCGAAGCGGTCCGTCTGCTCCGCGAGACTGTAGTAGATCTCTCCGTTGAGGCCGAGGTCGGCGTCCTCGGCGGTGACGCGCACCACGGACGAGTGGAGGGGCGCGTCTTCGGGCACGCGCGCCTCGTACTCCGTCGGGTAGAAGAGCGGACTGAGGTCGTTCTCGTCGGCGATCGAGACCGCGACGACGGCGTCCGCTTCGAGCTGCCGCCCGCCCGGCAGCTGGGCGGTGGCGCGCACCTCCAGCCTGTACGAGTCGCGCCTCTCGCGGTTGAGCACGTCCGCGTGGCCGGCGCGCGTCCTTATCGCGAGGAAGCAGAAGTCGCCGACGGTCCGCTCCTCGGCCTTGAAGAACTTGTCCTTGTCGCCGTGGCGGATGCGGAAGCGGACGCGGGCGCCTGCAGCGGGCAGCCGCACGCCGAGCGGCTCCTCCCCGGGCGGCTGCTCCGCGTACGTCCGCGGGGCGCTGTTCTCTGGTACGGTGACGTTGTAGAGGGGCCACTGGAAGCGCAGCTGCGGGGGCGCCGCGGGGGGCGGGCCGGGGCCGGCGCGCGCGCACCACGCTACCGCCGCCAGCACGAGCCACGCGCGGGCGCCACCCATCGCACGCTGTGCTCCCTGTCAGATGAAGCTTCAGTGAGAACACTGATTATACGGTCCTCCGCACACGCCGGTCGGACGCGGACCCACCTCATAAGAAGAGTGAAGCGAACGGCGCGCGGGGCCGAGGCTCGCGCTGCCCTAGAGGGGGCGCCTCACGCATGCGCCGTTCATTTAGCTATTCGTAGCAGCTCCTGAAAAAGAAAAAACAAATACATTTTATTTGCAATTTCCATTGAACTCGAACTTATTCCATCGAATGCACTGCATTGATCCAAAGAGTACATTGATGGCATCAATACAGATCAGATGACAGCATTGATTGACAGCAAACCGGACGGACTGACAAGTAACAACTTTTAATTATCTAATTATGCAAAACCTACAGCTAATTCAAACGAACAATCATTTAAAAATTTTATCAAACCGCTAATTACAGGCTTTCGCGAATAACATGTTAAATAAGGGCCGGTTCCTACATCTTACCATACTTCACTTCTCTTACCGTCTTCGGTTGGATTTTGACATTATTTGTATTGAGCTTATGTAAAAATGCAATCAATACAATTGTCTGGAGCGTAGTATACAGAAACCGGCCACAAGTAACACGAAAACAGTAAGTACACTATAAAACTATTCGTCACATGACTTCCGAATTATTGACTCCAAAGGTATAATGTTTTTTAAATAGTTGTTTGCTTGAACTAGAAGGTATCTACGATTATTATTGGTAAACTATTCAGTACAGTCTTGGCCGGAACGTTTGTCTAGGAGATATGTGTACAACCTGTGTGAAGAAATATTGTGGCGACCGAAGGTGGAACTGCCAAGCAGCGTAAATCAGTTTTAGAACTTTTAGAAAGAACTAGAAATTTCTGGAAGGAAAAGACAAGGACGGATATATTTAGAAAAGGATAGACGATACACGAAAGAAAGAGATAGATAGATGTTAGAAAGGGATAGATGTATAAACGAAAGTTCCCGAACAGAAGGTTCGGGAAGGAAGAGACGGAGATTAGATAGATGGGTTCTAGAAAATTCTTCCGGGTATATAAACAGCGTAAGGCGCGCCTACCGGGCAGTTTTAGAGTTGAGTTCAGTTCAAGACAGTGAAGCGACAAGTGCGATACTAAAGAGTTGGAAGAGAAAGTTAATAGAAGACAGAGACGAATTAAGTGGTGAATTTAGTGACAAGTTTGGTGGACAGATACGTGAAGAAGGTGTGTAGCGTAGTTCAAGAGAGGAACCAGAAGCGAGTTACACGCAATAATATCGGAGGTGGTCTACGCAATATCGGCGACGGTATGAGGGTGTGACTACTTATCTTCGGGACTGTGCATCGTTGGTCGTACGTATAGGGGCAACCTTGCCGAGAGGTACTACGTGCGGGTGTGTAAGTCAATAAAAGAGTTAAATTTAAAATTGGTGTTTTCTTCCAATCCATAAGTGCGTACCCCCGCTCGCACGTAACAATATTTTGAATACAAGTAAACAGTCTGCTATATTATGAAATATTTATAACATCGAACAGGCTAAGAAACTCTAAGAAATTGTTGCAACTACAAATTTTATCTTTAAAATCGTTTTCAGGTATTGTATTCTATTAATACCAATTTTTTTCTCCCGTCTTTCCGGCCGCGACCATATCGAGAAAACATTGTGAATTTAGTAGAATACGAAATATTGACATTATCGCAATGGAATCGCACTTTGAATATGTTACATACTAAATGAAAGCTCACAGCATCCGTAACAACATAAGAAACTTGAACAATCTAGCGATTATTAATAGTAGGCTAAAAAAGGACGAGGTTCTGAGTTCAACTGCTTTTTTAACCAACTTCGGAAAAAGGAGGAGGTTCTCCATACGTCGGGGGTTTTTTTTGCTTTTTTTTATGTATGTTCGCCGATTACTCCGTGATTTATGATCCGATTTACGTGATTCTTTTTGAAGTGAAACTTCTATATAGAGGGGGTCTTACGGATGTTTGGCTCACGAAAAGATGTCACAGTCACTAATTCTAACATGTTTAAGCTCGTGATATCTTTCGAATGGAATGTCCGAATTGAATAATTCAAAAAGTTATATAAAGGTATTGAAGCAGTCTTGAATATGAAGTAATTTATTTTGATAAGGATTAATACCAAGATAAAAATAAAGAGCCTTTTCTAGCGGCGGCATTTTAATTAAAATTTAAAATAAAAGAACACTTATTGTGGCATAACTATAATAGTTAAGACATATGCTGTCGCCACACTTTTTGTAGGTAATGATCTGTTCTGCAAAGTCGTAGTACATTATTTCATTCTATCATCAATAGTTTTCGCAGTGCTCGCGATTTTAGGTATTTTTTACACCTTGGGTTACGTTATTGGAGTTTTAGTAAGGATCCCTAATTTTTTTTGTAAACATAATATAGCCTATGTCACCCGGGGATTGTGTAGCTTGCCAACAGTGAAAGAATTTTTCAAATCGGTTAAGTAGTTTTGGAGCCTCTTCAATGCAAACAAAGAATTTAATCTTTTCTCTTTATAATATTAGTATAGATATTCATATATATTTATTATAAAATTAATTAGATATTTGCATATTATAAAAAGCGCAAGATTTTGCGCTGGAAGTTGTTTAATAAAATTGGGAGTTGGATTGCCCTTAAAAGCGCTATATCTAGCTCCTAAAGCGCTAAATTGGCAGCTCTGGTGAGCCGAGCGCCGGGGATGTCTCGTAAACGAGAAAGCTAGCGAGAGAGCGAGCGAGATATACCGCGTCCTCAGACTACCTCATCCCTCTAATACCTAAAATTGCGTTCTGCGCATCGGAAAGTGAGATGTTCAGAGCCGCTATTAATGGAGGCCGTTGAAGTTTCACTTCTAATATGTGTCCCAGCACACATTTTTTGTTCGAAGCGGAATAGCTGCCATGTAGTCCCCTAAAAATTTGACATAGTTTGGCCCAGTAGTTTTCATTTTACGAACATTTTTTGTTCCCGTTTCTTGGGACCTATATTTTTTAAGAAGCGCGCACCATTCGTAGGTCCACCCATACATAGCTAGACACCAAAAAGTAACAAATAAAAAATAAAAACTTCGCTTAAAAAAACCGACTTCAAAAACTAAAATGTATATTTAGACGGTGCACATACCACGTGTAACCTATGCCGCAAACATGCTCCAATGCCCATAATACTTCTACCTCACTTTCTCAATGCCCTCATTGCCCTACCCCGCGTTTTTTAAAGGGAGCAGGGGTCTAAATATCCATATTTCAAAAATTCACCACCAAAATACCCAAATAAATTGTTCTGCGTGCCCCAGCACATTAACAGATTCGGCCTCCAATCCTCAGACTAGTTGTACCGCCTTATGGGAACGTTTGGCCTGCTTAAAAAATAATACTCCATTAATTCGGCGTATCCCCCGGGGGGCACGCATCACGGTGGCAGAAAATCTTACACAAATATTGGCAAAAATTTTAGCTGAAAATTCTCCCATAAATTGGGAAGCTACCTATTTTTCTCGTTCCGAGTTTTCCATTCGACCGGCCTTGATAAAAAGAATTCTTTAACTAAAACTATTAAACAGAACTGCTGCCGCCCAACAATTGAAAATTTAGATACGTCCCATATCTTAGGCAATAAATTCACAGTAAATTTATCAAAAAAGATTGAAAATAAAGTAAGCGAGCAAGACCTGAAAGGGGCAGCCTGCTTACTTTTTTCTAACGATAGCCTAGCACCAGACTCAGCAGACACACTCTCGGCACTAAAAGACAAGCATCCTATTCCAACTACTTCACCGACTTCTCCGCCAGATCCTCCCTCTTCACAAACAGATTTCCTACAAACATCAATTAAAGACGTCTATTCAGCAATAATGTCATTTAAAACTGGCTCTGCTGCTGGAATAGACGGCCTTTCTCCACAACATTTGAAAGACCTTATTAGCGGTTGTACAGGCAACATTGGCCAAACTCTTCTAAAACACATTACCCAAATTATAAATCTGATGCTTGCAGGAAAGATTCCGACGGAATCAGGGAAGTTCTATACGGCGCAAATTTAATAGCTCTAAAAAAGAAAGATGACGAATCGCCTCGAAGGTCTGTTGCCGCCATATATCCACAAAATTAAAAAACAAATTCCAACCCTTACAATTAGGTTTCGGCTCTAAAGGAGGCTGTGAAGCAGCCGTGCATTCTTTGCGGTCATTCATAAATAATAAATGCGGAGAAGTTATTTTAAAAGTAGTGTAAAGAATGCCTTTAACTCTGTCGACAGGTCCATCATGTTACACGAAGTAACATCTAATATTCCAGAAATATCAAATTACCTTTATGAAAGCTATTCAATACCCACAAATCTTATGTATAAAAACATTAACCTTATTCTATCATCTGTGGGCTGTCAACAGGGCGACCCGCTAGGTCCGGCCATCTTCAGCTTGGCGATCCATCCGGTCTTCGGATCCCTCAAATCTAAATTCAATGTGTGGTATCTAGACGATGGGAATCTAGGCGGCGACGTAGAAACCGTACTCCAAGACCTACTTATCCTGATATCAAAATTTAATTCAATAGGATTAGAGTTAAATTTCTCCAAATGCGAAATTTCTTGTCCTATAGCCTGTCTAAAAACGAAAGCGACAATATTAGCAATATGTTCAATGTCGTCGCACCCGGTATTAAGGTCCTGGAGAAGGATTCTCTTCGCTTGCTTGGAGCCCCTATTCTAGATGAGGCCATTCCAAATTATCTGTCTGAGCAATCAGCTGCGTTTGATCTGTCATACTCTAAACTTTTCGATATTCACTCTCAAATTGCATATCACATTATACGACATTGTCTGTTTGTACCAAAATTAACATATGTCTTACGATGCGCCTCGCTTTGGAAATTTTCTAATCTTATAAAACCACTAGATAATCGCATTGAAGATGTGCTTAGTAAAATTTTAAATTCAGAACTCTCAGACAACAACTGGATCCAAGCTTCCCTACCCATTAGGTATGGAGGTTTAGGCATCCGCAAAATCTCTAGCGTTGCTCTACCGGCTTTTCTTTCATCCGCCTACAGCACTGGCTCATTATTTAAAAAAATTATGCAACACTGGGATAATGTCAATACATCCTTTTTAAATGAAGCACTAAACGCCTGGAAAATGGTCTGCCCTAGTGAAGACATTCCCACGATCATGAATTCGCAACGATGCTGGGACGAACCTATATGTAGAGGATTAAACATAGAACTTCTAAATTCAACTAACTCTACAGGACGTGCCCGAATCCTTGCTGTTTCTCGCAAAGAGTCTGGTTTTTGGCTCCAACTATCCCCTCCCCAAACATAGGTACATTAATGGATAATACTTCCTTTTCTTTGGCTATAAACCTGCGCTTAGGTTCTCGCATATGTGCACCACACACATGTGTCTGTGGAATAGAGGTAATCGACCCGGGATACCACGGTCTTTGTTGCCGCCGCAGTGCCGGCAGATGGTCACGCCACGCCGCCCTGAATGATGTCTTACGGAGGGCGCTTGCCACCGCTAGCGTGCCGGCTCTATTGGAGCCGAACGGTATTGCACGTGATGATGGCAGGCGCCCTGACGGAATCACTCTAATTCCCTGGCAGCGTGGCAAGCCTTTGGTGTGGGATGCGACTTGCGTCGACACGTTAGCCGCATCCCATTTACCAAACACTTCTAGATCGGCCGGTTCAGCAGCGGAAACAGCGGAATCACTCAAGTGGCGGAAATATGCAACCCTCAGTGAGAGTTATATGTTTGTGCCGTTTGCTGTCGAGACGCTTGGACCGTGGGGTCCTGAGGCCATGAGACTACCAAAATTTATCAAAACGACTCATCGACTCTTCAGGTGATCAGAGGGCTGGTGCCTACCTCGGCCAACGGATCAGTATGGCGATCCAGCGAGGAAACGTAGCCAGCCTTCTGGGCACCTTACCCATAGAAGACGGTGATCTGGGCTCAGTATTCTACTTAGTCTTGAGGGACTATGGGTAGAATTCAATACAAATAAGTTAAGTTTTCTTACATTGTATTCAATAGTATGTAATTTATATTATAATATAGATATTCAAGTAACATGTAAGATTAGATATTAAAGTATAAATGTATAAAATAACTTATTTCTAAAGTTATTATTATTATTAAAAGTAAAGCAAAGTAAAACATAATAAAAATTACTATATTTTTCAAATTACTAAGCACCGACTTTAAGATGTTTTAGATAATATAATAAGCCATAATGTCGGTAGTTGACTATTTTTTAAAGTACGGCGGCAGCGACATCGCCCCGCCTCCTTGCACTACGCTTGGAGTACTCGTACAAAATGGAGCGCCCCGTGGTGTTGGGACGCATTTTCCATTGTTTGTTCATAATCATCTAAAACTTAAACAGTTGTTTACGATCCCCCTTTTTCTACTTTTCATTATCATTTTCCACTCCTGATCGCTAAATTATTTACGATTCTACTTTTTATTATTATTTTCCACTTCTGATTCCTAAATATATGTATTAATAATAATAGCTTTAGAAATAAGTTATTTTATACATTTTAGTTTTTTAGTTTTTGAAGTCTGTTTTTTTAAACAAAGTTTTTATTTTTTTATATTTCCCTTTTTTTATTGGTCTGCAAAATTTAATATAGATTATAATAATAATAATAAATGTTTATTTGTTCCAAAAGGACATACAAGAATTATAAACATGTTTTTTTTAATAATCACTAAACCGGCATGCATAATATATTAGGATTGATTATCTACGGACTATATTACAGTATTAATCTCCGAATATAATAAACTGAGGGTTATGCCGCTTTAGCACTGACGGCCTCATATATAATTATGTATGATCTTAGAGTGGTAAAAACAAAACACAAATAGGGGTGACAGAGTTAGGAGCATTCGAACAAAGCATTGAGTCGTTTGTAAATAGAAGGAACTGAGTCGGCGAATATGTCGACCTTTGTTCGTACGGAATTACTATAGTTCATCATTTAGGGGAGAATGTTGACTTATCTTACTTCTTACTCTTTTATGTTGCATTAAAAGTTTTGCGACTTCCGTTCCGGGGACACAAATGCTTAAATTTTGAAGTGTAATACTAGAATGTGCTATTTCATTTAAAATATTATAAGTCATTATAACGTCAGATATTTTCTTTCGAGTACATAATGAGGTAATATTACAGTTTCTCTGTCAATTTTGAACCGAGTTTCACTATTTTTATTTGCGAAAGTATACTCCTGAAGCGGTACCATTGTCACCAAGTCAGGGTCTGAGGAGTGGATCGCAGGGAAATCGAAAGCAAACCTCGAATATGATAATAATATATAATAAAAATATGACAACGTGTTCATGTTTTTTTCTAAAGCTATTCAAGTATTTGCGTAACTAAAAACTATAAAATATTTTTTGTCAAAAAATAAAACCAACTTCAAAAATGATTAAAAAGCAATTGATTAATAGTATTTATTTATCGAGCTTTTATTTAAAACTGTAAAGAGAATAAAATAAATTTTAAATTAAATCAAAGCCATCAATTTATTATATTAAACAATGTATGCGATATAAAAGCTTTTCGCTAGATTTACTTCTGTACATCTTGTATTTGTCTATTTTGTAAAATATATTTTTTTTATTATTAAAATAGAGTATCATTTATTGCATAAACTGTCACATACATATAATTTAAAGGAGATCTTGTGTTCTTTGTTGGAACGACAGTTTGTCCTTTCGAACGTGCAAGGGCAGTTTATAATGTTGCCAGGCCATTATAATAATACTATTATTATTTGTCACGAATCCAATAAAAAACACATTATTAAAAATACTTATATAACTCTAACATTATTCAACTAGTCAATACAAAAAAATCAAATGTCTAAAAATCTTTTATATCATTATAAGTAATTAATTATGGTGTAATTATTTATCTTAAATTGATTAATAATATTATACTTAGGTATGTTTATATTCTTGTTTATCCACACAACTTAATCTCTTAATCAACCGTTGAAAGCAGAGGAAGATCTAGCACGCATCAAATATGTAAAATTCAAGTCTGTTGCAAAATCAAGTTCGTGAGGCGAGGAGTGTCTCTATGGAGTTTCATGGGTTTGATAGACTTTGCAGAAAAAATATGCTCGAAGGGCAGAAAGGGATCTTTTTCCGACGACCCACAATTCAATTGAGACTATAATGGCTGTAGGCATTACACGAGTATCGTTGCACCAGCAACGCCACCTATTGGTCCTTACGCCCATAAATGTCTCACTGCCTGCCTCGGGCCTCCCCCTATAAGGGGAATGGACAGTATAGCCACCGCGCTTGTCCAAGGCGGCTTGGCAGCTTTGACACAACGATTATCTCGATGTGCAGGTTGCATCACGATGTTTTACTTCACCGTTGTTTTTTTTCCGGCCAGGCTCGAACCTACGCTCTTTAGGTTTGGGAGGCTAGCCATTACGCAACCGTACTACGACTTTGTATAGTGTGCTTTAGAAATAAATCCAATTATTATACTAAAAACAAGTGTAAGTAAGCTAACAATGGCGATGTCGCTGCAAATAGTTTATAGAGCCTACGACTACTACATTTTAGTGATAAATACATAAATGCAATACACATAGATGCTTTACATATTAATATTAACAGTTAATATGCATGTCATATAAATACATATCGACAAAAATATATAAATGTTTATTATGGTGGCGCAAAAAACGACTTTTTTGAGTTTCGAGTGAAAAAATGATAGTTTTTGATGTTTTAAAAACTCCCTCCAAAGGACAGCTGAAATTTCTTTTAAGAGTTCGCACCTTTAAGATTTCAAAAATCACCAAAAACCGATTTTTGATTATTCAAATTCACGTCACGGTATAATTTTATAGACCAAAAAATAAAAGTTTCAGTTTAAAATTTGAATTTTAAAAGATCCCTCACAATTTTTTTAAATTTACTAGTGCATTACTTTAGTTTTTATCGAGCGACCTTTTAATATCCATATTAATATTCCATATATTTTTTAAGTTGTATCCTAATGCAAACAAAAAACAAATTTAACATATACCTACTTTAAATAAACAATAAATGATTTTCATCTAGGTAAAGCTAAAAATTGTAAAATTTAAAATTTGATTTCAGAATTCACAACAAAGTTTGTTTAAAATTTGTTAAAATATTGTAGTTGATTTAATAAAATGATCAAGTTTACATAAAATATTTTTTTTGTATTGGTGTTTGATTTTTAATTCATCTCATGGTGTTTTTTTATCGATTATATGACTAAATAAAAGAAAAAAATATGGAATTCGAAAGTAATGCATTAGTAATTTAAACAAAAATGTGAGCGACCTTTTAACATTCAAATTTTGAAAACATACATTTTTTCTGTAATTTTTTTTTGATCTGTCTTTTGGAGGGATTTCTTAAAACATCCAAAACCAACAGTTTTTCACTCGAGAGTCAAAAAAAGGTTGTGTTTTTTGCACCGCTCTAATGTATAGGTGAAGAATATATTATTATACAAACATACAAATATCTTCCAACGACGGGTAAAATATTATCTGATCATTGTTTTAAATATCGGTAGGCATTTTGTTTGTCTGATTGCAACAGGCAAAGCGTTCCAAATCTTATAGCCTTAGTGGTAAAATATTTGAAAATTATGTTAATATGTTTAAGAATGTATTCCCAAGTGATATCTGTAGTAAGTCTTAGTGTAAGTATGCGTAGACATTCCGCGTACACGAGATAAGAGACACGCGACGCGACGGACGACGGCGGTGTGAGTGAGGGCGCAGCGCGAGGAGGGGGGGGCGCAGGGGGGCGGCAGCTGCGCCCGCGCCTGCTTTGTTTACGAACGGGCCCATGCGGCGCCAACGACCCCCTCCCCGCCCCGCGCCGCCACACCTGAAGCGGAATACAGTCAGTGTGACCATATGTGGTAGGTTCCTGCCATTTTGGCAGGATTCACCTCTTATTTTAGATTCTGGCATGATCGGCAGACGTTTTATAAAACCTGGCAGTTTTTGGCAGTATTGAGGTACAGAAAAATTCCTTTTGGCAACTTACCAAAATGTCGAAAATGACAACACTGAAGATACTTCACGAGCATGTAGGGGATTTCCCTATACTTCTCGTGTTATGTTTGTATTCATTCAATTAACAACTTTAAATCTTCGCATAGAAATTTGATAATCATGAAACCAGTATTCATAAACACGAGTTCATGACTGATATTTTAATTCAATCAGTCATAGAACAAAGAACATATTCCCGTCTTTTAGTCATAGAAACATACTTTTGATTCCAATAAGATTTTTTTAAAGTGCTAATATCTTGTTATTGTATTTTCTTGGGCGATATGATAAGTCTAATAAATAAGACCATGTATAGAGTTAAAGGAAATGAAGAATATGATGCTAATTATAATGTTTAATTTAATAGCTTATTGTATGTGTATTTTTATTTTTTTGGTTAATTACAAGGGTAAAGAATGTTGGCAAGATATAGGCATTTTTTACTACAGATTTTGGCAGGTTTTTAACCAAAGTAAGGCAGGATCTTTAGTTAGGAGATGGTCACACTGTACAGTCAACGCCACACTTATCTATCGCTTGTCCGATTAGGTCGGCGTCTCGGCGCAAAGGCACGCATCGAAGCGGCGTTGCACGGTTGCCCCGATGCAACTGGGTGGCAGGCGATGCCGGGATCGCACTATAGTCTTAGCTGGTTTCGTTATTCGCACGGACTCAATATAGCCAAACCATATCAACCGGTTGCTTTAAGAATACCAATTTGAAAATCTGTAAGTCGTCTAGATTTTGTAGCCGCTTAGCGAGTTATGACGTCATATCTTTAACGAGTCGTTTTGCAATCGCACTAATCCCGCTTGATAACTCTTGTCCACCTTCAGAAACGCACTTCGACGAGTGCTACAACATCTTGGAACCCAATAAACTATAATTATATTCATCAGCATTGCGCGTTTAACTTAAAACAGACGAACTAAAAGTGCAGATTGTGTACACACACACACACAATTTATTAATAATTATTTTAACAGTAATTAAGTCTATTTTTATCATGGTTTTTTAGAAGTAGGATGAGTGTAAAGTGTTTTAAGGTCTTTTATACATCCCCCACTTTAATAAAAAAAGCCATTACAGGACATCGTCATGATTTCCCTCTGATCGCTGATCTCGATGTGCAGGTTGCATCGCGATGTTTTCCTTCACCGTTAACACCTTTCTCTTCTGACGGACGGTCACAAGGACATACCTAAAATGATTCTACCAAAACGTTTATGGAGACCGCAAAATTATGGCCGATTCGAAGATACTGCACTAGATAAAACTACGTTTTAACGGTTTTAAGCGCGGTAATTTATTTTATTTAGGTTTATCCGACGTTTCGGCCGCTTTTCAGTTGCCGTGGTCAGGGAAAACAAAGATGACATTTGTCAAACGTGTATTGTCAAAGTTTTTATTCAGCCTACCGCCAACTTGTTCATTTTAATTATTTAGTTTTAATTTTGTTTATGGATATTATTTACTCTATGGGAGCCTAATCTAATTTACCACCGCTTCACAACATGTTGTGGCTTGAAGAGAAGAAGCGGCGCAAGAAACTCTTCAGCAAACATGCCTAGTTCTAAATTTTTTTTATACAATATTAAAATGAGTGGAAGGAAAAAATAAAAGAAATTATTAGTCAAGTTGCTTTGTTTCGTTGCACGCAGAAAGAGCTCACAGTGTCTTGAGGTCTGGCAGTTGGTTTTTGCTGGGTTTGGGTCTTAATAGTTTTGATGATCGCATCCCAAACAGGTGGTACCTGCCAACCATCTTCTCTATGAAATTTGGGTGTTTTTTGATTTCAATAGCCTCACGCATCATTCTTGGTATGAAACGATTCTCTTTCACGAGGATTTGTGGGTTATCGAATCTGATGTAATGGTTGGGTTTATCCAGCGTGTGTTCACTGATCGCAGACTTCCTAGACCTTGTGTGTTTCATGTCAGCAATGTGTTCTTTTACCCGTGTTTTTATGCTCCAAAAAGCAGTTTTTCAGTTTTTTTGTTGGTCCAATTCGCCACTTTTCTAGTTTACAATACGTCTACAATGCTGCGGTGGACCGATGGCCAATCTGCGGGCGACGCCGAATGATGCCGACTGTGTTCTCATAAGTCTTCCCTTTTCTTCTTCTTGCAAAGCTTGCAAACAGGCAGATGGCCCAGCTGATGGAAAGTGGTCACCGTCGGCTATGGATGTCTGCAACACCGCAGTCGAAGCCAACGCGTTGTCATCCTTTAGGATGGGATAGGGGAACTTTCATTCATCATATTATGAAACACGTTTATAACCGTTATACGCGTATACTCTATGAGGGCGTGGTATCACACCGATCGAGCCAGTTCAGTGTATAATTACAATATTGATTCCGCCTTGCCTCCACCGCGTACATCATTGCAGCATCGTCATCGAGGCTCCACGTGGCAGGCGGTGTTAATACACGTCCGAGAGAGAGAGAGAAAGAGAGAGAGCTTTACATTAGAAGCGTTTTATCAAAGCGACGACCTCTCGAAGCGAACAGCGATCATCTGAACTTGTTGTCCAGCCGTTTGTTATTATTGCCGCCGCCCAGCGCGGTACGTGCACTCCTCTTGTCTTCGCGCACCCGAACACAAATGGAAGCGCATGTATAAAGCGCCATGACGATTGGACACGGCCGGAGGCCACCGACAATTATATCAGGCGAAATGAGTGGACGATGAGATCATCGCGTGATTAATATAATATCTTCTATTAAATATTGCTTTATTTTCATTTCAACGCATGTCAAAATGTTGAGCACGCAAATGCCCATTTTTGTACGTAGGTACTCCGTTTGCGATGACTCATGGAACCGCACAACAACTAAGCCTCAGCTATTTATTATTCTCGGCCATACAACAGAAGATTAACATTGTAACTGTTAACTTTTTACGATCAGGATTATTTGTTAGGCTACATTTTTGTTTGGTCTGATGGTCTACAGTCTACACTGTTATAGGCGCTCGTAAATCCTTCTAAATCTGAAACTTAGCTATACTATCTATGAAAAGATATTTTAAATAATCGGACAAAAGCGTTATTTGTCACGCATAGTGAAGAATATTGTAAAATGGTTGATCTTTCACTGTTGACGCTCGGAATTTGGCAATTTCATAAAATACTTAACAATATATTTTCGTTGACTATGTTTTGTAACTGCTATTATCTAGAACTTTTCATAATAAATAATTATCATAGTTCAAATGTTTATTACTTGGTGATTTAAGACAATCAAGTTACAACCGTCCCTGTTTCATCATTCAACTACGGACCAGTATAATAGTCTTGAACCGAAAATAGCCCCCCACTTAACTATACTTATACTTAACAATAGATTTAATTCAAGTCAATTTTTAAGCTCTAACTACTTGTCCACGTCATAGATAGTTAAGAGTTAAAATTAAAGTGTGGTGTTACAAAATCACGACTTTGAAATCTACTATAGTCATTAAGAAATGTCGTTATATATTTTCAAGATTTGATTAACAACACCCTTACAACCACGAATGGGTTACATTGTGGATTCTTCAATTGGACCTTCGGGGCCAAATCTAAACTACGAAATAGCCGAAAATACTCAAAGGACTCTCAAGACTGATTTTGATTAAACCTCTCTTTTCTTTCACCATGTCCCAATTACTTGGGGGCGGCACAAAATGTCTTTTCCTTCCACATTCCTCTATTCTGGCATACATATTCTGTCACACTACCTATACATTTGTACCCATCAATCCTGCAGTTCTTTTTTGTCACGTGACTTTCATCCCTCCTCATTATATGCCCATACCAACTTAGTCTTCTTTCTCTCAATTTTTCAGTGACGGGTGCAACTTTATAAGATGCCGAAGAAAGAAGATTAATAGGTACTCATTCCTCACCTTATTCATTCTTGTAACACCACACATCCATCTCAACATTCTCATGTCAGTTGAGTGGAGTGGAGACGTTTGTGGTTCGTTTCGATTAAACCTAAAGTGGTATATTAATCAAAATTTTGAAAAATCAATTACCCTAGTCAGGAAATAAACAAAATAACAGCCTGTATTAGTACACCACTAGATAGAGTAGTAGCTTATAAGGGATTAATTTTTGCGAATCAATGTCAAACGGAAAACTAAGTTATCGTTTAACAATAACCTAAATGTAAATATATCGAAAACAAGTTTTGTACAATTTTATAATAGAAAACCAAAAACAAGCAAAATTAAAATTTCGTATAACAATTGCGAGTTAGTTGAAAATACTAATGTCTTATTTCTTGGAATTACTCTTGACAATGTCTGTTCATGGCAGTTACATTTAGATAATCTTGTTAAAAAAATTAATAAATTTGTATATGCATTATGGAAAATCTCTAACATAACAGATGTTAAACTGCTCTTATGGCTTACTATGGCTACGTGGGATCTCTTATTAGATACGGACTTATATTATGGGGAAATGCTGTTGATAAAGTATTTATCGCCCAAAAAAATGCTTAAGAGCAATATTTAATGTACCACCGTGGACTTCTTGTGCCCCCCTCTTTAGAAAATATAAAATCTTAACCCTTCCCTTTACATATTTGAAGCTTGTAAATTTGTGAAAAGCAATCCAGAGCTATTTCTAAAATTTGAAGATGTTTACAGGTTTAACACTCGTCATGGAAATCGTTTAGCACACCCCCCGGTGAACAGCCATCTCTATAGTAGAAATAGCCATATTATGATTATAAAAATCTATAACAAAATACCTCCAATTATCAAAGAATATAAAGGTAACTTATTTAATATAAAGCTTTTTAACTGACTGGTGGATAAATGTTTCTATTCAATGCAGGATTATATGAGATAAATACAATATTGACTATTTTTTTATTGACATTTATAATTTAATTGTAATGTATTAAGATTAATAATAAAATTGAACTTTAAGAATAATTTTGCACGCCAATATTGCTAGCACACGTGAAACTATCACCATGCATATATATGTATTGTAACATCTTGTAAAAAACAAATATGATTTGATTTGTTTTAGCAGAAACTGTGTCGGTTTAAGCCAATTTTTATGCACTCGAATAACTTTTTGTTTATTGCAGGAGTTCAGCAGACAGGCAGACGGCCCTCTTGATGGAAAGCAGTCACCATCAAACCGCTTAGGGAAAAATACCCGCGGTATTCCCAGGATAAAATGTATAATGTGTAATAAAGTTTTATTACATAAAATTTGCTACCGATCAGTGAAGAAATTGTATTGGTATTCGTAATCTGGCCATTTTAAATAATTCCCAAAAAATTCCCGCAGTATTCTCGGGTTAAAAAGTAGCGCAGATTTTAAGTCCAAGAATTATCTGTCAATCAGGGAAAACCGCAATGAAATCGGACCAGTAGTTAATGGGGGAATCCTGAACAAATAACAAAACATAACTATAACATTTGTGTCAAATTTAATCCAAGTCGGCCCCGAAGCTTCCTAGAAACACTAAGGTCTAACCTCCACAAAGGGCCCAGTATGGTATGAAAGGTATTCTCCCTGCGTTAATAAAAAAAAATGATCCATGGTTTAGGCGATACGCAATACGCATCTGGAGTGACGGCGTGTTGGTGGCGGTGGATGACGGCGATGTTGTGCATGTTGTGAATTCAATAAGCGATGGCATCGAAGTGGGTCTCGCGTCGCGCTGAGGTCAAGTGGGCACCGCGGCGAAAGCGCCCGCGACTCTTCCCGCGCCCCTCCCCACTCGCCACTCGCCACCCGCGTGGGCAACAATCAACAAAACACCGCACCGGCCCTTTTTTTTTTTTTTTTTTTTTTTTTTTTTGAGGCGGGGAAAAATGACTAACCGATTTACGCACTCTCTGGGCCGTCACTAGGAAACGGCACGAATCCACGGGGGGCGATAACGCTAGCAATTGTATGCTCTACTTGCGCTTCGTCCGCTATGGATTACACAGAGGAGTGTGGAGACTCCGAGCGATGCCGCACGGGCGAGCAACCTCAATACCCACTAAAAAACCCCTCCTCCCTTCGCGGCCCTGCGCTTTGATGTGAAGGAAAGACTGAGATGTAGAACATAGTTACTCAGCAGTCGATCCAGCGCATAAAGTGCTGAAGTGTGCCCCGGGAGAACACACTCCACTACGGAACGGGGGTAGTTGTAAAATTCCTTGCTGACCTAGTAGCTAAGGGCCCCCATCGTTCCGGATCCTAACTCAGGGAGGGAAGTAATGCGCGTACCTGCCTCTCCGGGTGCCGGCTGAAGGCCGGCGACCTCGAGAAGAGACCGTAGCACGCGCCCTAGGACTTCGCTCCCTATCCCTCTCTGCGGCCTCTTTCAGAGACATAACTGCCTCACAAAAAGAAACCGCAGTATCCCAGCGGTCGTCGCTCTGCAACATGGCCGTTACCAAATCGCCGAGCGATGCGACGGCTCCTAACTTTGTCTCGAGCTCGAAACGCTGCGGCGCCCAGGCAGCGCACTCGACAAGCGTATGAAACGCCGTATCGGGCGCGCCACACTGTCGGCAATCCGGAGAAGGCAAGCAGCCCACAATGCGAAACAGATACTGGTCGAAGCAACCGTGTCCGGTCAGTATCTGCGTCGTCCTGAAGGTGAGGGTGCCGCTAGTGCGGTTAACCCATTCCTCCAGTTGTGGCCTGATTGCGTCCACCGTAAAGCCGCCGGCCGCAGGGTGTTCGAGGTCACGAGACCAGTCGACGAGGCAGGAAGCGGTTTCCCGCTTCCTGACCGTCTCTATCTCGACTTGACAGAAGGTCAGTCCTCTAGCTAGGGCATCCTGCTGGGTACGACGAACCCTGGACAGGACGTCTGCCTGGAGAGGCCAGGGCAGCTCGCCTGCCAAGAGTGTCGCCGCCGTCCAAGACACTGTACGATACCCACGTATGGTTCTCACGGCCAGAACCCGCTGCGCCCGGTGCAGCAGGGTTCGATTGTGGCGGTGAAGCGACTCGAACCAGACGGGGGCACCGTAAAGGGCCATACTCCTCAGGATGCCAGAATATAGTTTCCGCGTCGCACCCCCCGGCCCCCCCACGTTGGGAAGAAGCCTTGAGAGTGCGCCCGCGGAACTCACGAGTTTGGGAACTAACTGCTCAAAATGCGCTTTGAACAGCCATTTCCCGTCTAAGACTAGCCCAAGATATTTCATCGTGGGCCCTACTCTGATCGCCACCCCCTGGACTGTAACGGACAGATCCGGGGGTGGATTGCGAAACTTCCTATGGAACATGATGGCCTCCGTTTTCGCGGGGGAGACCCTCAAGCCCAGCCTAGCTATTCTGTCTACGACTATCGCCAACCCGTCGTTGGCGACGTCCACGGACTCCGCGAATGACGCGGCGCGTGCCGTGAGTAGGGTGTCGTCCGCAAAGCAGATCAGCCCTACCCCGGGCCTGACCGTCACCCGAAGGATCCAGTCATAGCCTACGTTCCAAAGGATCGGCCCGAGGACCGACCCCTGTGGAACGCCGCACGCGACACGTCGCCGACCTAACTCGTGATTGACGGACGCACCGCCCTCCCAAAGGATGTGTCGATCCCGCAGGTACTCGCCTAACAGCCTCGTGAGGTACGGGGGGACTCCGTGTGCACGGAGCCCCTCCCTGATCGTCTCATGAGGGAGGCTGTTAAAGGCGTTCGCTATGTCTAGCGACACCGCAAGAACGACGTCCTTCGCCTGGACGGCTTCGTCCGTCACCGTTCGCAGCGTCTCGAAGGCGTCCATCGTGGACCGCCTCCTCCGAAACCCGAACTGCGTATCTGATAGCCCCGGCTCCACGGTGTCTAGATGCTTCACGAGCCGCTCCGCCAAGATCTTCTCGAAGACCTTGGCGACGTCGTTCAGCAGCACTATGGGCCTGTAGGCGGACGGATCGTCGGGAGGCTTACGACCTCCCTTGGGAAGAAGGCACAGACGCCCCTCCTTCCATTGCGACGGGAACCTACCTGCGCGAATACAGGCTTCGAAGAGGTCCCGCAGCTGGCTGCGTAGATGTTTTGCAGCCAGGAAGAGGAGGCGACCGGGGACCCCGTCGGGTCCCGGAGCCGTCTTCCTGCCCCGGAGCCGGTCCAGGGCAACGTCGAGTTCCCCCTCGGAGATGGAGTGAGGCTCCTCGTCCGTGGGGGTGTCGGGAATGGGTGGACCCATACTGGGGGGAGTGAAGTTCCCCGGATCCGGGAAGAGCCCATCGATCACCGAACGGAGCACCTCGGGTTCGAGCGTTTCCGTAGCCGTGGAAGTGCAAGGCCGCAACTTGTTGCGGGCCCCACGGTACGGACGCCCCCAAGGGTCCCGATCGAGCGTCTCGAGGAGCTCGGCCCGAGCTCGGGCTTTCGATCGCAATATCGCAATCGAAAGGGCCTTTCTGGCCTCCCTAAACTCTCCCACGAGTCCATTTTCCGCGACATAGTCCGGAGGACGGCGCGCCCTGCAGCGTTTGAGCCTGCGGCTGATGATGCGAACTGCCTTTCGCATCTCGCCGAGCTCCTCGGTCCACCAGTGGACCGCCTGCCTGCACGAAGGCTGTCGTTTGGAGACGCGTGGCATCGCAGCGTCGCAAACCCTCGTCAGGGTCTTGCGCATGTGCTCTGCCTGCGTGTCCAAATTCGCGAAATCGGCTGGGTAGGCCCAGCTTTCCGTACATGCCCACTCCTCGGCCTGCTCCGGATCGAGCTTGGTAAGGGCCCAACGCGGGAGGAGAGGGGGGCGACGTTGAACAGGGCTCGGACCGGAGGAGGGGGTCGTTAGCTCAAATCTGATATACCGATGATCAGAGAGCGACTCCACCTCCTCCAGCACCCTCCATCCGGTCACTCTGCGGGCGGCCGCATGAGTGGCGAATGACAGGTCGATGATCGATCCACCCCGTGCGCGTACGCAGGTCTGGACCGACCCCTGGTTCAATATTGTGAGGCCGGCTTGAAGAGCCCAATCCTCAACTGCCCGACCCCTAGGGTCCGTGATGACGTTTCCCCAGGATTGGTGCTTCGCATTAAAGTCGCCCATCACGAAAGTCGCTTTGGGTGACAATCTGCGAACGGCAGCCCCGACGGCGTCCAAGCGAAGCTCGAACTCCGCCAGAGGGCGGCTTCGCGAGAAGTAAACGCCGATGACGACGATACTCCCGCTTTCCGCCACCGCATAGCCCTTTCCTCTTTCGAGACACGTAAGCGGTGTACCAGATCCGGCCCTGGCCACCACCGCTACCGTGTCGTCGAGATCGCCAACCCAGTTGCCGGCGGGGGGAACGTAATACGGCTCGCTGATAACGGCCAAGTTCGCTCGCCACTCCGCCATCGCCTGCAGGCACAAGTCCTGGGTGGTGGGGGAGTGGTTTACGTTGGCCTGAAAAAACGCTGTAGCGGGTGTACTAGGCATTGGAGGTGTCCATTGCCTGCACAGCCGTCGCCGCAGTTGCAGCCGCACCTCGTCTCGTCCGCGGGTGGACGAATTTGCCCTTTACGAAGGGAGGTAGGCAGAACCTCGCCAACGTAGGATGGGCAGCGTTAAGGCCCCCCGCCGCGCACGCCACGCAGTGGGGTTTTCGTGCCTTACAGTCCGGAATCCTGTGTCCGCTTTTACCGCAGCGGAGGCACAGTTTGGACCGGTCCGGGCACGTATCCGGGCACTGTTGGGCGCTATGACCGACGTTGAAACAGCGGTAACAACGTATCGGTCTAGCCTCCATTGCCTCGACCCTCGCCGAAGTGAAGCCCACCACGAGGTAGCCCAGTTCGGCGATGGTCTTGGCGGCAGCGACCGGGCACAACACGTATGTTGCGCCCAGGCCGCCCGGTCCGGCACCGATGTGCCTCGCGAGCACGTCGTCGCGCCTGCATCCGCTGGCGCACACGACCGCGTCGCGCAACCCATCGATGGTGACCGAGTCATCCAGCCCAGATATGTAAAGCTCCCCACGCTTTACTGGGCGGATGACCTCGGCCAACCCTGCAAGGGCCCCGCGAAGGGCCTCGGCGACGCGATCCGCCTTGGCGGCGCCCTCCGGCCCCGGTTGGAACTGGAGGAGGCGCCCATCCTTGGCTGTCCGCACCACCTTCAGCCCCTCGCGGAGGCCCATGGCGGTGATGTCGACCACCCCCGAGGCCTTCGCCTTAGCGAAGACGTCGCGGTAGCCGACACCTTTCGCGACCGCGTCCGGCAGCAGTTTGATAACAACTGCCGCCGTACTCGGCTCGCGGTAGACGGCGGCAGGCTTCGGAGCCTGCCTACGCGGTTGCTGCCTCCTTCCCGTCGAAGGGGCAGCAGCTTGTGCCTGGGGGGGGGAGGGGGCCCGTTGGCCCTCGCCCCCTTACCCCTTTTCCGCCCGACGACCGTGGTCCACGCCCCCCCCTCGGGAGCGGGGTGGGGCGGGGGCCACGGGCGCCGGCGGCGGCGCGACGGTGACGGCGACTCGAGGGCGGGGGGCGGGGGCCGCGACAACCGGTGTCGCGGCCGCGGTCGTCGCCCGACGCCTGGGAGCCGGTGTCACAGGGGTGGGGGCCGAGACGGAGGCCACAGGGGCGGCAGCGGCGGCGGCGCGTTCCGCCCTCCGCTTCCTCCTGAGCGTCCGTCTCACACCTCCCCTGTGCTTCTTTTTTGGTTGTTTTGGGGGCGGCGGCTGTGGGGAGCCCGCCACCCCTGCGGCCGGGGCCGCCACCACCACTTCCATCGGGGCCGGGGTACTCGCTTCCCCCATACCTCGACGGACGGCGGCGGCAGCCGTGGCCGGTCTTGGCCGTCCGGTGGCCACCGCGGTGGCCGCGAGCGCGACGGCCGCGCGAGGAGCCGGTCTGGGCGCCGGCGCCTTACCTCGGTCCGCCGCAAGCGGCGGGCGGAGGGTCGGCGCGGGGTTCAGCCGGTCCTCTATGGCGGCCAATCTGGCGTCGATTAAGGGCGCAACAGCGTCGAGCACGACGCGCAAGAGCGCATCGTATGCGTCGCCGCTGAGCCCGAGAGGAGGGGTGGAGGAGGAGGAGGAGGAGGAGGAGGAGAGGGGGGAGGAGGAGGAGGAGGGGGAGGAGGAGGAGGAGGAGGAGGGGGGGAGGAGGAGGGGGAGGAGGAGGAGGGGAGGAGGAGGAGGAGGAGGAGGAGGAGGAGGGGAGGAGGGAGGAGGAGGAGGAGGAGGAGAGGAGGGGGAGGAGAGGAGGAGGAGGGAGGAGGAGGAGGGAGGAGGGGGAGGAGGGGAGGAGGAGGAGGAGGAGAGGAGGGGGAGGAGGAGGAGAGGAGGAGAGGAGGGGGAGGAGGAGGAGGGGGAGGAGGAGGGAGGAGGAGGAGGAGGAGGGGAGAGGAGGA
>CM022529.1:1904426-2361272 GCA_012273795.1 Dendrolimus punctatus | reverse complement strand
TTAGGAATTATGGAATATTTGCATTTAATGAGTGTCTGTATGTATAAACCTGGATTATCTTCAAAAACTTAACTAATGATGTGTAGTTAGTTACAGCAGCATATATTAATTAGTTAGCATTGACTATGGTATACTTTGGTGTTAGTCTTTAGACATATTGGGACCCGTGGATCCACCTATACAGACTTTTAATTCAATAGAGACGTTCCTTTGACTTATATGGCATATATGCTAACATATAACTATTTACTGTGGAGACCTACATGATATGTAATAAAAGACAGACTTGTATACTATCTATTACTGACCTTCTTGTTTTAGAACTTAACTAATTATTGTCCTTAATTTGTATATTATATGGAGAATGAGCTATACAAATTAAATTAATTTTGATGTAAGTCTTGATTGACTTGTGCGTTATTATAAGATAAGAATTGTTTATACATTGTTATAATTTCATAGTTAACTAAATTAATAAGGGTTAATTGTAAAGCCTGAGTGTGCTAATATATTATTTAGGAAGTATGACACATAGTCTTGCGGATAAAAATACTAATTTATTGAATTTAATTTAAGGGTTCTGAATATAACTTTGGTTTTAGAAACTGAATTAAATAACATTACTACTTCATAGTCGGAAGCTACTAAGGGGTTCTGATGATTCTTTTAGGCAATATAATTATTTATTAATTTGTTAAGGGAGATTAATTATATGTCAATGGGATTTACTTATAGGAGTTCTTGTCTTGTTGTTGCATACATGTTGTTGTACCTGACTGCGGTCACTTACTTGATAGGGGTGTTGATTGTTAATGTCTATCTGCTCTTGTCGCAGTGAGCTTAAAGTCAGACGTCGTATTGAGTCTTGATTGTTTTGAACATAGCAGGGTTATTATTGACCTAGGTCTGTGAGGTCATAGTCTTGTTTTATTATCTATTATTTAGTCTATTCATATATGTGTATACATTTAAGTATATTTTATAACACTACATTATTACACCACACTCTACAACAATCATGCGACTTGTTTGGGAAAGCTTGACAGGCTTTAAGAAATTTAACGTTTATTTTTTGGGTTTACTGATTTTAATGATTTAAATACTTTCTTGTTTAAGAAGGTTTGCCTTCGGCATTCATGGTCTTGTGCAATAGAGTTTTATTTTAACTTTCATTTTGTTAACGTGATTACCGTTTAGAATATATATTTATTTGGACAAGTCTGCAATTGCATGACAAGAGCTATGAATGTCAAAGAAGCAACTGAGGTGTGTAAGAATAAGCCGGAATGGTACTCTGTTGTGCAATGCAGTTACTTATTTTAAATTTATTGTTCATGAATATTTTATTTCTTTAAATTATATATCTACATGCAAGTAACTCTGTTGACACTGGATATATGCTAAACAGTAGTATAATTGTAATGAAACAACAACTAGTTAGATGTGAAAGCACATATTGAATATTTTCATGAAGATTCAGGTTAGAGCCGGGATTAATGGACCCTGTAACCTTGGACAAATGATTCACGCCCATTTGTTTATTGGGACAATCTACCTAGGATAGTTCGTCAATTATCCAGGTTTTCTCGCGTGCCGTTTTTAGGCAACCTAGTTTGTTTATAATATGTGCCTTCATGAGACTATGATTTCACATATTGAGTTTAACTGAATGAGTAACTGAGGATTGGAGACTGTTAAATCGCGGATCAGCTTGGAGGCGAAGTGGGCCCGGAGGCCAGCTACTGGCCAATTGCAAGCGGATCATTCGTATCAAAATTTACATCTTTTCACAATATGTGATTTCACAAGAGTCTTGAGTAGTAGGCCTGGCAAGCCTGACTGGATTGGAAAGAATAATTATTGATAAATTATATATGAGCAGTGTTACCGATGTTGACACCCTTGATGTAGAGTACCACCATTTCATGACTATTTCAATTTAAACTTTACTTTACGGTGCTATGCTCTCATCTCTTGGGTTTTAGGGTCTTTAATCGGATGTAGGGTTCCGCCACTTTACTTTAACTTTAACTTTCATTTTAAACTTCACGGTGGAATCTGAATCCTGTCTTTAACAAATAGGTAACAAACAATACGAGCGTAAGGGAATACTCCAGTTCAATACCAATTTAATTTCACTTTTACTTTACGGAGAATTTTCCCTGAAACTCTTACACTAATAACTTAATGGAATTTTATGAGATGTAGAGAGTATCACTATTTAACTTCATTTAACTTATCTTAAATTTATACTGGTATGATTTAAATTCAATATGATATCTGCTTATCACCTCAGGGGAGAGGTCGCTTGAGGATTTATTCCTCATAGTCTATACAAATTTATTTGATATTTTGGAAGAGTGCTCTGGTATGATACGTTCACTCAAGTCTTATGGCTTTTCCAACTCATTTTACACATAAGGCACTCCAAAGGATTTTCTAAATTGTTTAGGCGTACTACTGGAGAGTTTCTTGTCGGCTCTTCTCGCCAGTGATAGTACCTTGCGAACCGACGCTAGTTTAGATAATGTTTATAATCAATTCAATAAATTCTAATTAAAAGATTGGAGGTTCTTCTTTTATTCTGATATGAGCTCTTTTACTGATAGCTAATGAATGCGGTGGTATATATTAGAGAGGTGGCTTAGGGGGTGCCTACACAAAATTATATAATTTGTTATGAAATGTACATTAAAATTCCTTTTGGCTAATAAAGGCACGGCGTACTCAGGTGATGAGCTTTATGTCATGAGTCGATACATTTGTCATTATTCGTAAAACGGACATTTTACACTTACAACTTATACTACAAAACTATTATTTATATAGATATATATATACACCGATCCTTGAGTCTTCCTGTTCCTTGATCAACACTCCTATATAACCTACCTTGTGAACATAGGGTTAACGGTATTATGACGAGGTTCTTATTACTAGATGATCACGATTTATGGCCAAAGTAAGTTTATTTACTTAATAAATGTTTTTAATTTTCACTTTATAAATTCTTTTATTTCTCACTCTATGCTTCGGCTTGAGTTTGTCATTCCTTGGCTTTTGAGGGCGGGGTGGACGTTACAACACTCTGTATGAAATAGCTTGCTATATATTTTATATAGCAAGCAGAATATTAAGACACATTTCGCATATCTCGGCATCTTAAGATACTTAATATGAAAATATATATCATCTTAACCGTGTGTGATAGTTCATAAAAATTGTATAGTGAGCGATATTCTGTCTTAAGATGAAATATGATAGCATCTTCGCCGTGTGTGATGCCCTTAACCACCTCAGTCCGTGAGCAGCCACCGCTCATACCACATCATGTTAATCGCTCCTATTCCTACTACTGATTTTGCGGATTAACATTGTTAAGAATAGCGTTCAGTTATGTGTATTAGTTTTGTATTATGGATGATTGTTTTGTCGAGCCCTAGATGGCGTCAGCGTCGATTTACATCGCGTTATGGTTTAAGTATGTCACTTCTATAGAGCACAGCTTAGCTCTCTAATAAAGATCTCGCTTAGAGGTAATCACCGTTTTATTTGGGGTACCCCTTTATCTCGTTGAGGTCTATCATCGACGCGGCCGGCATCGGTGAACTCACCGTTGACGTCGAGGACGGTGACGGTGACGCGCGTGAACGCGGTGAACTTGCCGTCGGTGGCGGCGACGCGCAGCTCGTAGTGGCCGTCGGCCTCGCGGTCGAGCGCGCGCGCCACGAACAGCTCGCCGGAGGCGCGCAGCTGGAAGCGCGCGCGCGCGTCGCCCGCCGCCACGAAGAAGGCGAGCGGCGCGCCGGCGGCGTCCGCGTCGCGCACCTCGAGCCGCGCCACCACCGTGCCGGCGGCGGCGTCCTCGCGCACCTGCGCCGCCCACTCGGCGCGCGCGAACCGCGGCGGGCAGTCGTTGTAGTCCACCAGGCGCACCACGAGCGTGCCGCGCGAGACGCGCGCGCGCGCCGCGCCGTCGCTCGCCAGCACCGTCAGCCGGTGCTCGGGCCGCGCCTCGCGGTCCAGCGGCGCCACCGTGCTCACCCAGCCCGTGTACGGGTCCACGGCGAACGACGCGTCCGCGTCCGCGTCGGCCAGCGCGAAGCGCACCTCGCCGTTGGAGCCCGCGTCGGGGTCGTCGGCCATCAGCCGCACCAGGCTCGAGTGCGGCGGCGTGTTCTCGGCCACGTGCACCACGTACGGCTGCGAGTGGAACGCGGGCGCGTGCTCGTTCACGTCGAGCACGTGCAGCCGCGTCTGCACGAGGATCGCGGGCGCCGGGCTGCCGGCGCCCTCGGCGACGATCCCTATCACGTGCTCGGGCGCCGTCTCGCGGTCCAGCTGCCCGGCGAGCACGAGGCGGTCGCCCTCGATGGCGAACAGGTCCCGCGGCCAGAGGGCGCCCGCGAGCCGGTAGCGCACGCCGGAGGGCGGCTCGTCGGGCGCCTCTATGGCGTCCGGCGCGCGCAGCTCCGCGATGAGGGTGCCGGGCGGCGCGTCCTCGGGCAGGAACAGGTCGGCGGGCGGCGACTGCACGCGCGGTGCCTCCTCGCCGGGGCCCAGCACGAACACGGAGACGGGCGCCTCGGCCGCCAGTCCGCCGGCGTCGCGCGCGCGCACCCACACCTGCACCACTCGCGACGCTGCGCCGCGACAGGCAGAAAGAGAGCGCTCGGTCAGGCGGGCTCGGGTCGGTCGAGGGGGGCGGGGGGCGCAGGACGAGGGGGGTGCGGTCACTCACCGTAGGCGGCGGCGTCGCGGGCGAAGGCGAGCGCGCCGGTGCGCGCGTCCACCTCGAAGAGCGGCTGCGACGTGTTGGCGTCGCCCTCGTACAGCGAGTAGGCGAGGCGCGCGTTGTCGCCGGCGTCGGCGTCGCGCGCCTCGAGCGTGAGGAAGGGCGCGTGCGGCGCGCGGTCGCAGCGCACGGCGGCGCGGTACTCGCGCAGCGGGAACGCGGGCGCGTTGTCGTTGAGGTCGGCGACGCGCACGCGCACCGCGGTGTGCCGCAGCAGGCCGCCGCCGTCTCTCGCCGTCACCGGCACCTCCCACTCGGCGCGCGCCTCGCGGTCGAGCGGCACGCGCGTCGTGAGCGCGCCGCTGCGCGCGTCCACCGCGAACGTCTCCCGCAGCCGCGCCGACGGGATCGAGTAGGCGACGGCGCCGTACTCGCCGGCGTCGTCGTCGTACGCCTTCACCGTGGTGAGCAGCAGCGGCGGCGGCTGGTTCTCGAGCGCGCGCGCCTCGTACACGAGGTGCGGGAAGCGCGGCGGCGCGGCGTTCGCCGGCGCCAGCGACAGCTTGACGCGCGCGAACGCCGCGTGCGCGCCGTCCGAGACGGACACGTTGAGCGAGCGCGGCGCGGCCGTCGGCTCGGGCCACGCGCGCGTGTTCACCAGCGCGAGCACGCCGGTGCGCGCGTCCACGGCGAACGCGCGCTGCGGCGCGGCGCCCTCGAGCGCGAACCGCAGCCGCGGCGCGTCGCGCTCGTCCGGGTCCCAGGCGGCGACGCGCGCCAGCGCCGTGCCGCGGCCCGCCTCCGCCGACACCAGCGCCGGCACCACGGCGCGCTCCATGCGCGGCGGGCTGTCGTTCACGTCCTCGACGGCGACGAACACGTGCGCCGTGGTCAGCAGCGGCGGCCGCCCGCCGTCGGCCGCCGTCACCGACAGGTGGTAGTGGGCGCGCGCCTCGCGGTCCAGCGGCTCGGCGACGCGCAGCTCGCCGGAGCGCGCGTCCACCGCGAACGCCGGCTCCGGCGCGCCGTCCGCCGCGCTCAGCGAGTAGCTCACCTCGCCGTTGGCACCTTCGGATGGCGGACCGCGAGGCTCGTTACGACCGATGGATGGCAAGTGTACGATGGCGAGAGCGAAGCGATGGGATGCCGAAATGAGACTCACCGGAGTCGGCGTCGGTGGCGCGCAGCGCGATCACCAGGTGGCCGGGCGGCGCCGCCTCGGAGACGGCGGCGCGGTACACGTCCTGCGCGAAGGCGGGCGCGCAGTCGTTGGCGTCGAGCACGCGCAGCGTGACGGCGGCGTCGGCGTACGCGCCCGTCACGCCGTCGGTGGCGCGCACCACCAGCGCGTGCTCCTCGGCGCTCTCGTAGTCCAGGGGCGCGCTCGCGACCAGCACGCCTGCGCCACAAACACGCCCGTCACCACTCGTACCTAGTAACTCGCACTCGCACTCGCACGCGGCCACCACCACGAAAGCATGCACTCGACTCGGGCGACGCGACACGCGATTCAGTCAAGCCGATGGGGGTGAGATGAATTGAGGCGACGTGAGGTTAATGAAGCGGGACTCGCGACCGAGCATGTATACTCACATGGGCTATTGCCTCTGTCGGGTGCTGCGGGACAAAACCAACACGTCGGTTAGTAGTGGGGGCGAGGGGGCGGCGGGCGGGGGCGGGAGGCGAGGGGCCGGGGGGCACTGACCGGTGTCGAAGTGCAGCTCGAAGAGGCGCGACTCGTCGACGAGCGTGTAGATGAGCTGCCGGTTGAGGGGCGAGAGGGCGCGCAGCGGCGGGCCGAGCGGCGCGCCGGGCGGCGTGTCCTCGCGCGCGTCGAGCGCGAAGTGCGCGCGCTCCCAGGCGGGCGCGGCGCCGCCGGCCCAGACGCGCACCGTGACGGGTGCCTCGGCGGCGCACGCGGGCACGCCGCCGTCGAACGCGGCGATCACGAGCGTGTACACGCGGCCGTGGCCGTCGGGCGTCTGCTTGAGCGTGACGCGGCCGGTGCGCCTCTCGACGCGGAACAGCTCGCCGTGGCCGCGCTTCATCTCGTAGCGCACCTCGCCGTTGTCGTTGGCGTCGAGGTCGACGGCGCGCACGGTGAGCACCGCGGCGCCGGGCTCCGCGCCCGCGAGCACCGCCGCCGCGTACGGCCGCCCCACGAACACGGGGCAGTTGTCGTTCACGTCGGTGACGGCGACGTGCACGCGCGCGCGCGCCACTCGCGCCTCGCCCCCGTCGCCGCCCTCCCCCGCCTCGCCGCCGCCCTCGCTGCGCGCCTCCACCAGCAGCGTGTAAGAGTCGCGCTGTTCGCGGTCGAGCGGCACGCCCGTGCTGCGCACGGCGCCCGACGTCGGCCCGATCTGTGCGCAGGTCGATTACCATAAACCAAATACTCACAGGTCAAAAGTATTAAAATTATTAAGAAGATATTATTATAAATATTATTTAAAAAAAAATAACTTCAAGTTTTACGGGCAGGTTTTCAAATTGGACAAGTACAATAACAATCTGCCCGTAACACATCAAGTTGAAATTTTGTTGCGATTCATTTTGTCACTTGTCAGTTATAGATTTTCCACTTGTAGGTTGCAACTCGTTTTTCCACTTGTCCGTTGCCATCTGTTTTTCCACTTGTCCGTTGAAGCTTTTTTTAATGCATTGTAATAAAATGTTTAAAGATTTTAAATTGTTTTTAATTCACTAAATTCATGTTTTATAACCGAATCTGAAATTTTAAAAGCCCTTAAATTATTAGACATTAACAAAGGTTCAGGACCCAATACCCCCTACCAATATTTTTAAGAAATTGCGCGTGTCAGTTGGCTGAACCTTTGTTTATCTTCAAGAAGTCACTCCTTTCTGGCGTGTTTCCTACAAAATGGAAAACTGCATATGTCACACCAATATAGAAAGAAGGTAATTGCAGCGACATAGCCAACTATCGACCGATCTCTATTCTGTCTTCTATAAGTAAATTATTCGAATATCTGGTTCAGAAAACAATATGTTTTCACTTTAAACCTTTAATCAACAGCCAACCATTCGGATTTTTACCTGGTAGGTCAACCATGTCTAACCTGCTTGCGTATGTCAACGATATAATAGAAGCGTTTGAAATGAAAAATGATGTTCACGCAATCTGTTGCGGAGACAGGATAAAATAAAAGAGTAGAAATTTTGAGAGACTGTTCTATCTTGTAATCGATGGATGTGAATTAATTTTTGTGTCAGTGGATATGAAAAACGTTCGGTCAATATTAAGCGCCTGCAAAACGCCATGTATTCAAAATTGGTGTTGCCAATTTAGTAGGCGTTTCTTAACACAGTCTACATCGACTTTTCGAAAGCGTTCGACATAGTCGATCACGGCTTACTTCTTCAGAAGCTTGGTCACGCAGGGATATGCGGTTCGTTACTCAGATGGTGCGAGTCATAACTTCGAAATCGCTCACAACTAGTTGTTGTTCGTGGCTTCAAGTCTCCAATCAAATTAGTACCTTCTGGCGTACCTCAAGGCTCACATCTTGGACCATTATTTTTCTTAATATTCGTTGACGACCTTTGCACCACAATTACTTCCAAATTCAAAATGTTTGCTGATGACTTAAAAATATATAGAGCTATTAACTCCAACAACGATATCAATATCTTGCAACATAACCTAAATAACAGTGATCGCTGGTGTAAGCTAAACAACATGTATTACAAAGTGCGTTACCTCGAATCCTTCGGTCGGGTTCAGGATGCGGAAGCGGAGGTGTTCGTTGAGCGCGGCACCGAGCACGTTGAGCACGGCGACGGTGGCCGGCTTGGTGTTGTTCTCCGCGAGCGAGGCGTAGTAGTCGGCCTTGTGGAAGGCGAGGCCGGCGTTGGCGGCGTCGCGCACGCGCACGATCACGCGCGCCGTGCCCGCGAAGCGGCCGTCGGAGGCGCGCACGCGCAGCCGGTGCTCGCGGCCGGCGACCAGCGCGTCCGGCCGCGCCACCGTCAGCGCGCCGCCGGCGGCCAGCGCGAACGCGCCGCCCGCGTCGCCCTCCAGCAGGTCGTAGTGCAGCGCGCCGCCGGCGGGCAGGTCGGCGTCGGCGGCCGCCACCACCGCCACCAGCACGCCCGCCGCGCTCGGCAGCAGCACGCTCGCCTCGTAGCTCGAGTGCGCGAACGTCGGCGGGCAGTCGTTCACGTCGGCCACCTCGACGACGACGGCGGCGACGCTGCCGTCGGCGCCGGCGCCGGCGGCCGCCGGGGGCGCGCCCGCGTCCAGCACGCGCACCGTGAACCGGTGCGAGGCGGCTCGCTCGTAGTCGAGCGGCGCGGCGAGCCGCAGCGCGCCGGTGGTCGCGTCCACGCGGAACAGCGCCGCCGCCTCCGGCTCGAGGATCTCGTAGGCGCGCTGCCGGTTCGCCGGCGAGTCGGCATCGTCGGTGGCGAGCACGAGCGGCGCCGAGGGGTCATCGGCGCCGGCGTCGGCGTCGGCGACGAGCGCGCCCACCGGCGCCGACTCGGACGCGCGCCCGCGGTACGCGCGCTTACGCAGCCGCGGCGGGAACTCGTTGCGGTCCAGAACGTGGACGATCACGCGCGCCGTCGCCGTGCCGCCGCCCTACACGCACACGCACACGCAATATCGATTACGAAAACTACAAAAACAGTTCCTTTAACACCTTACACACCTACTGCCGTAGCCTTAATATAATGGTATATCTCTATTATCCGAAGATTATAGAGAGGTGTATTCCAATTATTATTATATGGAAATGGAAATTAATGAATAGAAGACATTTGTTCCTACCGCGACACCTGGCGAGATAAATCTAATATGTTGCAACCAATAACATTTAGTGGCAAAGAAAATAAAATAGCATTTGTGCCTTCAATAATATTACGATCATTTTTTTATTTTGTAAAAATTTTTTTAATATATTTTCTATGTTTTTTTATTATTCGTGGTGAAATATAATTGTTTTGCGTGTACAGTCCACATGAGATAAAAAAAAGAGAGTAAAAATATACATTTTGAGAGTGAGACGTGCGTGGTTTGAAATAAATAAAAATCCCACAAAAAATAGTTTTAACTCATTGATTAATGATGAAAGCTTAGTGATGAAAATGTACACAAATTTTGTGATTATTTAAGTTGTTTAAGCTTCTCAGAGGTCTTTAACAGCAGTGATACAGACGACTCATTTAATTTATTTCATGACACTATTAGACTTTTTTATGAACTTTGTTTCCCACTTATAACAGTCAAACAATTAAATAAACCTATAAAGAACAAATGGTTGACCAAAAATCTTAAAAAATGCTGCATTAAAAAACGATGTTTATATTTAGATTATCATTTAGCTAGAAGCAATAAAAAACGGAAAAAAATATTTATATCAACTATGCTAAAACACTTAAAAAATGCATTGTTAAAGCTCAACAGATTGAAAGCTCTCGATATATCTCACACTCTAAAAACGTATGCAGAGCCACGTGGAGTATAATAAAAGATACTTCGTCAAATAAAAAAAATCAAATAGGAATAGACTACATAAAGGAGAAAAATAATATTATTAACGACCCTGAACAAATAGGCGAACTCTTTAATAATTTCTATATTAACATAACGAATAATGAAGATACCAGAATACCTAATAATAATAATGTTAGTAAAAGACCTATTATTGAAAATAATAATAAAACTATGTTCGTTACGCCGATAGAGGAAATTGATGTTTATAAAATAATACAATCATCAAGGACCACAAAAGCAACAGGATATGACGATATCAGAACATCAATTATCAAAAAGTGTATCACCCTTAACACATATTATTAATTTATCACTAACTCAGGGACGATTTCAAACTCAACTAAAAAATTCAATAATAAAACCGTTATACAAAAAAGGAGACAGAACTGATATGACTAACTATAGACCTATTACGTTAATACCAGTCTTTTCAAAAATATTTGAGAAAGTAATGTTCAATAAAATAAATAATTTTGCAGTCATGTAATATATTGAAAAAGGTTCAATATGGATTCAGGAAAAATAACTCAACTTCTCTTGCCTGTTTCAATTTAATGAAAAGGATTACAGAAAAAATGAATGATTCAAGTTTAGTTGCATGTACATTTCTTGATATGACAAAAGCTTTTGACTTTGTTTGCCATAAAACACTACTATTTAAGCTATCATGCTACGGTATACGAGGCACTGCTAATGATTGAATAAAAAATTATCTTAATGAAAGACATCAATGTGTTGAAATCAGTAAAATATGTCAACATCACAAAATATGTTGTAGATCGTCCTATCGTCAAAATAATGTTGGAGTGCCTCAAGGAAGCATTTTAGGTCCGTTATTGTTTCTTTTATACATTAAAGATCTTCCAGACGCTTTAAATAGTGATTGTATACTGTTTGCAGACGATTCAACATTAATATCTATAGCAAAAATGAACTAGAACGACAAATTAACAATGACATAAATTCAGCTATCACATGGTTACATCAAAATAATTTGCAAATTAATATGACTAAAACAACCTACATTCAATTCCAAACCAATTATACTAAACTTAAAAGTCCACTTAATATTAATCATAACTCGACATATATAAAAAACGTAGACAACTGTATATTTTTGGGAATTACAAATGACAGTCATTGTAATTGGAAAGCGCACATCGAAAAGACAGCAAAAAAGCTCGATCGTTTTATTTACGCGTTAAGTAGGATAGGACACGTTGTTGGGTTAAAAGCAACAATGTGTGCCTACCACGGATACGTTTCTTCAGTACTTAGATATGGTATTGTGTTATGGGGGAACTCTACAGATGTTAATAGAATTTTTAAAATACAAAAAAAGTGTATTAGAGCTATTTGTGGAGCATCGTATTTTGATAGCTGTAAGCCCTTATTTAAAAAACTTGAAATTCTTCCTTTACCTTGTTTGTACATTCTGGAAATTTGTATTTTTGTAAAAAAACACTTTTATTTATTTAAATCAAAATATGAGGTGGAAGGTAGTAGAACCAGACATAAAGAAAAACTATGTTTCCCATCGATTAGATTATCATTGTTTAAGAAAAACGCATATTGTATGGCAATAACAATATTTAATAAATTACCCACCAATATTAGCAGGCTACCATTGAATTGGTTCAAACCCTATATGTCATCTTTTTTACTTAATAGATTATACTATAGCGTAGACGAATATATTAATGACAATACAATAAAATAAGATAATAATATTGACATTTTTAAATTTAATATTTTCACTAACTTAAATTTTGTTTTTAAAATGTTTAACAATTCATTTTTATTTTTTGACATGTATATTTAATTAAATTAATTTGTAAACATTAGTTTAGGGTTGTGCGAGTATATTTGCACGTCATGTAGATGACAAAACATACTGGAAACTTTATATTATGTAACACCTATTCATGTACCTATGTTTTTGCAAATAAAGACTGATTGATTGATTGATACTTTAAATGTTGAGATGTTGTGCAAACCGAACCGCGTCTAAATTATCATTCACTTCCTTTACTATGTGACGATTTAAATGACCCTCTCCCACTAACACTAGGCACTATGCGTAGAGTTAATTAATGATGATGATGAGTGTTAATTATTTGTGTTGTGCTATCTATCTATGAGTATGTTAATATCTATGTGTAATAATTTTTCTTTTTGCTTGAGCTGAGTAAAGAACATTGTATGTTCTTGGCGGGCGGTGTGTTTAATATGTTTTTTTTATTATTCGTGGTGAAATATAATTGTTTTGCGTGTACAGTCCACATGAGATAAAAAAAGAGAGTACATTTTGAGAGTGAGACGTGCGTGGTTTGAAATAAATAAAAATCCCACAAAAAATAGTTTTAACTCATTGATTAATGTAATAAAACAGTGTCTATCGTGTAAACAAAAATTGATAAAGATTTTTTATTTTAGAAATATTTTTATGTTTTCACTTTAATTCTTTTATACAAGTTTTAGGTTCAGTTTTGAATGCAACCTGATTCGTGGTATGAAAACTTAGTTCAGTGTCATAATTGCTCCCAGGTATGATACTTCAAAGGTCAAAGAGGATAGAGGATCCACATTGGCAAAGCGCATAAGGACCGGGATGGACGCTCAGCCACTTTGCCTAACCCTCAACCTATTTTTGACTCAATATCAAATAGCACTCAAATTCCATTTTGGCAAAGAATTTCGAAATTAAAACATTCAGCACCAATTTTAAAAAAATCTCTCGAGCAGTAAGATCTAGTAGAAATTTTCTCAAAATATATCTGGGGAATTTGCTACTACTCCCCTACCAAATCCTCAATATAAATAAAGATGATCAAAGTAATGTTACATCTAAAATTAGGAAAAAAATCAAATTATACAAACTATTAGACACAGGTTAGATAAACAGATTAACCAAATGAAAAAATATCGAAATTGTAAAACTCATTTGAAAAACTTTATACAATCAAAATTGTCAGAGAGTAATATAAAGGGAGCTGCACGGATTTCGTCCTCAAACGACGAGATAAGCGATCCAGCTTCAGGGAACAGGAGCGGGATAGCCCCACATTCACGTATTTGCTTTTAAATGCTCAGTAAGAATTCTCTTGTCGTACTCGAAACCCTCTGTCTGAGATGTATTCATCTAAGGTATCTGAATATTGTCTCGGTAGCATTTTCTTTAGCTTATATTTCAACCCCTCGTGCCATACTTTATCGCAAGCTTGTGCTACATCTAGGAAGATTGTAGAACACCATTTCTTTTCCCCTAAAGTTTTTTCTATGACCGTAGTTATTCTGTAGACCTGATCTATAATAGTAGGATGTTTTTCTCTGAACCCAAATTGGCAATCTGGAATTAGCTTTTTTTATCTTCGTAACGTAAAAATATATATTTAAAAAATAAAATACTATATTGTTTAAATAAATATCATGAAAATAATGAACGCGCGCATCGCCGAGTGTTTCGCTAACATAGAGTGGTCTGAGAAAGCGGTCGCGTTTGCAGCACATCGATGCTCGCTCATTCGGGTGTTTTTATTTAGTACTATCATATTATAGTATCTTTTTAAAGTAATTTTACATATATTTAGTGTTTATAAGCCACGTTTTGGGTAAGTGTTGAAGCCAATAATATAAGCTTGTAAATTGTAGTTTTTTCACCCACAAATGCTTCTTAGTTGCATCACCTCATTAAATCGTGCATGTAGGTATGCCCACTTTTATTTCTTTTGGACTTATTTTAAATAAAAATAATTAATCGTTTATAATCATTCTCATTGTGTTAATTTCAAAATAATTTTATTTAGTTTAAATTTTCTTTTACTCTGTGTGCCTTCCGCTTGGCCACCTCACTAGCTATGGTGTTTCGCCCTGTTTTGTTGTCTTGCCGAGGCGGCCGACGTTTGGAAGAGCTTGGGGCGTATCATTAACACGCTGGCATAGCAAGCGCAGTACCGTCGCGCGTCAGAACCTCCCCCGGACCTGCAGACGCTTCAGGCCGGTACCCGCACCCCGCTCTCTCGTTTTTTTTCTATATTCATTTAATACATGTATGCGGTAAATCTTATAGTCGTTTCACTATTTTACCCGTTACATCTTCTATAATTGGTTTAAGGCAATAATAACTTGTCGAATAATTTTGTCATGAATAAAAGTTGTCAGTTTCACAATCACCTTCCTTGCTAAATTTCGGGGAACTTCTGCGGTTACGAGATCGCGTCCGGGGACTTGTTTTTAGTTTTAATTTATTTATCTCTTTCTTGACTTCATTGGGGTGACAAGTTTATTTTTCTCGTCTTGTGTTGCCGTTCCAAACACGGGGTTTTGACATTAATAATATTAGCTTGAAATATTTGTTCTAGAAAATGTGCAAATCGATTTGCTTCCTAGTTATTGCTGATGGCCTAGTTTGTATTCTCTTCCTTAACGGGCGGTATATGTGTAACAGGTTGTTTTAATGATTTTGTCGGTATTCATAATGAGTAATCTGCTATTCGATCGCTATTCAATTCACTGAGGTAGGAATGCACAGATCTGTCTTAAAATATTTCTATTTCCCTGTTTAATTTATTTGTTGCGTTATTTAAGAGACATTTTCTGGTGCATATATTGTTTGTTGCTATGTAAGTATAGTTACGTGCGAGCGGGAGTTCTTACTTATGGATTGGACGAAAGCACTAGTTTTTGTCTAAAAGCTTTTATTGACTTACTCAGCCGCACGCAATGCCTCTTTGCAGGGTTGGCCCTATACGACTAACGATGCACTGTCCCGACGCCGACGACAAGGTGTCTCGCTCACAATACCGTTGCGTGGACCACCTCCTGCTACTGCAGAGCTCACCTCCGATATTGCCGCATGTAGCTCGCTTCCAGTTCGTCTCTCGAACTCCGCTACACTCCTCCTTTACTTAACTGACCACAAAATTCACCACTAAACTCGTCAGTGTCTTCTATTTAACTCTTCTTCGAACTCTTTCGTATCGCACTTGTCGCTTCACTGTCTTGAACTGAACTCAACTCTAAAACTGCCCGGAAGGCGCGCCTTACGCTGTTTATATACCCGGAAGAATTTTCTGGAATTTATCTATCTATCTGTGTCTCTTCCTTCTCGAACCTCTGTTCGGGAACTTTCGTTTATACAACTATCCCTTTCTAACATATATCTATCTCTGTGTTTCGTTCATCGTCTATCCCTTTCTAAAATATATCCGTCTTTGTCTTTTCCTTCCAGAATGTGCCGCCTTTTTCCAAAAGTCTTGCGACTGGTCTACGCTGCCAGAAAGTTCTACCCTCGGTTGCTACAGTATTATTGGTGACTGGTCTGAGTTCATGTCATTACCTTGTTCAATGCGTAGAAAATCACGTGATATTTTCTCATATATAAAAAAAGTCTCATCAGATCTGGAATTTTATTAGGACCTGTTGGCCAACAAGTAGGCTTCGTACGAGTTGATGTTTATTGCATCACATTTATTTTGTATTATGGCACACAGGATTTCTCGTACTCCTGAATCTGTGAGTCTCGACCCCCACATGTATTTTTCCTATTACTGCTGTAAGGCGGGAAATACTTATTTGTTTGGTTTTGGACACTCACCATGTTGACGGCGGTGACGGTGAGGTTGTATTCGGCGCAGGCCTCGTAGTCGAGCGGCGCCGCGGTGACCAGCAGCCCGGCGGCCGGGTTCAGCCGGAAGAGGCCGGCGCCGCCCTCGAGCGCCAGCCAGGCGCCGCCCGCCTCGAGCGCCGCCACCGCGGTGCCGGCGGGCTCGTTCTCCCACACCTCGGCGGCGAGGTGGGCGCGCGCGAACCGCGGCGGCGCGTCCTCCGGCTCCACCACGACCACGTGCAGCGGCAGCGTGGCGGCGCGCGCGCCCGGCGGCGGGTTCGCGGCGCGCACGTGCAGCGTGTAGTCGCGCGGGCCCGCGGCGGGCAGCGCGCGCGCCAGCCGCACGTCGCCCAGCGCCGCGTCCACGGCGAACGCGCCGCCCGCGTCGCCGCCCGCCAGCGAGTAGAGCACGCGCGCCGCCTCGCCCGCGTCCGCGTCGGCGGCGCGCAGCGCGGCCACGAGCGCGCCCGCGGGCGCCGTGCGCGGCACGCGCGCCTCCGCCAGCCGGCGGCCCCACTCGGGCGCGTGCTCGTCGGCGTCGTGCACGCGCACCGCCACGCGCGCGAACGCCCGCGACGTGCGCGGCGCCTGGTCGCGCGCCCACACCGTCAGCTCGTGCAGCGCGGCGCTCTCGCGGTCCAGCGGCGCGGCCAGCTCGAGCGCGCCGCTCCGCTCGTGCAGCCGGAAGAGGCGCGCGGAGGCGGGCGCGCGCGCCGCGTGCACGCCGTACAGCAGCCGGCCGCCGCCGGCGGCGCGCGCGCCCAGCGCCACCAGCGCGTCGCCCACGCGCGCCGCCTCCGACACCTCGAGCGCGTACTCCTCGCGCGGGAACGAGACGCCGCCCTCGTCGGCGTCGTTGACGACGGCCACGCGCACCGCGGCGGTGGCCGCGTGGACGCCGTCCGACACGGACACGTTCAGCGTGTAGTTGGCCTGCCGCTCCCAGAGCAGCCGCCGCACCAGCACCAGGCTGCCGTCCTCGCGGCCCACGTGGAACTCCCCTCGAGGGTCTCCGTCTGAATTTCATTCGCATCGCTATTGGATTACAATATATCTCGCGAGATTGCAAACTGACGAAATATTGTGCACTGTGACATACAACAATCCCGTTTTCACGTAAAAACTACTGGACCGATTTGGCTGAAACTCAGTTGTTGAACGTGATTAAGTCTATTATTCTTTGCGCACTTTAAAGGGTTCGTTCAATGAAATACGTGTTGTTTGTAGAAGGTATATTTTCTTACTGACTTCACACAAGTTTGACAAAGATGACAACAGATACATACATGCAATTATAGATTCAATTAATACGAAACACAGTATATATGTTTTCGATGTCATGAAGAGAATGAACATGGATACTTTTTATCCCGAAAATGGGATAGTTTCCGGGATATACATATATATTTGTCTCTCTGTTTGTTATGCTTTTACGGAAGAACTAATGGGCCGATTTGGGTGAAATTCGGTACGTATGTAAATTAAATACCGTGGGGGACAAGGGATAGTTTTCATTTTGGCCTTTTTGGCATTTTGGTTATTTTAGCCTTTTTACTCATTTTGTCCATGTCGGTCACTTTGGCCTTGTAGGAAAAAGGAGGAGAAAAAAGGACTAACCTGATTTCACTTCAGTTTGTAGGTCGCTGGATTGAAGTTTTTAAGTACACTTTTAACACGTTTCTTTAACAGAGTTTTTTAATGAGATATTTCTTCTTTTTAATAAATTTCACACGATTCCACGACACGTTTTTAGCAGAGAGGTTAGATTTTCGAGGAGATGCGAGGCGAGTGAATGAATGGAATGAGAGAAGGATAGGACCGGGAATGAGTGAATGAGACAGAGTAAAATGTGTAGTAAATAAAGTTAGCTACTAGCTAACAGATGGCGTTAACAGGCCTTTTCGGTAATTTTGGCCATGTTGGTCATTTTGGCTGTCTTGGTAATTTTGACTATTTTGGCCTTTTTGGTCATTTTGGCCATGTCGGTTAATTTGGCCTTTTTGGTTGTTCTTGCTTATTTCGTCATTTTGGACATGTCTGTCACTGTGGCCTTTTTGGTCATTTTAGCCATGTCGGTCATTCCGGCCTTTTTGGTCTTTTGACCATTTTGGCCTTTTTGGTCAAGTTTTGTAATTTATGTTGTTTACAGAGAGACAGGGGATGGTATAATTAACGATATAAAATGAAGTGAATCTTCCGTGGGCAAATACATAAAAAATTAATATAATATAACCTGTAGCGTTTGCTCAATAAATAAGAGACACCTACTAGAGGTTAAAGGTAAACTCTAGTATTAAATATATAAAAGAAGTGGCGCGTACCGATAATGTCGTAGTAGAGCGCGTCGCCGTCGGGGTCGGTGGCCTGCAGCACGGTGAGCAGGAAGCCGGGCGCGTCCAGCTCGGCCACCTGCAGCGGCGGGGGCGCGGCCAGCGCGGGCGGCGCGCCGCCGCCGCGCGGCACGCCGCGCACGCGCACCGCCGCCAGCGCGCAGCGCGGCCGCCGCGCGCCGTCGCACGCGCGCACCGTCAGCTCGTAGGCGCGGCGCGGCGCGAGCGCGAGCGCCGGCGCCGCGTACACGCGCCCGCTGGTGGCGTGCACGCGCAGAAGGCCGCGCGCGACGCCGCGGGCGCGCGACCAGTAGCGTACGGTGCCGTTGGCGCCGTCGTCGGGGTCGAGCGCCACCACGGTGCCGACGTGGGCGCCGGGGGGCGCCGCCGCCTCGAGCAGGTCCCAGGCGGCGCGCGCGCCCTCGCCCTCCTCCTCGACCTCGTCCTCCCACTCGGAGCTGCCCTCGTCGCCCGCCGGCGCCTGGGCCTCCCCGGCCTCCGCGCCCTGCCGACCCGACTACACAATGTAATGTAAAAAAAACAACAAAGTGGCTTTGAAAAATATATTAAAAATCTCTCGATAAATCATCCATATACAGTTGTTAGATTTTTAGGTTGGTTTGCAAACTAGCCATTTCAGCTTACGCACTTTTAACAAAACTAGAACACAGAGTATGCATTATATATAGCCATCGAGTATATAACAATTTAGGAAAAAGAAAAAAATAATAATGAAATTATAATAAATAATTAAGGAGTGTGAAACTTCTTGATGTGCTTAACCAATGGATTGAAAATATCGAGATATATGCCAATATATAATTGTAGGCAGTACAAAGACGGTAGAGTAGTGAGTGTTGACGGTACACAGTGTAACATGCTGGTAGAGCAAATATTTTACGACTATGCAAACGGCATCCAGCAAGTGGCACAGCGAATTTTAGTTTGTCGAGAAGTTCAGGACTGTTAATTTTGATGCTTGAGCTGAGATAACTATTGACTGATTTCAGTGATTTTAAGTACTTCCAAAAATACTTTTGAGTTATCATGTATCAATTTCTCACTGCGAGATGTTAACATTTTGTAAGTGATGTGGTCTCTAGGATTTTCATATTTTTTAAAACCGACAGTTTTGAGACGAGGTGACAGCCAGACTACTGCTATATGAATGACAGTGTTGACCTCCATTTTTAAAATTTATTTGGCAAACTATAGAATGCAACTTGGTTGACTTTAGACTAAATCAAGAACTTTATTTATTATAAGTAAAATAATGATTGATTAAAATATCAATATGCACCTGAGTGGCGGGCACGCGCATGTCGTAGAAGCGGCGCTCGAAGGCGGGCGCGTGGTCGTTCACGTCCGCGAGGCGCACGTGCACGCGCACCGTGGTGGCCAGCTCGCCGTCGGAGCACTGCACCTCGAGCGCGTGCGCGGCGCACGCCTCGCGGTCCAGCGCGCGGCCCGTCGTCGCGATCTCACCTGCGCCACCCACACCCACCACGATCAGAACGTGCGCTCGCGCGCGGCCCCGGCGCCCCGACGCCCCGACGCCGCCCCGCTCACCTGTGCCCGCGTCGATGGCGAACAGCCCCTCGGGGTTGCCGGCCACGATCGAGTACGTCACGTTGCGCGGCCGGGGCGCGGCGTCGGCGTCGTGCGCGACGACGCGCGCGACGCGCGTGCCCGCCGCGCAGTGCTCGGCCACCTCGGCCGCGTACGCCGCGCGCTCCGGCCACGGCGCCATGTCGTTCACGTCCTCCACCTCGATGTACACCTGCGGCACACCGACGACGATTACGACGTGCACCGTTCATCACGTACGATACTATGCGATCTCATGAGAACAGGAGGTACCTGTATGCAAGCGTGCCTCGGCACGAGGCCGTGGTCTTGCGCGCACAGGGTGAGCCAGTAGTGCGGCACGGACTCCCTGTCGAGTGGCATCAGTGTGCGAATCATCCCTGGAACAGGAGCGAACGGGGAGGCGTGAGCACGTGTGCGAGCCGCAATGCAAGGGAGCACGAGCCGAGCGGAGGGGGCGCTCACCGGTGTCGTCGACGGAGAAGTGCGCCATGCCCGTGCCGGCGACGACGTAGTAGGCGAGCCGCGAGTCGCGGCCCGGCGGGTCGGCGTCGGCGGCGGCCGCGCGCATCACCGTCGTGCCGCGCGGCGCGTCCTCGCGCACGCCGCCCGCCAGCACGGCGTGCTCGTCGAACGCGGGCGTGTGCCGGTTCTCGTCAACGTCCACCACCTCCACGACGAGGCTGGCCTCCGCCCACAGCGCGGGCTGCCCGCCGTCTGTCGCTCGCACCGTCACGCCGTACACCTGCACACGGTCAAATACCATAAGTCGGTTTTAATATGTGTAACACTCGTCCGACGTCATTCGAGCGTGCGTACCTGTCTCTCCTCGAAGTTGAGGTGGCGCGCGGTGCGCAGGGTGCCCGAGGTCGGGTCCACGGCGAAGACGACGTCGTCGGGCGCCTGGTCGGGCAGGGAGTACGTGAGCTGCCCCCCGGCGCCCAGGTCCGGGTCGAAGGCCTCGAGCACGGCGACGAGCGCGCCGCGCGGCACGTCTTCGCGCACCCGCGCGGCGTACGCGGCGAGCCCGAAGCGCGGCGCGTTGTCGTTCACGTCGTCGACGGCGACGCGCACCGACGCTTCCGCGTGCAGGCCGCCGCCGTCGGTGGCGCGCACCGTCAGCTCGTAGAGCGGCCGCCGCTCGCGGTCGAGGGGCGCGCACACTGTCAACAGGCCCGTCTCTCGGCCTATGCAGAACTCGCCGTCGCTCACGCCGCTCAGGCTGTACGAAATACGCGCGAAATCGCCCGAATCACGGTCCGTCGCGTTCGCGTGGAAAATAGCCGTCCCGTTGAGAGCGTTCTCTGTGACCCGAAAACTAGCCAGGGTCTTCTCGAAGCGGGGCCGGTTGTCGTTCACGTCGAGGACCGTGATGGGCAGCAGACGTGACGCGGAGCGGCGCGGAGTCCCGAGGTCGTACACGGTCACGTTCAAGTAATACTCGCTCTCTCTTTCTCTGTCCAGGTATCCTATGACTTGCAGATCGGCCGTTTCGGGGTCTATTCTAAACGCCGAATCGGCGTCCCCGCCGGATATGGTGAACACTAGCAGCCCGTTGTATCCGAGATCTCGGTCCCGCGCCTTCAGTCGCACCAGCGATGTCCCGAGAGCCACAGACTCGTTGACCTTCACCTCGACCGGGAAATCGATAAATTCTGGCGAATGCAAATTCTCCCCGTAACGAGAAGGCGCCAGTGGGAATTCATCGGCTAAATCGAGCGGCGCGTTGCTGCGTTCCGCGGCCGCCAGCAGCTCGGTGAGCCGACGAGCGATCCCGGTGTCCCGACATTCCAGGGCCCCGGAGTCGGCGGCGGCGGCGCCCCCGCCACCCACGAGGTGTAACGCGAGCGAAGTGGCGTCAGCGAAATGCGTGCCGTCGGTAGCCGTCACGTTCAGAGTCCTCGAATCGGCACGGACGTCGTTCAGGTCGCAAGCGAGGCTCAGGACGCCGGTGCCGGCGTCGAGGGCGAAACAGTTGTCCTCGTTTCCACCTATAATTCTATATGACACGACATCTCCGGCGTCGAAATCGATCGCCGACAGCGTGATAATCTCGGAGCCGATCGGGATTTTTCGTGGTAGATACCCGACACAATCGACTCTTTCGAACTGGGGCCGGTTGTCGTTGACGTCCTCCAACATCACGACCAATCGCATCTCCGTCTGTCGCCTGTAGGGCAGACCCCAATCGCTGGCGCGGATTCTGAGCGTATACTTGCGGCGCATGCTCTCATAATCTAAAAGGTGGGTGCTCCTCACGGCGCCGGAGAAATGGTCCACGTCGAAGGGCACCGGCTGCAGATTCGCGATGCTGTACGAGATGTAAGCGTTCTCGCCAGAGTCGGCGTCGCGGGCGACCACGCGCGCCACCACCGCGCCGCTCGGCCCGTTCTCAGCGACGGTCACTTCCATCTCCTCTCGCTCGAATATCGGATCGTTGTCGTTTGCGTCTAAAACGGATATTTTGACTTTCGCCGACGACTGTTTGCGCGTGCCGGCGTTGCCCTGGTCGATCGCGGAGACCGTGAGCGTGTAGAAAGCCTTATGTTCAGCGTCGAGGGACACGTCGGTGTAGAGGACTCCCGTGTCGGGATTGACGTGGAACTCGCCGCCTTCGTTGCCGCCCACGATTTCGATGTAGACGCGTGCGTTGCGGCCCTCGTCGCGGTCGCTCACTTTGAGTCTGATGACGGGCGTGTTGGGGGGCGCCGTCTCCGGTATGCTCGCCTCGTACACCTCGCGGCTGAACACAGGAGCATTGTCGTTTGTATCTACGAGGGTCACCGGAACGGTTAGGTACGAAGATCTGGGAGGGTACCCGGCGTCCGTCGCCCGCAAAGTGAGGTTGTACCCGTGCGGGGTGGCCTCGCGGTCCAGCAGCGCGTGCACCACCACGTCGTACTCACCGGCCTGCGAGGAAGGACGCACGCGGAAATGGCCGTCCGGGTCCCCGTCTACGATCTCCAGACTAGCGATGCGTCCATGTTCACCTTCGTCGCGGTCCGTCACCTCGACTATGGCGTAGATCTCGGCCGTCGAGTTTTCAACGAGCTCCGGTAAGCGGCGAATGCGTAGTTCCGGCGGATGCAGGTTCACCCGTGTGACGTGCACCGTTACCGAGGCCTTGGCGGCTGGCGCGTCCTCGCCGCGCGCCAGCAGCGACGCCCGGTCCCGGGCCAGCACCACAAAGTCATGCCGAGTGCTCTCCGCCGTCGAGAGCGATCGTGTGAGGGTCACCACGCCGGTGGTCGGGTGTACAGCGAAGCGGTCCGTCTGCTCCGCGAGACTGTAGTAGATCTCTCCGTTGAGGCCGAGGTCGGCGTCCTCGGCGGCGACGCGCACCACGGACGAGTGGAGGGGCGCGTCTTCGGGCACGCGCGCCTCGTACTCCGTCGGGTAGAAGAGCGGACTGAGGTCGTTCTCGTCGGCGATCGAGACCGCGACGACGGCGTCCGCTTCGAGCTGCCGTCCGCCCGGCAGCTGGGCGGTGGCGCGCACCTCCAGCCTGTACGAGTCGCGCCTCTCGCGGTTGAGCACGTCCGCGTGGCCGGCACGCGTCCTTATCGCGAGGAAGCAGAAGTCACCGACGGTCCGCTCCTCGGCCTTGAAGAACTTGTCCTTGTCGCCGTGGCGGATGCGGAAGCGGACGCGGGCGCCTGCGGCGGGCAGCCGCACGCCGAGCGGCTCCTCCCCGGGCGGCTGCTCCGCGTACGTCCGCGGGGCGCTGTTCTCTGGCACGGTGACGTTGTAGAGGGGCCACTGGAAGCGCAGCTGCGGGGGCGCCGCGGGGGGCGGGCCGGGGCCGGCGCGCGCGCACCACGCTACCGCCGCCAGCACGAGCCACGCGCGGGCGCCACCCATCGCACGCTGTGCTCCCTGTCAGATGAAGCTTCAATGAGAACACTGATTATACGGTCCTCCGCACACGCCGGTCGGACGCGGACCCACCTCATAAGAAGAGTGAAGCGAACGGCGCACGGGGCCGAGGCTCGCGCTGCCCTAGAGGGGGCGCCTCACGCATGCGCCGTTCATTTAGCTATTCGTAGCAGCTCCTGAAAAAGAAAACAAATACATTTTATTTGCAATTTCCATTGAACTCGAACTTATTCCATCGAATGCACTGCATTGATCCAAAGAGTACATTGATGGCATCGATACAGATCAGATGACAAACCGGACTGACAAGTAACAACTTTTAATTATCTAATTATGCAAAACCTACAGCTAATACAAACGAACAATCATTTAAAATTTTTATCAAACCGCTAATTACAGGCTTTCGCGAATAACATGTTAAATAAGGGCCGGTTCCTACATCTTGCCATACTTCACTTCTCTTACCGTCTTCGGTTGGATTTTGACATTATTTGTATTGAGCTTATGTAAAAATGCAATCAATAGTAATAACAATTGTCTGGAGCGTAGTATACAGAAACCGGCCACAAGTAACACGAAAACAGTAAGTACACTATAAAACTATTCGTCACATGACTTCCGAATTATTGACTCCAAAGGTATAATGTTTTTTAAATAGCTGTTTGCTTGAACTAGAAGGTATCTACGATTATTATTGGTAAACTATTCAGTACAGTCTTGGCCGGAACGTTTGTCTAGGAGATATGTGTACAACCTGTGTGAAGAAATATTGTGGCGACCGAGGGTGGAACTGCCCAGCAGCGTAAATCAGTTTTAGAACTTTTAGAAAGAACTAGAAATTTCGTGAAGGAAAAGACAAGGACGGATATATTTAGAAAAGGATAGACGATAAACGAAAGAAAGAGATAGATAGATGTTAGAAAGGGATAGATGTATAAACGAAAGTTCCCGAACAGAAGGTTCGGGAAGGAAGAGACGGAGATAGATAGATGGGTTCTAGAAAATTCTTCCGGGTATATAAACAGCGTAAGGCGCGCCTACCGGGCAGTTTTAGAGTTGAGTTGAATTCAAGACGGTGAAGCGACAAGTGCGATACTAAAGAGTTGGAAGAGAAAGTTAATAGAAGACAGAGACGAATTAAGTGGTGAATTTAGTGACAAGTTTGGTGGACAGATACGTGAAGGAGGTGTGTAGCGTATTTCAAGAGAGGAACCAGAAGCGAGTTACACGCAATAATATCGGAGGTGGTCTACGCAATATCGGCGACGGTATGAGGGTGTGACTACTTATCTTCGGGACTGTGCATCGTTGGTCGTACGTATAGGGGCAACCTTGCCGAGAGGTACTACGTGCGGGTGTGTAAGTCAATAAAAGAGTTAAATTTAAAATTGGTGTTTTCTTCCAATCCATAAGTGCGTACCCCCGCTCGCACGTAACAATATTTTGAATACAAGTAAACAGTCTGCTAAATTATGAAATATTTATAACATCGAACAGGCTAAGAAACTCTAAGAAATTGTTGCAACTACAAATTTTATCTTTAAAATCGTTTTCAGGTATTGTATTCTATTAATACCAATTTTTTTCTCCCGTCTTTCCGCCGCGACCATATCGAGAAAACATTGTGAATTTAGTAGAATACGAAATATTGACATTATCGCAATGGAATCGCACTTTGAATATGTTACATACTAAATGAAAGTTCACAGCATCCGTAACAACATAAGAAACTTGAACAATCTAGCGATTATTAATAGTAGGCTAAAAAAAGGACGAGGTTCTGAATTCAACTGCTTTTTTAACCGACTTCGGAAAAAGGAGGAGGTTCTAGGTAAACCCCCGACGTATGGTCGGGGGTTTTTTTTGCTTTTTTTATGTATGTTCGCCGATTACTCCGTGATTTATGATCCGATTTACGTGATTCTTTTTGAAGTGAAACTTCTATATAGAGGGGGTCTTACGGATGTTTGGCTCACGAAAAGATGTCACAGTCACTAAGTCTTACATGTTTAAACTCGTGATATCTTTCGAATGGAATGTCCGAATTGAATAATTCATAAGTTATATAAAGGTATTGAAGCAGTCTTGAATATGAAGTAATTTATTTTGATAAGGATTAATACCAAGATAAAAATAAAGAGCCTTTTCTAGCGGCGGCATTTTAATTAAAATTTAAAATAAAAGAACACTTATTGTGGCATAACTATAATAGTTAAGACATATGCTGTCGCCACACTTTTTGTAGGTAATGATCTGTTCTGCAAAGTCGTAGTACATTATTTCATTCTATCATCAATAGTTTTCGCAGTGCTCGCGATTTTAGGTATTTTTTACACCTTGGGTTACGTTATTGGAGTTTTAATAAGGATCCCTAATTTTTTTTGTAAACATAATAAAGCCTATGTCACCCGGGGATTGTGTAGCTTGCCAACAGTGAAAGAATTTTTCAAATCGGTTAAGTAGTTTTGGAGCCTCTTCAATGCAAACAAAGAATTTAATCTTTTCTCTTTATAATATTAGTATAGATATTCATATATATTTATTATAAAATTAATTAGATATTTGCATATTATAAAAAGCGCAAGATTTTGCGCTGGAAGTTGTTTAATAAAATTGGGAGCTGGATTGCCCTAAAAAGCGCTATATCTAGCTCCTAAAGCGCTAAATTGGCAGCTCTGGTGAGCCGAGCGCCGGGGAAGTCTCGTAAACGAGAAAGCTAGCGAGAGAGCGAGCGAGATATACCGCGTCTTCAGACTACCTCATCCCTCTAATACCTAAAATTGCGTTCTGCGCATCGGAAAGTGAGATGTTCAGAGCCGCTATTAATGGAGGCAAACTTAAGTTTGCATCGAACTATAGCTGTGCTCTCCACGTGATAAGGCATCACTGCCTCTATTTGTGGTATATGTAAAAAAAAATATAAATAAATAAATAGTTTGTTGAGGAAACAAAAATAACAACAAGACAACTTTGCCAACTGTTCAGTTTTTCGAAAGTCATAACAAAAGTGAACGACAACGAACGACAAAAGTGTTGACGTAAAAAATGGTCGGTGCGTGGGTAGCGTATTACATACACCATTAAAATGTCCTTAACCTAACCAAATCATAATTTGCAGTAAACCTGCGAAAAATCGAAATGTGTGCTGGGACACATATTAGAAGTGAAACTTCAACGGACAAGTGGAAAAACGAATCGCAACGGACAAGTGGAAAATCTTCAACTGACAAGTGATAAAATGAATCGCAACAAAATTTTAACTTGAAGTTTTACGGGCATATTGTTAATGTACTTGTCCAATTTGAAAACCTGCCCGTAAAACTTCAAGTCAAAATTTTGTTGCGATTCATTTTATCACTTGTCAGTTGAAGATTTTCCACTTGCCCGTTGCGATTCGTTTTTCCACTTGTCCATTGCGATTCGTTTTTCCACTTATCCCTTGCCATTCATTTTTCGACTTGTCCGTTGCAATTCGTTTTGCCACTTATCCGTTACTATTCGTTTTTCCACTTGTCCGTTGCGATTCGTTTTTCCACTTGTCCGTTGAAGTTTCACTTCTAATATGTGTCCCAGCACACATTTTTTGTTCGAAGCGGAATAGCTGCCATGTAGTCCCCTAAAAATTTGACATAGTTTGGCCCAGTAGTTTTCATTTTACGAACATTTTTTTGTTCCCGTTTCTTGGGACCTATATTTTTTAAGAAGCGCGCACCATTCGTAGGTCCACCCATACATAGCTAGACACTAAAAAGTAACAAATAAAAAATAAAAACTTCTCTTAAAAAAACCGACTTCAAAAACTAAAATGTATAAAATGTATATTTAGACGGTGCACATACCACGTGAAACCTATGCCGCAAACATGCTCCAATGCCCATAATACTTCTACCTCACTTTTTCAATGCCCTCATTGCCCTACCCCGCGTTTTTTAAAGGGAGCAGGGGTCTAAATATCCATATTTCAAAAATTCACCACCAAAATACCCAAATAAATTGTTCTGCGTGCCCCAGCACATTAACAGATTCGGCCGCCAATCCTCAGACTAGTTGTACCGCCTTATGGGAACGTTTGGCCTGCTTAAAAAATAATACTCCATTAATTCGGGGTATCCCCCGGGGGCACACATCACGGTGGCAGAAAATCTTACAAAAATATTGGCAAAAATTTTAGCTGAAAATTCTCCCACAAATTGGGAAGCTACCTATTTTTCTCGTTCCGAGTTTTCCATTCGACCGGCCTTGATAAAAAGAATTCTTTAACTAAAACTATCAAACAGAACTGCTGCCGCCCAACAATTGAAAATTTAGATACGTCCCATATCTTAGGCAATAAATTCTCAGTAAATTTATCAAAAAAGATTGAAAATAAAGTAAGCGAGGGAGACCTGAAAGGGGCAGCCTGCTTACTTTTTTCTAACGATAGCCTAGCACCAGACTCAGCAGACACACTCTCGGCACTAAAAGACAAGCATCCTATTCCAACTACTTCACCGACTTCTCCGCCAGATCCTCCCTCTTCACAAACAGAGTTCCTACAAGCATCAACTAAAGACGTCTATTCAGCAATAATGTCATTTAAAACTGGCTCTGCTGCTGGAATAGACGGCCTTTCTCCACAACATTTGAAAGACCTTATTAGCGGTTGTACAGGCAACATTGGCCAAACTCTTCTAAAACACATTACCCAAATTATAAATCTGATGCTTGCAGGAAAGGTTCCGACGGAATCAGGGAAGTTCTATACGGCGCAAATTTAATAGCTCTAAAAAAGAAAGATGGCGGTATCAGACCGATCGCCGTAGGCAACTTGTTACGACGAATCGCCTCGAAGGTCTGTTGCCGCCATATATCCACAAAATTAAAAAACAAATTCCAACCCTTACAATTAGGTTTCGGCTCTAAAGGAGGCTGTGAAGCAGCCGTGCATTCTTTGCGGTCATTCATAAATAAAATGCGGAGAAGTTATTTTAAAAGTAGATGTAAAGAATGCCTTTAACTCTGTCGACAGGTCCGTCATGTTACACGAAGTAACATCTAATATTCCAGAAATATCAAATTACCTTTATGAAAGCTATTCAATACCCACAAATCTTATTTATAAAAACAACCTTATTCTATCATCTGTGGGCTGTCAACAGGGCGACCCGCTAGGTCCGGCCATCTTCAGCTTGGCGATCCATCCGGTCATCGAATCCCTCAAATCTAAATTCAATGTGTGGTATCTAGACGATGGGAATCTAGGCGGCGACGTAGAAACCGTACTCCAAGACCTACTTATCCTGATATCAAAATTTAATTCAATAGGATTAGAGTTAAATTTCTCCAAATGCGAAATTTTCTTGTCCGATAGCCTGTCTAAAAACGAAAGCGACAATATTAGCAATATGTTCAATGTCGTCGCACCCGGTATTAAGGTCCTGGAGAAGAATTCTCTTCGCTTGCTTGGAGCCCCTATTCTAGATGAGGCCATTCCAAATTATCTGTCTGAGCAATCAGCTGCGTTTGATCTGTCATACTCTAAACTTTTCGATATTCACTCTCAAATTGCATATCACATTATACGACATTGTTTGTTTGTACCAAAATTAACATATGTCTTACGATGCGCCTCGCTTTGGAAATTTTCTAATCTTATAAAACCACTAGATAATCGCATTAAAGATGTGCTTAGTAAAATTTTAAATCCAGAACTCTCAGACAACAACTGGATCCAAGCTTCCCTACCCATTAGGTATGGAGGTTTAGGCATCCGCAAAATCTCTAGCGTTGCTCTACCGGCTTTTCTTTCATCCGCCTACAGCACTGGCTCATTATTTAAAAAAATTATGCAACACTGGGATAATGTCAATACATCCTTTTTAAATGAAGCACTAAACGCCTGGAAAATGGTCTGCTCTAGTGAAGACATTCCCACGATCATGAATTCGCAACGATGCTGGGACGAACCTATATGTAGAGGATTAAACACAGAACTTCTAAATTCAACTAACTCTACAGGACGTGCCCGCATCCTTGCTGTTTCTCGCAAAGAGTCTGGTTTTTGGCTCCAAGCTATCCCCTCCCCAAACATAGGTACATTAATGGATAATACTTCCTTTTCTTTGGCTATAGACCTGCGCTTAGGTTCTCGCATATGTGCACCACACACGTGTCTGTGGAATAGAGGTAATCGACCCGGGATACCACGGTCTTTGTTGCCGCCGCAGTGCCGGCAGATGGTCACGCCACGCCGCCCTGAATGATGTGTTACGGAGGGCGCTTGCCACCGCTAACGTGCCGGCTCTATTGGAGCCGAACGGTATTGCACGTGATGATGGCAGGCGCCCTGACGGAATGACTCTAATTCCCTGGCAGCGTGGCAAGCCTTTGGTGTGGGATGCGACTTGCGTAGACACGTTGGCCGCATCCCATTTACCAAACACTTCTAGATCGGCCGGTTCAGCAGCGGAAATAGCGGAATCACTCAAGTGGCGGAAATATGCAACCCTCAGTGAGAGTTATATGTTTGTGCCGTTTGCTGTCGAGACGCTTGGACCGTGGGGTCCTGAGGCCATGAGACTACCAAAATTTATCAAAACGACTCATCGACTCTTCAGGTGATCAGAGGGCTGGTGCCTACCTCGGCCAACGGATCAGTATGGCGATCCAGCGAGGAAACGTAGCCAGCCTTCTGGGCACCTTACCCATAGAAGACGGTGATCTGGGCTCAGTATTCTACTTAGTCTTGAGGGACTATGGGTAGAATACAATACAAATAAGTTAAGTTTTCTTACATTGTATTCAATAGTATGTAATTTATATTATAATATAGATATTCAAGTAACATGTAAGATTAGATATTAAAGTATAAATGTATAAAATAACTTATTTCTAAAGTTATTATTATTATTAAAAGTAAAGCAAAGTAAAACATAATAAAAATTACTATATTTTTCAAATTACTAAGCACCGACTTTAAGATGTTTTAGATAATATAATAAGCCATAATGTCGGTAGTTGACTATTTTTTAAAGTACGGCGGCAGCGACATCGCCCCGCCTCCTTGCACTACGCTTGGAGTACTCGTACAAAATGGAGCGCCCCGTGGTATTGGGACGCATTTTCCATTGTTTGTTCATAATCAAACTATCAGTTTTGCTCTAAAACTTAAACAGTTGTTTACGATCCCCCTTTTTCTACTTTTTATTATCATTTTCCACTCCTGATCGCTAAATTATTTACGATTCTACTTTTTATTATTATTTTCCACTTCTGATTCCTAAATATATGTATTAATAATAATAGCTTTAGAAATAAGTTATTTTATACATTTTAGTTTTTTAGTTTTTGAAGTCGGTTTTTTTAAACAAAGTTTTTATTTTTTTATATTTCCATTTTTTTATTGGTCTGCAAAATTTAATATAGATTATAATAATAATAATAAATGTTTATTTGTTCCAAAAGGACATACAAGAATTATAAACATGTTTTTTTTAATAATCACTAAACCGGCATGCATAATATATTAGGATTGATTATCTACGGACTATATTACAGTATTTATCTCCGAATATAATAAACTGAGGGTTAGGCCGCTTTAGCGCTGACGGCCTCATATATAATTATGTATGATCTTAGAGTGGTAAAAACAAAACACAAATAGGGGTGACAGAGTTAGGAGCATTTGAACAAAGCATTGAGTCGTTTGTAAATAGAAGGAACTGAGTCGGCGAATATGTCGACCTTTGTTCGTACGGAATTACTATAGTTCATCATTTAGGGGAGAATGTTGACTTATCTTACTTCTTACTCCTTTATGTTGCATTAAAAGTTTTGCGATTAATGAAGCGACTTCCGTTCCGGGGACACAAATGCTTAAATTTTGAAGTGTAATACTAGAATGTGCTATTTCATTTAAAATATTATAAGTCATTATAACGTCCGATATTTTCTTTTGAGTACATAATGAGGTAATATTACAGTTTCTCTGTCAATTTTGAACCGAGTTTCACTATTTTTATTTGCGAAAGTATACTCCTGAGGCGGTACCATTGTCACCAAGTCAGGGTCTGAGGAGTGGATCGCAGGGAAATCGAAAGCAAACCTCGAATATGATAATAATATATAATAAAAATATGACAACGTGTTCATGTTTTTTTCTAAAGCTATTCAAGTATTTGCGTAACTAAAAACTATAAAATATTTTTTGTCAAAAAATAAGACCAACTTAAAAAATAATTAAAAAGCAATTGATTAATAGTATTTATTTATCGAGCTTTTATTTAAAACTGTAAAGAGAATAAAATAAATTTTAAATTAAATAAAAGCCATCAATTTATTATATTAAACAATGTATGCGATATAAAAGCTTTTCGCTAGATTTACTTCTGTACATCTTGTATTTGTCTATTTTGTAAAATACATTTTTTTTATTATTAAAATAGAGTATCATTTATTGCATTAACTGTCACATACATATAATTTAAAGGAGATCTTGTGTTCTTTGTTGGAACGACAGTTTGTCCTTTCGAACGTGCAAGGGCAGTTTATAATGTTGCCAGGCCATTATAATAATACTATTATTATTTTTCACGAATCCAATAAAAAACACATTATTAAAAATACTTATATAACTCTAACATTATTCAACTAGTCAATACAAAAAAACAAATGTCTAAAAATCTTTTATATCATTATAAGTAATTAATTATGGTGTAATTATTTATCTTAAATTGATTAATAATATTATACTTAGGTATGTTTATATTCTTGTTTATCCACACAACTTAATCTCGTAATCAGCCGTTGAAAGCAGAGGAAGATCTAGCACGCATCAAATATGTAAAATTCAAGTCTGTTGCAAAATCAAGTTCGTGAGGCGAGGAGTGTCTCTATGGAGTTTCATAGGTTTGATAGACTTTGCAGAAAAAATATGCTCGAAGGGCAGAAAGGGATCTTTTTCCGACGACCCACAATTCAATTGAGACTATAATGGCTGTAGGCATTACACGAGTATCGTTGCACCAGCAACGCCACCTATTGGTCCTTCCGCCCATAAATGTCTCACTGCCTGCCTCGGGCCTCCCCCTATAAGGGGAATGGACAGTATAGCCACCGCGCTTGTCCAAGGCGGCTTGGCAGCTTTGACACAACGATTATCTCGATGTGCAGGTTGCATCACGATGTTTTACTTCACCGTTGTTTTTTTCCGGCCAGGCTCGAACCTACGCTCTTTAGGTTTGGGAGGCTAGCCATTACGCAACCGTACTACGACTTTGTATAGTGTGCTTTAGAAATAAATCCAATTATAATAGTAAAAACAAGTGTGCTAACAATGGCGATGGCGATGGCGCTGCACATAGTTTATAGAGCCTACGACTACTACATTTTAGTGATAAATACATAAATGCAATACACATAGATGCTTTACATATTAATATTAACAGTTAATATTTTATGCATGTCATATAAATACATATCGACAAAAATATATAAATGTTTATTATGGTGGCGCAAAAAACGACTTTTTTGAGTTTCGAGTGAAAAAATGATAGTTTTTGATGTTTTAAAAACTCCCTCCAAAGGACAGCTGAAATTTCTTTTAAGAGTTCGCACCTTTAAGATTTCAAAAATCACCAAAAACCGATTTTTGATTATTCAAATTCACGTCACGGTATAAGTTTATAGACCAAAAAATAAAAGTTTCTGAAAGTTTCAGTTTAAAATTTGAATTTTAAAACGTCCCTCACAATTTTTTTAAATTTACTAGTGCATTACTTTAGTTTTTATCGAGCGACCTTTTAATATCCATATTAATATTCCATATATTTTTTAAGTTGTATCCTAATGCAAACAAAAAACAAATTTAACATATACCTACTTTAAATAAACAATAAATGATTTTCATCTAGATAAAGCTAAAAATTGTAAAATTTAAAATTTGATTTCAGAATTCACAACAAAGTTTGTTTAAAATTTGTTAAAATATTGTAGTTGATTTAATAAAATGATCAAGTTTACATAAAATATTTTTTTTGTATTGGTGTTTGATTTTTAATTCATCTCATGGTGTTTTTTTATCGATTATATGACTAAATAAAAGAAAAAAATATGGAATTCGAAAGTAATGCATTAGTAATTTAAACAAAAATGTGATCTGTCTTTTGGAGGGATTTCTTAAAACATCCAAAACCAACAGTTTTTCACTCGAGAGTCAAAAAAAGGTTGTGTTTTTTGCACCGCTCTAATGTATAGGTGAAGAATATATTATTATACAAACATACAAATATCTTCCAACGACGGGTAAAATATTATCTGATCATTGTTTTAAATATCGGTAGGCATTTTGTTTGTCTGATTGCAACAGGCAAAGCGTTCCAAATCTTATAGCCTTAGTGGTAAAATATTTGAAAATTATGTTAATATGTTTAAGAATGTATTCCCAAGTGATATCTGTAGTAAGTCTTAGTGTAAGTATGCGTAGACATTCCGCGTACACGAGATAAGAGACACGCGACGCGACGGACGACGGCGGTGTGAGCGAGGGCGCAGCGCGAGGAGGGGGGGGGGGGCGCGGGGGGCTGGCAGCTGCGCCCGCGCCTGCTTTGTTTACGAACGGGCCCATGCGGCGCCAACGACCCCCTCCCCGCCCCGCGCCGCCACACCTGAAGCGGAATACAGTCAGTGTGACCATATGTGGTAGGGTCCTGCCATTTTGGCAGGATTCACCTCTTATTTTAGATTCTGGCATGATCGGCAGACGTTTTATAAAACCTGGCAGTTTTTGGCAGTATTGAGGTACAGAAAAATTCCTTTTGGCAACTTACCAAAATGTCGAAAATGACAACACTGAAGATACTTCACGAGCATGTAGGGGATTTCCCTATACTTCTCGTGTTATGTTTGTATTCATTCAATTAACAACTTTAAATCTTCGCATAGAAATTTGATAATCATGAAACCAGTATTCATAAACACGAGTTCATGATTGATATTTTAATTCAATCAGTCATAGAACAAAGAACATATTCCCGTCCTTTAGTCATAGAAACATACTTTTGATTCCAATAAGATTTTTTTAAAGTGCTAATATCTTGTTATTGTATTTTCTTGGGCGATATGATAAGTTTAATAAATAGGACCATGTATATAGTTAAAGGAAATGAAGAATATGATGCTAATTATAATGTTTAATTTAATAAAAATATAGCTTATTGTATGTGTATTTTTATTTTTTTGGTTAATTACAAGGGTAAAGAATGTTGGCAAGATATAGGCATTTTTTACTACAGATTTTGGCAGGTTTTTAACCAAAGTAAGGCAGGATCTTTAGTTAGGAGATGGTCACACTGTACAGTCAACGCCACACTTATCTATCGCTTGTCCGATTAGCTCGGCGTCTCGGCGCAAAGGCACGCAACGAAGCCGCGTTGCACGGTTGCCCCGATGCAACTGGGTGGCAGGCGATGCCGGGATCGCACTATAGTCTTAGCTGGTTTCGTTATTCGCACGGACTCAATATAGCCAAACCATATCAACCGGTTGCTTTAAGAATACCAATTTGAAAATCTGTAAGTCGTCTAGATTTTGTAGCCGCTTAGCGAGTTATGACGTCATATCTTTAACGAGTCGTTTTGCAATCGCACTAATCCCGCTTGATAACTCTTGTCCACCTTCACAAACGCACTTCGACGAGTGCTACAACATCTTTGAACCCAATAAACTATAATTATATTCATCAGCATTGCGCGTTTAACTTAAAACAGACGAACTAAAACTGCAGAGGGGGGGGGGGGGGTGTACACACACACACACACACACACATTTTATTAATAATTATTTTAACAGTAATTAAGTCTATTTTTATCATGGTTTTTTAGAAGTAGGATGAGTGTAAAGTGTTTTAAGGTCTTTTATACATCCCCCACTTTAATAAAAAAAGCCATTACAGGACATCGTCATGATTTCCCTCTGATCGCTGATCTCGATGTGCAGGTTGCATCGCGATGTTTTTCTTCACCGTTAACACCTTTCCCTTCTGACGGACGGTCACAAGGACATACCTAAAATGATTCTACCAAAACGTTTATGGAGACCGCAAAATTATGGCCGATTCGAAGATACTGCACTAGATAAAACTACGTTTTAACGGTTTTAAGCGCGGTAATTTATTTTATTTAGGTTTATCCGACGTTTCGGCCGCTTTTCAGTTGCCGTGGTCAGGGAAGACAAAGATGACATTTGTCAAACGTGTATTGTCAAAGTTTTTATTCAGCCTACCGCCAACTTGTTCATTTTAATTATTTAGTTTTAATTTTGTTTATGGATATTATTTACTCTATGGGAGCCTAATCTAATTTACCACCGCTTCACAACATGTTGTGGCTTGAAGAGAAGAAGCGGCGCAAGAAACTCTTCAGCAAACATGCCTAGTTCTAAATTTTTTTTATATAATATTTTTGAGGTCTTCAGGTGGAAGTGAAACAATGTTGTGTGTTTGAATTGCAGTTCAGGAATGCATGCTGTAGGCTCGCTCCGCGCTTACTAAAGTACTACGAAAATGCAGACGCTTAGCAGCTAACGGAGCGAGCTATGTCCCCGCGGTAGGCGGGGCGTGGTCGCACGGGCTTTACGGGGATGACGTCAGTGGAGTGATTCTGTCCGCAACAGTTTGTGAGCGGCCGCCGTGGCGATCGGACGTCTGCGGCTACAGGGCTCCCCCTCAAGCGAAGCGTACCGGTGGTTTGACTCGACGTCCACTGCGGGTGTGAAAATTTTCTGTGCCAACTGCCTTTTTCAAGGCGTCCGTATGGTCGTCACACACTGCCTTTTTCAAGGCAACCATGTTTCCGTAACGATCTTTACTGCCAACTGCCTTTTTTAAGGCATCCTTCTGGTTTCCAACTGCAGGGTGAGTTGGCGTAGTGCACAGCTTCAGGACGTAGGCGGGCTTCAGACGGTCGATAGAGACGTTGGTTTCTCTTCCAGGCAGCTTAATTTTGAAGAATTTATCATTTCGTTCCAGGATTGGGTAGGGTCCTTCGTAGGGAGGCTGAAGTGGTTTCTTCACGGCGTCGACTCTGACGAATACGTTTTCACATGTTGCTAGGTCGTGATGTACAAATGTCTTGAGATTATTCTCGTGTGTAGTGTCTGTGGTTGGAGTTAGGCTTCTGATAGTTGCTTGAAGTTTATGAACGAAATCTTCGTGTAGTGGTATACTTTGTGGTTGGGTAGGCGTTATGAAGGTTCCGGGAACACGTAGGGCTGTGCCAAAAGTTAACTGCGCGGCGCTCGTTTTTGTGTCTTCACGCACAGCGTTTCGTAGGCCGAGTAGCACCGTTGCCAGTTCGTCCGTCCATTTTCCGCCGTTTTGCAAACGGGCGGTTAGTGCTGTTTTAAGCGTGCGGTGCCATCGTTCAACTATCCCGTTGCTTTGTGGGTGATAAGCGGTCGTTCTGGTTTTGTCTATTCCTAGTAGTCTAGTTAATGATTGAAATAGCTGGCTCTCAAATTGTCGACCCTGGTCCGAGGTAATAGTTGTAGGGCAACCAAAACGAGCTATCCATTGGTCGTAAACCGTCTTGGCAACTTGTTCCGCTGTTATCTCACTGAGTGGTATTGCTTCGGGCCAACGAGTCGCGCGGTCGATCATCGTGAGTAGGTATCTATGTCCTTGCGCTGTTGTTGTTAGCGGTCCAACTATATCTATGTGTAGATGTTGAAAGCGTTCGGTTGGCGGGAACGATGCGGGTTTGCTGTGTGTGTGTCGTTGTATTTTGGCGCGCTGGCACGGTACGCATGTTTTTGCCCATGTTCCGATATCGGTGTTCATAGATGGCCAAAAGTATTGCTGTTGTATCATCTTGCGTGTAGTTCGTATTCCAGGGTGACTAATATTATGCAGCGCGTTGAATGCTATGCGACGATAGTCATCAGGTAGATAAGGACGGATGTATGCTGTTGATGTTTCGCAGTATATTGGTTTTGTCGAGCCGGGAATTACGATCTTTTTGATTTTTACGTTGGACGATTGGCTGTTGCAGATCTGGGGTAGGCAGGTGTCCTTTTCTTGTGCGCTAGCGAGTTCTTCAAAATTAATTAATGTAGGTACGTCGATTGTTTCAATGCGTGATAGTGCGTCGGCTACGGGGTTGTTTTTGCCGCTTACGTGTCTTATGTCAGTTGTGAACTCGCTAATGAAAAGTAGCTGGCGGGCGCGTCGTTGGGTCTCGCTGTCGGATGGCGGTTTGTGAATGGCGTATGTGAGTGGTTTGTGATCTGTGTAGATGATGAGTGTTCGTCCTTCGAATAGCTTCCTGAAGTGTTTAACGGCCATGTAGATTGAAAGTAGTTCGCGATCGAAAGTGCTGTATCGTTGTTGGGCGTCGGATAGTTTCTTCGAAAAATACCCTAGCGGTGTCCACTTGCCGTTAGTGCGCTGTTGAAGGACGGCGCCGGCACATGTATTGGATGCATCGCACATGAGCGTCATTGGTTCTGACATTGATGGTGATGGGTGAGCGAGTAAGGCTGCGGTCTGCATGCTGGCCTTACACGCTTCAAATGCTTCTTCGGCCTCTTTTGTCCACTCGATCTTCGTTTTGTCCCGCTTTTTGCAGTTATGTAGGTAAGTGTTGAGTGGTATTTGGAGTTCTGCGGCCTTCGGTATGGAGTCACGGTAAAAGTTAATCATACCGAGGAATCGACGGAGCTCTTCGATGTTTGCTGGCCGGGGGTAGTCAGTAATGGCTTGAACTTTTTCTTGTGGTGGTTTTATACCTTCGGTTGACACGTCATATCCCAGGAATGTCAAATTTTTCTTTCCAAATACGCATTTTGATGGATTGATGGTTATACCATAGGCGTCAAGTCTTTGTAGGACTGTTTTCAAATGGTGTTCATGTTGTTCTTCATTTTCTGATCCAATGATGACGTCATCGATGAACGGGAATGCAAAATCGAGTCCATTGAGAACTTGGTGGATAAATCGTTGGAAAGTTTGGCCTGCGTTTTTGAGCCCTGGTACCATTCTGGGAAATTCGAAAAGTCCGAATGGTGTTGTGATGGCAGTCTTTTGTATGTCAGCTTCTTGGACTGGTAGCTGATTGTAGGCTCTGTTTAGGTCGAGTGTGCTGAAGATTTTCTTCCCGTGTAATAAGTACGTGAAATCTTTAAGTCGTGGTACGGGGTATCGGTCGTCTATAGTAACTGCGTTGAGACGTCTATAGTCGCCGCATACACGTAAATCCCCATTTTTCTTAGGTACCACGTGTAGTGGGCTTGACCATGGACTCTTGCTGGGACGACATAGGCCTTGCTGCATCATATCTTCAAATTCTTTTTTGACGGCCATGTAGCGGTGCGGTGCGAGTGGACGAGTGCGGCAGTGGAGTGGTGGGCCATTCGTTTCTATGTAGTGTTCAACATTGTGTTTTGGTGTTTCTTTGAAGCACGATGGGCGAGTAATGTCGGGGAAAGCGGCTAGTATGCGATGGTATTTTTGTTCCACGTCGATGCTGCGTATTGTGGGTTCCGTTGCGTTGACTATTGGTGCCTGTACTGAGAGGTTTGTCACCTTATCAATAAGGCATCGGCTTGCAACATCAACGAGTAGCTTGTGGTGCTTCAAAAAATCGGCTCCGATAATGGGCTTGCTCACTGCTGCGATGATAAATTTCCACTTGTAAGGCCGACGCAGTTTCAAATCCAGCTCCAATGTCTTTTCGCCATATGTTGGAATGACTGTGTTGTTGGCGGCATATAGTGAAAAGTTCGTAGGCTTGGCTTTGATGTTGCCGAACCGCGGTAGTACCGATACGTTTGCACCGGTATCGATGAGAAAAGATAGCCGTGATTTGCGGTCATAGACGAATAGGCGGTGAGAAGTAATGTGGGCGTCGGATTCCGCCGCATCCAACGCTGTGCTTAGTTTTCCGCCGGTTTCTGGTAATTGCAGGGATGTGTGCATTTTCTGGCTGCATTTCCAAATCTACGATGATAATAGCAGATAGTTTGGCTGGGATGGTTCTGATTGTATCGCTCTCTGGAACGTGATCTTGATGAGTTACGATAGAAAGGTCTCGTTCGGTGTTGATTAGTCTTCAGCTCAGCTATTTCTTGGGTGAGGCAGTCGATTTTTGAGTGAAGCTCGCTGAATGCATTTGTAGGTGATTGTGGCTGTGGCGGTGACGTCGCTCTTGTAGTGACTGCGAAGATCGGGTTTGTTGGTGTGGAGTTTTCGACGATTTTGTCGGCCACCAACGCAAGCTCACTAAGTTGAGACTGCTTGGCAATATTTTCACTGATGGCCAGTACTGCACGGGCTGCTGGTGGCAGGTGACTGATCCACATTAGGCGGAGCGCTGTTTCAGACACTTTGTTGCCAGCTAGATGTTGCATACGCCTTAGTAATTGTGATGGCTTCAATTCTCCAAGTTCCACTTCAGAGATTAGTCGCTGTAGTTGCCTCTGTTCAGATTCTTCGTATACGTTGAGGAGTCTCTTCTTGATGGTGTCGTATTTGTTGTCAGCGGGTGGGTTTAGTAAAATGTCACTTATTTCGTCGATATCCTGTCGTTCCAGTTGTCCAATGACGAGTTCGTACATTGCCTTGTCGCCCTTTTTCTGTGCCGAGGCGATGGCTTCGAACTGGACAAACCATAGCCTTAATCTGTCGCGCCAGAGTGGTGGAATTCTTGGTGTCACCGCGAAGCCGGATATTTCCTCCAGTTCATGGCTGGCTGCTGCTTTACTGCAATTTTCCATAGTGTCTGAGCTTGATCGGCTAAACAGACGAGCAGAGTTTTCTTTCCTGCAGAAATGTCTTGTTGACGCAATTGCTTTCCAAGGCAGGAGTTTTGCTTCAAGATGATCCTTTCTTCAGAAGGTGGTTTTCTTGCGGGGTCACCACTTTTGAGGTCTTCAGGTGGAAGTGAAACAATGTTGTGTGTTTGAATTGCAGTTCAGGAATGCATGCTGTAGGCTCGCTCCGCGCTTACTAAAGTACTACGAAAATGCAGACGCTTAGCAGCTAACGGAGCGAGCTATGTCCCCGCGGTAGGCGGGGCGTGGTCGCACGGGCTTTACGGGGATGACGTCAGTGGAGTGATTCTGTCCGCAACAGTTTGTGAGCGGCCGCCGTGGCGATCGGACGTCTGCGGCTACAATATTAAAATGAGTGGAAGGAAAAAATAAAAGAAATTATTAGTCAAGTTGCTTTGTTTCGTTGCACGCAGAAAGAGCTCACAGTGTCTTGAGGTCTGGCAGTTGGTTTTTGCTGGGTTTGGGTCTTAATAGTTTTGATGATCGGATCCCAAACAGGTGGTACCTGCCAACCATCTTCTCTATTGAAATTTGGGTGTTTTTTGATTTCAATAGCCTCACGCATCATTCTTGGTATGAAACGATTCTCTTTCGCGAGGATTTGTGGGTTATCGAATCTGATGTAATGGTTGGGTTTATCCAGCGTGTGTTCACTGATCGCAGACTTCGTAGACCTTGTGTGTTTCATGTCAGCAATGTGTTCTTTTACCCGTGTTTTTATGCTCCAAAAAGCAGTTTTTCAGTTTTTTTGTTGTTCCAATTCGCCACTTTTCTAATTTACAATACGCCTACAATGCTGCGGTGGACCGATGGCCAATCTGCGGGCCACGCCGAATGATGCCGACTGTGTTCTCATAAGTCTTCCCTTTTCTTCTTCTTGCAAACAGGCAGATGGCCCAGCTGATGGAAAGTGGTCACCGTCGGCTATGGATGTCTGCAACACCGCAGTCGAAGCCAACGCGTTGTCATCCTTTAGGATGGGATAGGGGAACTTTCATTCATCATATGAAACACGTTTATAACCGTTATACGCCTATACTCTATGAGGGCGTGGTATCACACCGATCGAGCCAGTTCAGCGTATAATTACAATATTGATTCCGCCTTTTTTTTTTTTTTTTTTTGAGGCGGGGAAAAATGACTAACCGATTTACGCACTCTCTGGGCCGTCACTAGGAAACGGCACGAATCCACGGGGGGCGATAACGCTAGCAATTGTATGCTCTACTTGCGCTTCGTCCGCTATGGATTACACAGAGGAGTGTGGAGACTCCGAGCGATGCCGCACGGGCGAGCAACCTCAATACCCACTAAAAAACCCCTCCTCCCTTCGCGGCCCTGCGCTTTGATGTGAAGGAAAGACTGAGATGTAGAACATAGTTACTCAGCAGTCGATCCAGCGCATAAAGTGCTGAAGTGTGCCCCGGGAGAACACACTCCACTACGGAACGGGGGTAGTTGTAAAATCCCTTGCTGACCTAGTAGCTAAGGGCCCCCATCGTTCCGGATCCTAACTCAGGGAGGGAAGTAATGCGCGTACCTGCCTCTCCGGGTGCCGGCTGAAGGCCGGCGACCTCGAGAAGAGACCGTAGCACGCGCCCTAGGACTTCGCTCCCTATCCCTTTCTGCGGCCTCTTTCAGAGACATAACTGCCTCACAAAAAGAAACCGCAGCATCCCAGGCGTCGTCGCTCTGCAACATGGCCGTTACCAGGTCGCCGAGCGATCCGACGGCTCCTAACTTTGTCTCGAGCTCGAAACGCTGAGGCGCCCAGGCAGCGCACTCGACAAGCGTGTGAAACGCCGTATCGGGTGCGCCACACTGTCGGCAATCCGGAGAAGGCAAGCAGCCCACAATGCGAAACAGATACTGATCGAAACAACCGTGTCCGGTCAGTATCTGCGTCGTCCTGAAGGTGAGGGTGCCGCTAGTGCGGTTAACCCATTCCTCCAGTTGTGGCCTGATTGCGTCCACCGTAAAGCCGCCGGCCGCAGGGTGTTCGAGGTCACGAGACCAGTCGACGAGGCAGGAAGCGGTTTCCCGCTTCCTGACCGTCTCTATCTCGACTTGACAGAAGGTCAGTCCTCTAACTAGGGCATCCTGCTGGGTACGACGAACCCTGGACAGGACGTCTGCCTGGAGAGGCCAGGGCAGCTCGCCTGCCAAGAGTGTCGCCGCCGTCCAAGACACTGTACGATACCCACGTATGGTTCTCACGGCCAGAACCCGCTGCGCCCGGTGCAGCAGGGTTCGATTGTGGCGGTGAAGCGACTCGAACCAGACGGGGGCACCGTAAAGGGCCATACTCCTCAGGATGCCAGAATATAGTTTCCGCGTCGCACCCCCCGGCCCCCCCACGTTGGGAAGAAGCCTTGAGAGTGCGCCCGCGGAACTCACGAGTTTGGGAACTAACTGCTCAAAATGCGCTTTGAACAGCCATTTCCCGTCTAAGACTAGCCCAAGATATTTCATCGTGGGCCCTACTCTGATCGCCACCCCCTGGACTGTAACGGACAGATCCGGGGGTGGATTACGAAACTTCCTATGGAACATGATGGCCTCCGTTTTCGCGGGGGAGACCCTCAAGCCCAGCCTAGCTATTCTGTCTACGACTATCGCCAACCCGTCGTTGGCGACGTCCACGGACTCCGCGAATGACGCGGCGCGTGCCGTGAGTAGGGTGTCGTCCGCAAAGCAGATCAGCCCCACCCCGGGCCTGACCGTCACCCGAAGGATCCAGTCATAGCCTACGTTCCAAAGGATCGGCCCGAGGACCGATCCCTGTGGAACGCCGCACGCGACACGTCGCCGACCTAACTCGTGATTGACGGACTCACCGCCCTCCCAAAGGACGTGTCGATCCCGCAGGTACTCGCCTAACAGCCTCGTGAGGTACGGGGGGACTCCGTGTGCACGGAGCCCCTCCCTGATCGTCTCATGAGGGAGGCTGTTAAAGGCGTTCGCTATGTCTAGCGACACCGCAAGAACGACGTCCTTCGCTTGGACGGCTTCGTCCGTCACCGTTCGCAGCGTCTCGAAGGCGTCCATCGTGGACCGCCTCCTCCGAAACCCGAACTGCGTATCTGATAGCCCCGGCTCCACGGTGTCTAGATGCTTCACGAGCCGCTCCGCCAAGATCTTCTCGAAGACCTTGGCGACCTCGTTCAGCAGCACTATGGGCCTGTAGGCGGACGGATCGTCGGGAGGTTTAGGACCTCCCTTGGGAAGAAGGCACAGACGCCCCTCCTTCCATTGCGACGGGAACCTACCTGCGCGAATACAGGCTTCGAAGAGGTCCCGCAGCTGGCTGCGTAGATGTTTTGCAGCCAGGAAGAGGAGGCGACCGGGGACCCCGTCGGGTCCCGGAGCCGTCTTCCTGCCCCGGAGCCGGTCCAGGGCAACGTCGAGTTCCCCCTCGGAGATGGAGTGAGGCTCCTCGTCCGTGGGGGTGTCGGGAATGGGTGGACCCATACTGGGGGGAGTGAAGTTCCCCGGATCCGGGAAGAGCCCATCGATCACCGAACGGAGCACCTCGGGTTCGAGCGTTTCCGTAGCCGTGGAAGTGCAAGGCCGCAACTTGTTGCGGGCCCCACGGTACGGACGCCCCCAAGGGTCCCGATCGAGCGTCTCGAGGAGCTCGGCCCGAGCCCGGGCTTTCGACTGCAATATCGCAATCGAAAGGGCCTTTCTGGCCTCCCTAAACTCTCCCACGAGTCCATTTTCCGCGACATAGTCCGGAGGACGGCGCGCCCTGCAGCGTTTGAGCCTGCGGCTGATGATGCGAACTGCCTTTCGCATCTCGCCGAGCTCCTCGGTCCACCAGTGGACCGCCTGCCTGCACGAAGGCTGCCGTTTGGAGACGCGTGGCATCGCAGCGTCGCAAACCCTCGTCAGGGTCTTGCGCATGTGCTCTGCCTGCGTGTCCAAATTCGCGAAATCGGCTGGGTAGGCCCAGCTTTCCGTACATGCCCACTCCTCGGCCTGCTCCGGATCGAGCTTGGTAAGGGCCCAACGCGGGAGGAGAGGGGGGCGACGTTGAACAGGGCTCGGACCGGAGGAGGGGGTCGTTAGCTCAAATCTGATATACCGATGATCAGAGAGCGACTCCACCTCCTCCAGCACCCTCCATCCGGTCACTCTGCGGGCGGCCGCATGAGTGGCGAATGACAGGTCGATGATCGATCCACCCCGTGCGCGTACGCAGGTCTGGACCGACCCCTGGTTCAATATTGTGAGGCCGGCTTGAAGAGCCCAATCCTCAACTGCCCGACCCCTAGGGTCCGTGATGACGTTTCCCCAGGATTGGTGCTTCGCATTAAAGTCGCCCATCACGAAAGTCGTTTTGGGTGACAATCTGCGAACGGCAGCCCCGACGGCGTCCAAGTGAAGCTCGAACTCCGCCAGAGGGCGGTTTCGCGAGAAGTAAACGCCGATGACGACGATACTCCCGCTTTCCGCCACCGCATAGCCCTTTCCTCTTTCGAGACACGTAAGCGGTGTACCAGATCCGGCCCTGGCCACCACCGCTACCGTGTCGTCGAGATCGCCAACCCAGTTGCCGGCGGGGGGAACGTAATACGGCTCGCTGATAACGGCCAAGTTCGCTCGCCACTCCGCCATCGCCTGCAGGCACAAGTCCTGGGCGGTGGGGGAGTGGTTTACGTTGGCCTGAAAAAATGCTGTAGCGGGTGTACTAGGCATTGGAGGTGTCCATTGCCTGCACAGCCGTCGCCGCAGTTGCAGCCGCACCTCGTCTCGTCCGCGAGTGGACGAATTTGCCCTTTACGAAGGGAGGTAGGCAGAACCTCGCCAACGTAGGATGGGCAGCGTTAAGGCCCCCCGCCGCGCACGCCACGCAGTGGGGTTTTCGTGCCTTACAGTCCGGAATCCTGTGTCCGCTTTTACCGCAGCGGAGACACAGTTTGGACCGGTCCGGGCACGTGTCCGGGCACTGTTGGGCGCTATGACCGACGTTGAAACAGCGGTAACAACGTATCGGTCTAGCCTCCATTGCCTCGACCCTCGCCGAAGTGAAGCCCACCACGAGGTAGCCCAGTTCGGCGATGGTCTTGGCGGCAGCGACCGGGCACAACACGTATGTTGCGCCCAGGCCGCCCGGTCCGGCACCGATGTGCTTCGCGAGCACGTCGTCGCGCCTGCATCCGCTGGCGCACACGACCGCGTCGCGCAACCCATCGATAGTGACCGAGTCATCCAGCCCAGATATGTAAAGCTCCCCACGCTTTACTGGGCGGATGACCTCGGCCAACCCTGCAAGGGCCCCGCGAAGAGCCTCGGCGACGCGGTCCGCCTTGGCGGCGCCCTCCGGTCCCGGTTGGAACTGGAGGAGGCGCCCATCCTTGGCGGTCCGCACCACCTTCAGCCCCTCGCGGAGACCCATGGCGGTGATGTCGACCACCCCCGAGGCCTTCGCCTTAGCGAAGACGTCGCGGTAGCCGACACCCTTCGCGACCGCGTCCGGCAGCAGCTTGATAACAACTGCCGCCGTACTCGGCTCGCGGTAGACGGCGGCAGGCTTCGGAGCCTGCCTACGCGGTTGCTGCCTCCTTCCCGTCGAAGGGGCAGCAGCTTGTGCCTGGGGGGGGGAGGGGGCCCGTTGGCCCTTGCCCCCTTACCCCTTTTCCGCCCGACGACCGTGGTCCACGCCCCCCCCTCGGGAGCGGGGGTGGGGGCGGGGGCCACGGGCGCCGGCGGTGGCGCGACGGCGACGGCGACTCGAGGGCGGGGGGCGGGGGCCGCGACGACCGGTGTCGCGGCCGCGGGCGCCGCCCGACGCCTGGGAGCCGGTGTCACAGGGGTGGGGGCCGAGACGGAGGCCACAGGGGCGGCAGCGGCGGCGGCGCGTTCCGCCCTCCGCTTCCTCCTGAGCGTCCGTCTCACACCTCCCCTGTGTTTCTTTTTTTGTTTTGGGGCGGCGGCTGTGGGGAGCCCGCCACCCCTGCGGCCGGGGCCGCCACCACCACTTCCATCGGGGCCGGGGTACTCGCTTCCCCCATACCTCGACGGACGGCGGCGGCAGCCGTGGCCGGTCTTGGCCGTCCGGTGGCCACCGCGGTGGCCGCGCGCGACGGCCGCGCGAGGAGCCGGTCTGGGCGCCGGCGCCTTACCTCGGTCCGCCGCAAGCGGCGGGCGGAGGGTCGGCGCGGGGTTCAGCCGGTCCTCGATGGCGGCCAACCTCGCGTCGATTAATGGCGCAACAGCGTCGAGCACGACGCGCAAAAGCGCATCGTACCCGCCGCCGCTGAGCCCGAGCGGAGGGGTGGACGTCGCACCCACACCCGCACCCGCCCCGTCGGCGGGTGCCACTGTCGGACCGCAGCCCGAACCCGAGCCCGCCCCGTCGGCGGGCGCCGCGGCCGACTCCGCCCCGTCGGCGGGAGTCGGTTTTGGCCCCGCCAACGCGGCGGGGGCCGGACGCGATTTTTTAGTCGCCACGGGCGCAGCGGGCGATTCCGGAATCGCCGCTGCCTCCGCCGCGACCGCCCGCGCCTTCCGCTTGACAGGCGCGGGGGGTGGCGCCGCCACGACGGCGGGCGCCGGCTCCGCTACCGGAGCAGAGGCCTTAAGGGCCTTGCGCATTTCCTCAAATTCCTTGCGGTAGGAAAGATATATTGATTCCGCCTTGCCTCCACCGCGTACATCATTGCAGCATCGTCATCGAGGCTCCACGTGGCAGGCGGTGTTAATACACGTCCGAGAGAGAGAGAGAAAGAGAGAGAGCTTTACATTAGAAGCGTTTTATCAAAGCGACGACCTCTCGAAGCGAACAGCGATCATCTGAACTTGTTGTCCAGCCGTTTGTTATTATTGCCGCCGCCCAGCGCGGTACGTGCACTCCTCTTGTCTTCGCGCACCCGAACACAAATGGAAGCGCATGTATAAAGCGCCATGACGATTGGACACGGCCGGAGGCCACCGACAATTATATCAGGCGAAATGAGTGTACGATGAGATCATCGCGTGATTAATATAATATCTTCTATTAAATATTGCTTTATTTTCATTTCAACGCATGTCAAAATGTTGAGCACGCAAATGGCCATTTTTGTACGTAGGTACTCCGTTTGCGATGACTCATGGAACCGCACAACAACTAAGCCTCAGCTATTTATTATTCTCGGCCATACAACAGAAGATTAACATTGTAACTGTTAACTTTTTACGATCAGGATTATTTGTTAGGCTACATTTTTGTTTGGTCTGATGGTCTACAGTCTACACTGTTATAGGCGCTCGTAAATCCATCTAAATCTGAAAGTTAGCTATACTATCTATGAAAATAAATTTTAAATAATCGGACAAGAGCGTTATTTGTCACGCATAGTGAAGAATATTGTAGAATGGTTGATCTTTCACTGTTGACGCTCGGAATTTGGCCATTTCATAAAATACTCAACAATATATTTTCGTTGACTATGTTTTGTAACTGCTATTATCTAGAACTTTTCATAATAAATAATTATCATAGTTCAAATGTTTATTACTTGGTGATTTAAGACAATCAAGTTACAACCGTCCCTGTTTCATCATTCAACTACGGACCAGTATAATAGTCTTGAACCGAAAATAGCCCCCCACTTAACTATACTTATACTTAACAATAGATTTAATCCAAGTCAATTTGTAAGCTCTAACTACTTGTCCACGTCATAGTTAAGAGTTAAAATTAAAGTGTGGTGTTACAAAATCACGATTTTTAAATCTACTATAGTCATTAAGAAATGTCGTTATATATTTTCAAGATTTGATTAACAACACCCTTACAACCACGAATGGGTTACATTGTGTATTCTTCAATTGGACCTTCGGGGCCAAATCTAAACTACGAAATAGCCGAAAATACTCAAAGGACTCTCAAGACTGATTTTGATTAAACCTCTCTTTTCTTTCACCATGTCCCAATTACTTGGGGGCGGCACAAAATGTCTTTCCTTCCACATTCCTCTATTCTGGCATACATATTCTGTCACACTACGTATACATTTGTACCCATCAATCCTGTAGTTCTTTTTTGTCACGTGACTTTCATCCCTCCTCATTATATGCCCATACCAACTTAGTCTTCTTTCTCTCAATTTTTCAGTGACGGGTGCAACTTTATAAGATGCCGAAGAAAGAAGATTAATAGGTACTCATTCCTCACCTTATTCATTCTTGTAACACCACACATCCATCTCAACATTCTCATGTCAGTTGAGTGGAGACGTTTGTGGTTCGTTTCGATTAAACCTAAAGTGGTATATTAATCAAAATTTTGAAAAATCAATTACCCTAGTCAGGAAATAAACAAAATAACAGCCTGTATTAGTACACCACTAGATAGAGTAGTAGCTTATAAGGGATTAATTTTTGCGAATCAATGTCAAACGGAAAACTAAGTTATCGTTTAACAATAACCTAAATGTAATATATATCGAAAGCAAGTTTTGTACAATTTTATAATAGAAAACCAAAAACAAGCAAAATTAAAATTTCGTATAACAATTGCGAGTTAGTTGAAAATACTAATGTCTTATTTCTTGGAATTACTCTTGACAATGTCTGTTCATGGCAGTTACATCTAGATAATCTTGTTAAAAAATTAATAAATTTGTATATGCATTATGGAAAATCTCTAACATAACAGATGTTAAAACTGCTCTTATGGCTTACTATGGCTACGTGGGATCTCTTATTAGATACGGACTTATATTATGGGGAAATGCTGATGACGAAAATAAAGTATTTATCGCCCAAAAAAAATGCTTAAGAGCAATATTTAATGTACCACCGCGGACTTCTTGTGCCCCCCTCTTTAGAAAATATAAAATCTTAACCCTTCCCTTTACATATTTGAAGCTTGTAAATTTGTGAAAAGCAATCCAGAGCTATTTCTAAAATTTGAAGATGTTTACAGGTTTAATACTCGTCATGGAAATCGTTTAGCACACCCCCCGGTGAACAGCCATCTCTATAGTAGAAATAGCCATATTATGATTATAAAAATCTATAACAAAATACCTCCAATTATCAAAGAATATAAAGGTAACTTATTTAATATAAAGCTTTTTAACTGACTGGTGGATAAATGTTTCTATTCAATGCAGGATTATATGAGATAAATACAATATTGACTAATTTTTTATTGGCATTTATAATTTAATTGTAATATAATAAGATTAATAATAAAATTGAACTTTAAGAATAATTTTGCACGCCAATATTGCTAGCACACGTGAAACTATCACCATGCATATATATGTATTGTAACATCTTGTAAAAAACAAATATGATTTGATTTGTTTTAGCAGAAACTGTGTCGGTTTAAGCCAATTTTTATGCACTCGAATAACTTTTTGTTTATTGCAGGAGTTCAGCAGACAGGCAGACGGCCCACTTGATGGAAAGCAGTCACCATCAAACCGCTTAGGGAAAAATACCCGCGGTATTCCCAGGATAAAATGTATAATGTGTAATAAAGTTTTATTACATAAAATTTGCTACCGATCAGTGAAGAAATTGTATTGGTATTCGTAATCTGGCCATTTTAAATAATTCCCAAAAAATTCCCGCAGTATTCTCGGGTTAAAAAGTAGCGCAGATTTTAAGTCCAAGAATTATCTGTCAATCAGGGAAAACCGCAATGAAATCGGACCAGTAGTTAATGGGGGAATCCTGAACAAATAACAAAACGACAAACAGAGAAGAAATCTAAAAAAATGCATCGTGTTCTATATTACTTACGAGCATTACCTATTCCAGTTGTTTTTTTTTTCAATAGCTTCATAGTACAAATACGGCATGTTTAGAATTTTATAATAATATGAACTCCATTTACTATAACATTTCTGTCAAATTTAAATCAAAGTCGGCTCCGAAGCTTCCTAGAAACACTAAGGTCTAACCTCCACAAAGGGCCCCGTATGGTATGAAAGGTATTCTCCCTGGGTTAATAAAAAAAATTGATCCATGGTTTAGGCGATACGCAATACGCATCTGGAGTGACGGCGTGTTGGTGGCGGTGGATGACGGCGATGTTGTTCATGTTGTGAATTCAATAAGCGATGGCATCGAAGTGGGTCTCGCGTCGCGCTGAGGTCAAGCGGGCACCGCGGCGAAAGCGCCCGCGACTCTACCCGCGCCCCTCCCCACTCGCCACTCGCCACCCGCGTGGGCAACGATCAACAAAACACCGCACCGGCCCTTCACTCAGTGCCAGTGCAGTGAAGTCCCCCTCGCTCGAGCGTGGCTGTGGCACGGCGGCGGCACACCCACAACGCACAACAGACGAACGCACGACAGATGGCTTCATTGCATTTTCGAAATGGCCTATAGCAATATTATTAGGGCGAAGTCATCTCAGTGTGAAAGCTGGCTTACTCTCCACAGGGTTGATTAGTTTGTTTTTAAGTATAATGAAGTATGACAAATTACCATTGAAATTAAAGACCAAAGTAAACATTATGATCATGTTCTGTTTTACTTCAGTTTTTGTTCATTTGCTTGCTTACCTACTAAATGAAAAACTTTGCCAAGCGCATATCGGACCACGCTCACTGAAGAGTTCCATCGAAAATTCATCTTACGAGTCTAGATAGTCGAAAAGAGAGAGAGAGAAGACAGCTCGAGGTAGTGGGAAGTCTACCACCGCTTTCGATGTATTACAATTAAGACTATATTAATAAACTCCCAGCAACACATTTATCAGTACTTTATAATTACTATGCTAATTCCTGGCCTTATTTTACATGTATTTTAAACTGAACACTAGGTTTTACAAAGTAAATTGTATGAATAATCACTGAAAGAGTATGGCAGTATTCCCCGTCGGTGCGGTCGTCTAGAAAAAAAGTTGTACAATAAGCCTTCTCCCACCGACGTTGCTTCACTTTTAGGTCTTTCACTGAACATTTTTCGCAAGATTTTTTGGGATTTGATTTTGTTGATGAAAATTTTACGACCTACATAGGAGTGACAAGCATCTTAGAAATAAGATGATGCAAATAAAGGAAACGTTATTTGGCAAGAGAACACTAAATTGATAATCGAAATCTCCGAAACGTTAAAACCGCTCAATAGACCAGATTGTCGAATACATTTTTATTTTTAACCGGTACGCAATTTTGACAACTATAGGCGAATATGTACCTACTGTTCATAAGGACTTGGTAAAAAAACTCGCAAATAAATATCGGTATAAATTTCTCAAAAATCACAAAAAATTAATGAGTCTTGTAGCGTGAGGCCCTTCACTAGCCGCGACTACTGTCGGGAATGGGGGGGACAAAGGGGTACGCGGGGCAAGACGCCTCGGTTACGACGCGCGAGTCGATCGGCACTTCAGTAGTCGACCGGAATCCACGAGGCCTGTGACACCTCGCGCCTTGTCTATTGTCTATACCTCAGCTAATAAACGTGATTAAGAGTTATATCTTGTTGTTTACTTCGAACCCGCCACAGTCTATAATAAAAATAATAATAAGTGAAACATATACGGGAGTGATTTAGGTACCTTTTCAGGGCAACTATTGTTTTCTTTTGAATAGAAATGTGGCATTCGTGGGGGGGTTTGCACGTAGGCTAACCTTCTGCGTTCATTCTGAAAACTCTGTGATCACTAGTCTATTTTAAAATTATCTTTCAGAGATTATTCATATTGCTAATTTCTTAACTTCGTTGATCCGAATTATTGCCGGCCTAAAAGCGCGATGTTATCGCGAGGTCTTCCAGATAACCCTATTATTGTTTTGAAACCATTTTTAATGTAATTGACTATTAGTGGTGAGTAATAGATAGGAGTAGTCAAGTTAACTACGGTTTACAAATACCGCACAATAAATATAATAAAATCAATTGTTTCGATATGGGTGCGAGATGAACTTGCGCGTTGCGGTTCCCTCTGTAATTACAAGCATAGGAAAGCTCGTTTAGTTCAACTTTGAAAGTAATAAACTGTTTTATGTATGTACAATTTCTAGTGTCGATGCTTGTGGAGTTTTTTTAAGGCGTGGGAAATGCATTTTGCACACTGCGCGGGTTCTTTACTAGGGATTAGACCAAAGCGACGAGAGGTGACACCACGAATGGGCACCGGAGTCAAATCGCCGGCTTGTTGGAGACTCGATAACTAATAACCCGCGCTTAAGGCAGGAAGAACGCGAGACTTAGAGCGTAGTTACGCCCACGCTGATCCTAGTGCATCAGTCCTTGAGAAGGCCCCGGGAAGAGTGCAAACTCACTTCGTCATCAGGGGTGAAGACTCCTCCGCTCTCTAGATGCAAGAGGGGTGCTTGTAGAGTACTTGAACTTTCTCCGGGTGGTGTTGCATGGCATTGGCTGCGGTGGCATTTGCTCTGCACAGTGCTGGCCACTATTATTGTTTACAGATGTATATATGTATACATTCCTTTATAAAGAACCTATTTTAATTCCCACGTAATCTATATTTCATACGTTTAGTGATAAATACAAAAACTAAAAATTCCCCCAAACGCGGCTGCAGGTGCCATCCTATGCACGTAATGCAAAAACGCAAGTATTTTTTTTAATATCATCTGCCAACAATAAAAATGATCCTTGGCAGCCTTAACGATTGTTTGCCCCTCGAAGCAGCAGACGTAGTCGCGCCTCAGGTAGTCGAGCCACTATTCAACTTCTGACTAAACTCAAAATTGTACGGGTTCACTTCCGTCTTACAATTTCGATAGAAATGGAACAAAAAATAATCACAACATTTTCGTAGTGGCATCCTTAACTTTCTATATAAACATTTAAAACTGCCATCATTGTATTATTAAGCAGTTAAAAACGTCACTATTGAAAACATGTTGCAAAGGTTGTTTAACTTGTTTAGACTTTTTTAAACACAAATAGGGTTTGCTATGCAAATCGAAAGTCAAAAGTTAACCGTCAATTTTCGTATTGACGTAGAAAAATGCACCTTTTTATATCCCCAAAATCTCTAGAAAATGTAGATTCATTCAATAAAACCTATAGCGTAGCGCAGCGGCCAGCATTTTGGGAACGTTCCCAACAGACGACTATCTGGGACCCATATTCTACTTAAAAGCTCGTCAGAGCTGTATAAGCTCAGGAAGGCTTTCTTCATCAGAATTCATCGTGGCATGGCATGCTTACATTTACCGATATGTTTCTATTGCTTAAATGACAATTGAATAATGTTTCATTTGATTTTGATTGAGGCAATGGATCGCGCCTGGTCGAACACCAGGTGCGCTGGCGATAATTCTCTAGAAGAGGTTATTTGATACATCCCTTGGCCACGACGCTCGGCGCGAGCGACAATGGAAACATCACTCTCGACAGTGTGACAGTGACGTTTCAGTGAGCCTGTTATTTGTATATGTAAGCTTTGTGATGACGTTGACACATGAGTATGTACACTGACATTTGAGTATGTACCTAGCAGTGCAGCCACAAGAGGGAGCCACCAGCGGGAGAGAATGAAGAAACGTACTTTTTCTTTGTTCGAATCAAATAATTTCAGATAGTTAAATTACAAATGATTTTTCTTATAACTTCTTTATAACTCAGTTGTGTTTGTGAATTTGTTTCAAATCAAAAGTGCAAAAGACGATTTAAGTGTTTATAGTAAGAATAGTAAAGCATGAACATTTAATTGTCGATTCTCTATTTTTAGGTTAGTACCTACTTAACTATTTTATAGTGATATTTTTGTTATATAAAACTTATCTGTATTTAATAAATAAAACTCTATTTTTAGATGAATCAAATTGTGTTATGCTTCAATAAGAAAATAACTCATGGTCTTATATATACAACGTGTTTCATTTCAAATGACAATAAATCATAATTTTAGCAGTCTTACTCCATACAAAGTTTTTGGTACTATCAAATCAACCGTAATGTCAAAATTAAAAAAAAGCAATTTCCGAACAAATTAATTACGATAAAAAGACAATAAAAACAGAACATCTTGTAAATATTGGTTCACTGACCTTGGTAAGAATGAACATCTTCCGCGTTTAATGATGAAGAGACGAGCTGGCAACATGATACATTTGGTCACTGACCTACCGATTTAGTCACAATAACAGATACCTACATGTTGTTGTAAAATTCTGAAATGCAAAATGAGGTCCTGTGGCTAAACCAAAGAAGCTACCTTGATTCGTTTTTGTATTTGGGTAGAGTACGTAATGACGAAAACGTGGTCTGATTTATTGTCGTAAGGTCTGAAACACGCTGTATATATCGTTTATTTATTTTAGTGATAATTTTTTTACACCTAAGTTTGTGTATTGTTTTTATGGACGTTTTAAAAATTATATCAATTTAGATACCGTTGACTATGCAAATAAATTAAAACCTAATAGATTAGAGTGGTCGTTCGGTTGTGGCCTCCTATCTGACATGAAACGCTAATACTATTTACTATTACTTGCTATTACTATTATAAGTAAGCTTAGATCACATAAACGTCTAGATCACGCATCAATTGCACAAAAACGGCCCAAAAATGTGCACCAAATTTGGTGCACTCGCTCCTCACCGCTGTTAGTGTCGTTGACTACTTTACTGGCTGGAGCTCTCATGAAAATAATCTTTATACCGTCCTGCGCTATTAAAATGTGTCGGAACTATTTTAAAAGAGGAAAGGATAAAGATAAGATGTAATTTCAACGAAAAACTTATCACTTTTGTCATGATTTCTTAGTAAAAACATGAAATTTAATTTCGATATTTCCAAGGTTATCGAATTGACTAATGTTGTCAGGTGAGCAGTGGAATTTATTTTCCAAAATCTGGGGAATTTGTTACGATTTTTTTTTGTAAAATACGAATAATTTGAAAAATCTATAGAAACCAGACAGGTAATGTTTGTGGGTCCGTCCGGTTTTCTTAAACCAGTTTATATTTCGTTTTAAATTTCCTACGAATCCAATTGTAGCAAATCGTTGGATAAAAGAAATCTGGGAACCGCAAGATGACCACCACTGGAATCTAAACAAAAGGTCATTTGTATTTTTCCAATTATTTTGAGGAAAAAATAAATTGTATATCGGAAAAAGGTTTTAGAATAATGAAAAAAGGAGTTGTGTCAAGCAAGGTGTATTGAAACTTCAATAATATTTTATTTTTATTGGTTTTGGAAATGAACCGATTTACCATGCTCGACAATACAAACTTATTTAAATACTGTCATATGTATATATACTTGCAGTAACGGAAATAAACATAATACACGTTTTAAAACAGTAAATAAAATTAACAAAGAGTAAATTTTCGGTGCTCTAAAATTTTAATTAACTTTACTGTTTAGCTTCTTCTAATGCAATTTTAGTTATCGCTAAAGAGAAGAAGCAGTGAGAGAGAGAGACAGAGAGAGAAGGTTTTCGAAACTTATTTTTTGTATAGCTTCATTTTATGTTACCTAAAAACATGTAATGAATTTATGGAGATATGGTGTATTGACATTTTTTAGTAGATTCTTGTCATAATTAAGAAAATAATTTTATTTATATTCTGTTACCTGCATCTCCATTAATTCCTAATAAAGTAATAATTTAAGTAGTGGTATATTGATATGTTAGAAAACAAATTTTAGTTTATAAAATCATTAAACCGTAAAGTTTGAATAAAAACTCTTGGATATGAAATTTTTTATTTTAATATTAGCCCTTTTTTAAGTGGTTTAATTTCTCTCACGTCCCTGCACTAAACTAGTCCGTGTACATACCCTGTAGTTCCTACTACTGATATAAATTTGGATTACAAATAACACACCCATGATGAAGTCATCGAATCATTCCAAGTTCACTATTATAAATGATTTCACTAATTTTAGCGCAGGATAATCTTTGGGGCCTAACTAGTCGTCTAATAACCTTCGTGAACATGTCGTGTAACACAAAAATAATTTGCCATTATGAATAGTTTGTTTATAGTTATTACAGTAGTATTGATAATTAACCGACTTATAAAAAATACTAATATCTGTACGGACGTTGTTTTGCGAATTTAAATTACATATACTAAAATGTGTTAAATCCATTTGTGAGTGTATTTTTTATGGTTCTTACCAAGACACACAATTTTTGTTGCTAATACTTTAATTATAAAAAAAACTAAAACCTCTATTAAATTATAATACTTAAAGCGATTAAATCACAACGATAATTTTAACTTTCCACTTATATAAAAAATATTCGATACAAAAATGGGGTAATATTTTTTAGCTGATATCCCGAAAACACGCACACATTGATAGTTTTTCGAGGGTGAATATAGCAACGGTATGCGTTTTTATGCCGTTTTTGGCGGTGTTGTTTGTTAGAAATGCGCTCTTTAGACATGTTATAACTCAATGTAAGTAAGATAATAAATATTGTGGTACTTTAACGGCCGCGCTTTATATGGGAACAATTTTAGAATGTGTCTGTATCGTATGGTCGCCAAGACTAGACAAACAAAACTACTAGACCAGACAGACAAACAAAATAAATATTGCGTAATCAATAATATAATAAAATTCTAAACATGCCGTGTCTGTACATTGAAGCTATTAAAAAAAAAACAACTAAAATAGATAGATTACATAAACGATGGAGAACACGGTACATTTTTATTTTATTTTTGTCTGTTGGTTCGGGATTCACGTAAAAGCTAGTGGGGCAATTTCGATGCAGTTTTCACTCATTGAGAGCAAATTATTAATCCCACGGGAAATGTTCTGGAAATGATTTAAATTTTACGTAATAGTATGTGTGACATTTTTTTATCCCGAGAATGCTCCGGAATTTTACCCCGGAGTGTTTTTGAAGTTGTTTGGGTGCATAAAAAATAGCTTATTTGGACGGTTTTCACTAAACCGATAGCTTACTTTCTTTTTAAACATTGCGATGCTTTGTGCCCGAAAATCCGCCGGGATTTTTCCCGGATATGGTACTTGTAACCTTGCACTTGCACCATTAAAAAAACAGACATAGCCAATGACAGTAGGAATTAATGTCAAACTATGTCACTGTCATGAGAAAGAGAGAAAACATCAACTGTAACAATTCTTTAATAAATATTAATGCAAACAATTAAAAACTTCCTTTAACGTTATTAAAATAATGTTCCGCTGGGGACCAAGGCTGCCCTTACTTACCCAGGAAACCTATACAAGCAAGCCAACACATAGCAGACGCGGACAGTTACCGGTCGCGCTAATGTCAGAGCTGCGGACATTTTTTTTTTTTTTTTAGCGAGGAAATGACTACGATTACGCAATCTCTGGGCCGTCACTAGGAACGGCACGAATCCACGGGGGCGGTAACGCTAGCAATTGTATGCTCTACTTGCGCTCCGTCCGCTATGGACTAGACAGAGGAGTGTGGAGACTCCGAGCGATGCCGCACGGGCGAGCAACCTCAATACCCACTAAAAATACCCACTAAAAACCCCCTCCTCCCTTCGCGGCCCTGCGCTTTGATGTGAAGGAAAGACTGAGATGTAGAACATAGTTACGCAACAGTCGATCCAGCGCATAAAGTGCTTGAAGTGTGCCCTGGGAGAACACACTCCACTACGAAACGGGGGTAGTTGTTAAGTCCCTTGCTTTACCTAGTAGCTAAGGGCCCCCATCGTTCCGGATCCTAACTCAGGGAGGGAAGTAATGCGCGTACCTGCCTCTCCGGGTGCCGGCTGAAGGCCGGCGACCTCGAGAAGAGACCGTAGCACGCGCCCTAGGACTTCGCTCCCTATCCCTTTCTGCGGCCTCTTTCAGAGACATAACTGCCTCACAAAAAGAAACCGAGATCCAGCGTCGCTCTGCACATGGCTTACAGTCCGAGCGACGGCCCTATGTCTCGAGCTCGAACGCGCGCCCCAGCGCCCCGCGTATGACGCCGTATCGGTCGCCACTGCCATCCGGAAGCAGCCCCGCGAACAATACTGATCGAACCCGGTCAGATCCGTCCTGAGGTACGCTAGTGGGACCCCCCAGTTGGCTGATTGCGTCCACCGTCGCCCCCGCGACATCTGACTCGAAGCTTCAGCCGACAGGCCAGTGCGCCCTTGCGTACACTCCCGGTTGTCACGGAACTGATTGAATGTATTATATAACTATCTTATATCGTTCATGACCCACCTTAACCTATTCTGTGGTTAAGGAGCATGGACTGACTACGTCACATACTAATTAATTAGGTTGCATAAAAATTGCTGATTCCAATACGATTTCACTAGAGACAAGTTTTTTTCAAGTGATGCCATACTTTATTCCAGGAATTCCGCGGAAATTGGCCGGGAATGTTTTAAAGTAGGTAGTTTACATAAAGTTAGCTGGTACAGAACTCATAGACTTTTATATTTCCCGAGATTTCCTAACTTCCACGTGACATTAGGACTTGTTATATATGACAATTTCTATATTAGTGACCTCACTTATCCCGGGATTCTTCGGAATTCGTGAACTTCTATACAAAAAAAATCCGTTGCTCTGTTGAAAATACCCTATGATTTTAAATACTGGCAAAATAAATGTAATCTACGTCACTGACAGGTGACGTAGATTACACTTGAATTGACAAAACGTGGACGAAGCATGAGATATATTAAGGTCTTACAAGACCTTCAAAAAGAGAGAGAGAAAATCTTCCAGAGAAACTAATTTAGAATAAAAAGTTTTGAATTTGAAGTCATGAGCATATCCTAATATCGTTATAAAATTACAAGATTTGCTTATTACACCCCACACGCATATGTGTACTGAAAAATACTTTTGAAGTTTCATGTATATGCATGGCGGCCACCGCTATTCGTTATTGTTCCGCGACTTCGATATATCGTTGTATGGCTGTATAATATAGATTACACATTATTACTGTTCAGGCATAGCATTTTGTACATCGCAGTAATTCGTTAAAAATTACTGCGATGAACAAAAGCAGATGTGACAGCCAGGTGGTAGGTAGTTATATTGATAGCAAAGTTCTTTAGTCGTTCTGACAAAAACAAAACTTTTTGCCAAAACTATAGGTGTGTTGTCCTATAAAAACCTGAACCATTATAATGAACAACCTTTTTTAAACAAAGGTGAAGCGTAAAATTCAGCAGCTAATCCGGCATGGCCATGAGATGGAACATAATGGAGTCCACCTTAAACTATATCGCTCGCACATTACTACCTTTTTAAAAAGAATAAATGACAGATTATACTTATGGACCTGGGTCGACAATTTTTGAAACTAAAAAAATAATAGTAGGATAAAATCCTTTGGAAAGGGAAGAGAATATAACAAAAATGGAAGGAAAAATAATTTACGGGCGATCTGAGGTCAGGAAGTGAAAGGGCGTGAGTTTTTACGGGTAAAAACGGTTTATCTCGATTTTCGCCAAAACTACAAGTCTCATGGAAAAAAGTTAAATGGCAAAGGTTGTACAACTTTTGTATTTACACTTTCCAGACCCTCCTAGCTCACTCAGGTATATGAGTTAACTTAAAATAGCAATAAATAAGCATCTATGCGTATAGTTTGAAGATTCTACAACTATCTCAAAATATTGTAGATGCCTTATTAAATATCACTTTATGAAATTATTTGATTGCTAATTATAGTAGTAGGTATATTTCGATCTGCATTATTTTTTATCGATGTAACGTAGAATCTTACGCTTTTCGAGTAATTAATTTGTAAATTTTAATAAACAGCTCAAAATTGTACAGAATGATTGAAATAATATCGGATTCATTTTTTTTCGTTTCTTTGGATTTTCAGAGACCATTTACAATAGTAATGTATTTTTTTACACCATCAGAAAATAGAGATTTTAACGAACAAAAAGACCACAGACTTTTTAAAAAAAGCTGATATTTGACGCTTCGAAAATTAGGGTGGTTTTTCGATATTCAGTCAAAATAAGGCGAAGAAAGAAATATTTTAAATAAAAAAAGTAACTTGTCACCAAATTTCGTGTTTTTTTTTGTAAAAATAAAAAACCAAAAACTTGGTTATTTGAAATTTTCATATAAATTTAGAGGCTTTGTGAAAAAAGTATAAATGCATAAGTTGTAGATCTTTTTATTACCTACAACTTCGCCATTTAACTTTTTTCCATAGGACTTGTAGTTTTGCCGGAAATCGAGATAAATCGTCTTCACTCTTAAAACTCAATTTTCAAAAACTTTTAGCCCTGATCTATTACGACAAATGTGTTTACTAAAATCTCAACAATAATATTACGGATAACTATTTGACGAAATGTACTTTGATTCATTAAAGATTTCATAGAATAAAAACGAAATATTAACAAGACTTGATTTGCATTTAAAGATATGTATAGAATCAAAATTAAAGGTGGTGGCGCATTCGGCCCCAACGTCTATAATGAAAACATTTTTGCAAATAAAGTAGACTTTTGGTTATTATCTCTATAAGTTTTTCCATGTTCCATTAATTATTATTTAAAAACAATAAATATTGTACAGCTACTGTTCATATTGTTCACTTATAGGTAGATATTTTTTAAATAAAATTATACTGTAAAACATTGCGTTTCAAGTTCTCGCCAGAATCTAGTATTATGGTAATAAAGGTATATGTGACACATTCGTAATATTCATGCTTTTGAGATTTGTAGAATACACATTTGTCGTAAGTTAATTCGGTAAATTTATATCTTCAGAATGTAGTAATGTGGGAGCGAGACAGAACTTCATTTAAGTGGCCCTTTGAAATTATGGAGCATTGCCTTCTAGCCCTACCTCATAAAAATTACATTCTTATAGTTCCTTAAGCTTTAAGACCTTTAAATTGATTGACTTTTACTTTTTAGTTTGTAGTGCACGTTGGATGGTAATGCATGCCCATCAGCTTATCTATGAACTAGAACTGATATATAAATACAGTACGTTTATTTATGAAAGAGCTGTGTATGTATATGACTTGTGTTTGTGATCGAATGGGATATTATTTATTATAAGATAATATGACAGTCCGAGACGAGTTTCTACATCCTCGTTCCAAATTACAGAATTGTTTTTTATGAACTTGAATAAAAGTCTTGATAGTCTAATAGCTAAAGGCAAGCAGAGGGGCGACAGTACGTATGGTTTACATACAATAGACTTAATTTTTAACTTAGTAGTAGTAGACTTAATTTTTAACTTTTATCCATGTGTAACCTTCAAAAAATGTTCTCTAATGGAACTTTGATTAAAATATTTTTACTTTGATTACATTTATGGCATACACATGGTAAAAGAATACATTGCGGAAAACCGGCACATCGAGTTAATTATTGATGTGTGTAACTCCCTAACGCGCCTTGGTCAAGGATGGAGGATATGCCTTTATCACTTAGTTGTACTTTATAATCTATAAGAGTAAAATAGTAGGTACGCTAAAATACTATTTTTTACATAATGTTTATTTTAATAGTGTCAATGAGTACACTAGTGCTCACCCATTGTGATAAGCTAATAGCCGTATATGCGCAAGTACAAAAATACCCTTTTAATTTTAAATAAATGTTACTCATTTTATCAGGCGGTACTATTATTTTACCTTCTTGAAATCAGATATTATACTCTATTTCTTGGAAAAAAAGTTGGCAGCCCCGGCGCGCTATCCTGACATAGGCTCGAGCCTAGTAGTGAGTTCTTATAGACTGATATTACTTAGCAGGTAAATGGTGAGTCAGAACTGTACGAATGCCATGCAGTGTTGTCATAAAATGGCTTTTTCATGTAAGTATTCGTTTAAAATGATCCGTTGGTCGCGGCGAATTGAATGGTGTTTCTTGTGGAACCGGTTTCCTGTCGTCCCATTTCGCTCACCTGCCGCCTGCCACCGTCGAATACACCAAGCTCGCCTTTTCACTGCACTCGCAGAGTCGCACTGATCACGATCAACACTCGACACTGAGAGATCCAAAAGCACTAATCATTGCAGCCTAGCACTAGGGACAAATCACAACCTCTCGCACGAATGTAACACAACATTTACTGCACTTTAGTTGTTATTTCTCACTTATTTTTATTAATAACACTAGAAATATAAATAAATGAATGTAATGATTCGATTATGCACTCGCGGCGTGGGTCGCGCGTCGTAAATGTGAGGGAGCGAGGGAGCGAGGGGAGCGAGAGCTAGGATGCGACAACGTCCCCTCTCGATGAATGCCTTCATCCAACTGACTCTCTCCGCGCGCCGCGCGCCCCGCCTGCCGCAGCGCCGCGTGCGTCCCGCGGTCCGCCGGCAGCCGGCAGCGGCACTCGGCGCGGCGTGGTATCGCAACGCAGCCAAGCCGAAGGATCGCAGCCTCTCTCTTTGCACTTCCCGTCGCCCTTAAATCGTGAGCGGGGGCCGGTTGACTGCCTACCTATATGCAGCTTGTGAAAGGCGAATTGTTTACATCGCTGAGGCTGCATTTCAATGTAGTAGGTACCTATGCCTGCGTTGCTAAAGCTTAAAAAGCTCACTTAATAAGTGGTTTCCGCTTAGTGGCGAATACATGTTAATTTTCATCGCATTAGCACAGTTGGCTTATGATATACAATTGTATAACAAAGTTCACAGTTTATGTGATACTAGATCTATAGTTATTAGTCCAGTCATTTAAGCTTAAATTAGGTAAGAATCTCGGAATTCGAGATACCCAGCTGTAAGTCTGCAAATACTTGTATATTGACACCCTAAAGGTTGACTCAAAAGTTACATATGTTAGGGTGTAAGCAACTATTAAATTTCAAGGTCAAAGGTCACAAAAATCGTTTTTTTGCACTTTTTTTTGTAAATATCTCATTTCCTATTGGTTTTTTGCTATTTGTATTTATTATCAATATTGTAGAATACAAAATTCTCTACAAATTATGTTTAAAAATTTTTTTATACGGTGAACCGTTTTTGAGATAGAGGGCGGAGAGCGCGCGGTCTCAGCATCACTTCAGGTTAACCGGAGCCTCCGGTCGAAAACGCGCCATAGTTGATGAACTATCGATAAAGCAATGATTATAAATATTAGTCAATTTTTATTTACTATTATATTATATTTTATCGTCTTTTTCCTAACCTATCCACTTTTTATTCAGTATTTATTTATTTAACAACACTTACATGCCCACTGCCCATGTAATTGCAGAATTTTGAATGAAAATATAGGAATTATTTATATTAATTAATATTAATAACTTCTTACATTATGAAAAAAAACAAATAAATTATGAATTAATCTTTTTATTGTATGTATTTAACAATGGCTGCAGGCACACCCATCCTTCAATACAGGCACAATCTTAGATCAGGCTACTATTCGTTTAGCTGCGAGCCTTCACTTGGGGGGCCCCATGTTGTGTACCCCATCGTTGCCAGTGTGGGAGTATGGTGGACCCGTTTGGACACCACGGATTAGCATATTTATAAAGTTTTGGTCGAAGATCTCGCCATGCTAGCCTCAATGACATCATCCGCCGGGCTCTTGTCAGCGTCGGCGTACCGGCCGTATTAGAACCAAATGGCTTGGTACGCGACGATGGCAAGAGGCCGGATGGTATGTCACTTATTCCTTGGAAGATGGGACGGCCGCATGTTTGGGACGCAACATATGTAGACACTCTAGCACCCTCACATCTTCCAATGACTGAGTTAGAGGCTGTCAATGCTGCTTTAAAAGCTGAAGGGCTCAAAGGGCGGAAATATATAACCCCTTCCTAAGGTTCCATACCTTAGGAAGGGGTTACATATTTGTGCCGTTTGGAGTTGAAACATTAGGTAGGTAGTTGCAGAAAATTGTATTTAGCAAGTCTTCTGGAGCAGGTGGTAAAATTGTCATGATAGGCTCCAGAAAATCGTTTCGCATTGCCCAACCCCATACCTGGGGTTCCAAATCATGCCCTAACCAAGTTTGAACTTGATAATATACACATTTGAAATGTTGATGAGCAGCTGCACTTGTTGGTGGAATATTTGAAAGCTGCACAGGTTTATTAAGTTTTGTAGACTTGACGTAATGCATATAACGAAGATGATCGAGAGTTTTCATAGATTTCGGAGTATTATAGACTGCCAATAAGGTTTGAATTCCACTCTCTAATAATCTCTGGGCCGAAAAAATTGACAAATATTTATAATCATTGATTTATCGATAGTTCATCAACTATATATGGCGCGTTTTCGACCGGAGGCTCCGGTTGACCTGAAGTGATGCTGAGACCGCGCGCTCTCCGTCCTCTATCTCGAAAACGGTTCACCGTATAAAAAAATTTTTAAACATAATTTGTAGAGAATTTTGTATTCTACAATATTGATAATAAATACAAATAGCAAAAAACCAATAGGAAATGAGATATTTACAAAAAAAGTGCAAAAAAACGATTTTTGTGACCTTTGACCTTGAAATTTAATAGTTGCTTACACCCTACCATATGTAACTTTTGAGACAACCTTTAGGGTGTCAATATACAAGTGTTTGCAGACTTACAGCTGGGTATCTCGAATTCCGAGGTGAACTTACTATAATGACTGGACTATATGTATTTATGGGGTACATGGGCTTGTAATGCGTTGCGTCGGCGGGCGCAGCGTGCGCTACTTCCCGCTGGGCCAGTTCGTCGCTGCCGAGACGCTTTTAGGCTTCTCTTAAACGCTCAATATTCGACAAACAAGGACAAATGAAAATCTACTAAGCGGACTGTTGCTTACAATATAGATATTATGAAGTAGCAGACATAATTGTCTCAAGTCTGGTAAGCGCAGAAGAAAAATCAACAAATCGCAGAAAAAACACATAATAAATTAGTTAGATAAAGTTCTACTTAAGTTGTAAAAACAGATTCACTGTAAAACATTTCAATTATTCGTTGCTATAAAAAATTCAATCCGAGCTTGAAAAACACTTAAGGCAGTAAGTTCAAGAATAAGATCGTTAAATAACCTTGTAGATATTAATTAAAGTGCTTTTTCGGAATATGTGCTTTTTAGGATTCCTTAGCTACGCTTACAGAGCCGTTCACTGTACGTGAACCGCACGCACTTGTCAAATTTATTACCTTTGTAGCACTTGCCTGTAACTTCCTCCGCGGTGGACAAGTAACAAAGGTTACAGTTATTTTGTCAACATTTAAAATCCAAAGGTATTTCTAGCTGGGCTATGGATTTTTTATATGAAAATACATCAAACACAACGGCGCACTCCTTAATATTGAGCGTGTGTAGTAATTACATACCTATATGTACATTTTGTGTGTGAACAATATAACAGTTTAAAATCGTTACAACCAAGAAACTTAGTTTGATTTTTGTCACACCGTAAGAAGTAAGAACACTTTCTGATCAATAACCCCACAGTGAAAATACTACAATATTTTACGCCGACGGCGTGCGCATAATCATTGATATAAATAAAAATATATATTAGTTTTATGTTGTAGTTTAAACGTCCATCTAATAAGCTCGTTTGTCTACTTTCGGACGCGGCTCGTGGTAGCGGTGCTGATGTTCTTCTCACTGACATTTATCTTAATATATTTATGTATGAGTTTTTTATCTATCCATCTATAAACTACTACAGAGACTCTTTCTCTGAACCAAGCCACTCTCACCCTCCCTATAGCGGGCCATACAATGTGTATATATTAATAAGGGTATATATTAATTGACTTTATTTTATTTGTACTTGTTGACTACAACTCCATCTCGAAAGTAATTACTTTTAATCTAGTTTTAGTTGACCGTTTGTTTGTTCATTGTAGTTCAGACTAGTACGTACAATGTATAGTTCATCAACGATACACTATTAGGAACTGGTTCCCTACACGATGCTAAAAGATACATTTCACATCACCAAACCTTAGTTGATCTATTATAATTAGTTCGTTCGGCCACCGCCCAGCATGTCAGTCAACGGGTTCAGTCTTTTGTAGTTTCTGTTAATGAACGAAGCACTTACTATGAGGAACCGAGATGTGATTGCTAACAAAAAGGATCTAATGAACGAGTAGTACTATCAAAGTAAACTGGTTCAGTGACGGAATGGGGATTGTTCACAAAAAATTACCCTCTAATTTTATATTTTTATTACGTAAAATAGGGTATTTTAAGATACTAATTTGAATATTTATGTATTTTAACAGTTAGTTTTTTTAAATTCGATTTTAAAATTATTTCTCCGATGACTTCATAAGGGACAAGTTTACATTGATTTCTTTGCCTAGAAAACAAAAATAATATAAGTAAGTTTTATCTATATATAATTATAGTAATCTGTGCTACTATTTAAATGACACTGTCATTACTCATTACGTATCGTGATCATTTTAGTGTTCATTGTCGCTAGGCTTATAATTTTTCGTATTCAACCATTATTATTTTCTATAGTTATCGTAAAATTTTTAAAGTGATCTTTAGGGAAAAATCCATGTTATAGAACTTAAATCAAATAAAGTACAGCCAGATTTTTTTGACACCTGAAACAGGTAAACAGACAGACGGCCCACCTGATTGGATTTAGTAAGGTCTAATAAAGGTCAAACGCATTTCCTACGAAATACAAGAAGATAGTACGTTTTTTGGAATTTTAACTACACAGAAATGATTAGGGACACTATTTCTCGAAATGGTTTTTTAAATAGCTAGATTGAAAAAAAGTGAACAATCCCAATTGAACTAGAGAGAAGCGCTCACTCATATGACCTAGTAATCACAACACTACTGTGGGCTTGGTTTAGTCAGACCTTATCTTAAACGATTGCGATATCAATTTTTAAACGAAATGCAAACAAGAAAATTGTAAATTGTATGCGTGGGCAGCACTCACCGCTCCTTGAATATGATAATACCAGTATACTTTATCATTCGCCATCGGAGTCATACAGCGATGAATACGCCACGATTCCAGGGTTGAGTAGGTCATCGTCTCTACCTTAGGGGTATGGGGCCTCGAGCTGACGCTCTTTGCCCCGGTCTGAGTTCGCGGGGGGCAACTACCCCCGGTGACGGGGAACGGGAGCCGCCAGACACATAGGGGTGTGTCGGCAGGCTCGCGCCGGCCAATCAGCGGCTTTCGATGGTCATCTCGGGCTTTAGGTGGCCATCTGCGACGTCTGGTGGCCTATCTGCGGCGAACCCAGGGTCCCAGGGACCCAAGGCCCTCATCCCGATTGCAAGCGCGTTCGCATCTAACGCTACCAGAGGGATTTTTTCTAAAAAACGCAATACTGACTTTAAAAGTAACAAAAAAAATCTTTATCTTGAAGTCGATGCAAAGTAAAACATAAAAATGCGTTATCTTTTTTACCTTTCGCTGATTTCAAGATGTTGTAGAATATATTTAATTTTTGTTCTTTAGTTACTTTAGAAGTCGGTATTGCTTTTGTTACTTTTTTATTTCCTACTTTTTAGTTACGCAAATATTTGAATAACTATATAAAAATGATGTTATATGTGTCTGTAACACTCGAGGGCTATGCTCGACTCTAAATGATAATGGAACCACCTGAGTATAACACTTTTTTGAAATATATATATTTAAAAATCGGTCCACAATTGTCAGAGAAACCGCATAACATCCATACAAAATGCAGTCGAATTGAGAATCTCCTCCTTTTTAAATTCGGTTAAAAAGGATCGCTTTTGCACAATCTTATGCCAAGTATATGATGTTCAAGATTTGCAAAATAAATACCTCACAGACAATTTAATGAGAAGTTGTCAAGCTTCGGGCACTTATTAGGACGTAGAATCTGATTTCGTTCCGTTTATATAAGGTTCGTTTATGTAAACCTAAATTATTATATATCCTACAAATGTGTCTGACAGACATATTAGCTGATTTAATGATGACATTGATATTGTAACAGTTCGTTGTTATAAAATTGACAAAAGCTGCAGAGATGTAACGTCGTATTATGAGTAAAAATAAAATAATTGAAATATTCGTTGCTTTTTAGGGCTTAGTAATTTAAATGTTATAATGTGCTACTTATTTACTAATACAATCAATATTATAGCTTTTCAACTTCAGTACAAGAGTGTTTTATCCGTGCAGGAACGGAGAAAGAATACAATTTCCTGCGGTCGGGCGGCCTGTCGTAAGAGGCGACAAAACAACCTACAGCCAGGTGGTAGGGCATGTGCCCGACTGGATGGCTACCACCCCTGGTCTAAAGTTATTTTCACGTATCAAAAGATATTAAACTTGAAGATTATAGGTTATCGGTTTCTCGTTGAGAGGGGGGAGAGAGGGAAAGGACCCTCCGTGGTGCGGAGAAATGTGTAATGATGATGATTAGTCCGCTGCGAGTGGGCGCGGCCGCAGGAGCTTTTTTACGATCGGCAACCCACTCATTAGCAGGCGCAGGTGTTGGCGTTGCGTATGTTGCATCCGCAAACACACTGATCAGCACTGTGGGATTTACCTACACACATATATCTTGTTAATATATAAAATTCTTCTCTTCGTGCGTATATCAGTGAACTGCTAAACGGTTCGACTTATTTTGATTAAATTTTTATTTATATTGAAGTGGACCTGGGATGGTTTAGATCCACGATTGGACCCACTAGGTGGCGCTACAATCGGGTCCAACTGGGCGCGTAGCTGCCTGCTACTACTATATTAATTGTGTCATCGTTTTGGTTTAAGACTTTCGATACTTTATATAAAAGATACTGTAATGAACCGATTGTAATAAGAAAAATGATTTTGATGAGGAGGATGAATTTAGGATACCCTTTATCCCGGTAATGGAATTGCGATTCATGGATAACAGAAATGACGCGGTTTAAAAAGATCTACTTTATTACAAATAGTTCGGGAATTAAACGATTATCATATATTCGTACATTGAGTACGTTTTTACATGAGTCAGACCGCATGGAAAGTTCTAGTAGTTAGTATAATACAAAAACGACCCAAATTCGTAGTTATCGTTAACAAACACAATTTGCCACTTAATAATTTAAACGAAGGGATATCGTTTTATAATGCGTCAAAATGTTTGCGGCTCTTCGTTTGTTTGTGCATCGGCGTGTACTCGACACACTTCGATATCGTGAGCAAGTATTTACCAAGCACAGGCTGAAGGAACGTCCGGAAGGCGAGCGGGGCCACTCGGCAACCCGGCGAGTGACCACCAACTTATTGTGGAAGAGGCGTTAGCTATCCCAGACTCGCGACACGAGTAAGAGACGTATAGGTGAGAATAGACTAGAAAAAAAAAAATCATAGACTTTGCAGTATTTACGTCTTATTCATATTGAGTTAGAGTAAGTTTTTAAGCTTTTTTAAGAACCTTAAAAAAGCCTAAAGTTTTATTCTAAGTCAATATGAATAAGACCGATTGACTGTAGCCACCAAATGCGTCTTATTTAAAGCATTAGTGTATAGACATACAGTATCTGTCAACATTTAACATCATTGACAATGTCGCATCTCAAAGCATTAAATCCATCGCCACATCTGCGTGAAACCGCATATATCAATAATATTATCCCAGGTAAGGTCCCACCATAAAAGATTCGCTACAGATTTTTCTGATACTGACTGCAACCTAGCATTCCAGCTTTAAAAATTATTAAAAAACTCTATGTGTATTTAAGATAGCACATGATGATGAATGGAAAACTTCATTATGGCGAGTAACACTCGTCGAGCGAGTATAGTCGTGTCGATTTTACTCGAACGAGCGTTACAAAGCAGAGCGTGACGGGTCAGCTTTATTCAATACACGCAAATGAAGTGCTCACCACGCCTTAAGAAGTTTTCATTTCATAAACTGGAATATTTGCACAGGTTATCGTTAATAGAGTCACGGGACAAGCGCCGTGTGCGAGTGCGTCCCTCCTGCTACCGGCAACGCGGAATGCACGAGTAGGTACCTACAGCCTAAACAAACATTCGCAGCGATATCTAATCGGCGATGGCGGCCCACTTGCCGGTCGCTTCATTAACCACAACGGATCCAACCTAATCTACGCATTAACACAATTTGGCGGGTGAACGACCCGCGCGGTTGCCCACGAGGTGGCGGCCCAGTCCACGCGTGGGACTGATGGACAGCCGGTACATTGAGCGGAAAGGTTGCGCCCTACGTGACAGTTACGGACATCAACAAGAGTTATAGTTAATTCTATTAGGGGTCGTTCGAATTCGTTGTAAATAAACTGACACATGCATCTTGATTGCACTGAGTGTGTATTCGGAGATTGTACCAGATTTGCAACGCCGGGATGGGGTTGACACGTGTCTCGTCTCACCCGTCTGGCGGACAGATGATGCTTGTGCCTGCACGCGACAGATTGTAGTCTTCATCAATTCTTAGTATATTATTTTCACTGTGATACTCATTGTGTTGAATGCTGACAGTTATCCTGAGTGAAATGTCTACAGAGATAGAATCCAATATACTCTTGACCCCGATTATGTCTAGTGTAATTCGTCATCTCTATAATTTTATTCAAGCAGGATCAAAAAGAATAGTATTCCCTTTATTAATGACCAGGTTTCTGTGCCCTCTTCGAGGCCAGCAGCACCTCTGGGAACCACTTTTCTCCTTGTGCACCATCAGCTTGTATGCTGTACGCCAGCTATATTATTTATATTGGTTCCGTTGTCAAATATTGAAAAGGGAAAACCTTTAATTTCGTTATATCTATCTGTGTATGTATGCTCTGTGGCATGGCTGTTCAAGTTTCTTGAAAAGTCGACCTTAGCAATGGTAGTGTAAATTAAATTCAAGGCTTAAATTAAATACTGACGTGTTTCACGTGAATGCACTGAAAATACATATTTTGAAGTTTGTTAAGAAATAAGGAAAACCAAGTATTAACTTTAAAAATGCCTTTTAAATTAATTCGGAAAGTGAAATTTAATGTGGATGAATTCATGGTGACATTAATAAATTATATTACTCGTCTATTTGCGAATTGCAATCGCTGTCGGTCTTTACCTTATCGCCCTTCCCGAGAATGACTCCCGTTCTTACAATAAAAGACGTATACGAGTAATTTCAGATTGACTTACATCTCGTTGAAACGGGTTAACATTCATGTAGAGATGTGAACTTTAGGCAGCGAGATCTGTAACACGTAACGCGAGAGCCGGCCAAGGCCGATTCGTTAATTGCCCCGTGGCAACAACTGTTGTACAAAACACGTTCGAGTAAAGGAGAAAGTGCGAAGAGGGGCGCTTCGCGTCCGCATGTCCTGCACTCGTTCCTAAACAATAATTATAGGATAGTCTGTGATCGTCGTCGTCGACATGAACTGCGACCAGACGGAGCAAAGGGACGGAGGGTTGGAGGGGCCGCGGGGGGTTGAGCTTTAACTATATTTAGGGAATGCAATCTCGTCATCGAAAATAACCCCGCACGTCGCGGCACTCCGCTCTCCTCTACACTAGGCGACACGACGCGACGCGGCCCGGGGCTGCCACCAGCAGCATCTTGGATTCTATTTGCTAAAAACTGGGACAAAATATGAAGCAAAATAATTTTTAGTTGTCACTGGGGAATTTATTGTTACTTCTTCTCCTGAAACAGCGATAACACATTGCGAAGCGGTATACATACGGTAAGAGATAGACTTACGGTCTTATACATATTGAGTTCGAGTAAGTTTGTTATTAGTAAATTGCTTATAATCTTACTTGGACTCAATGTGAATAAGACCGTTAATTTTCAAATGATATATCGTATGACCTTCGAAAAATCTTCTCCAGCGGGAGTGAGTTCTCAGAGGATGTTTAATGTTAACTGTTTCTAAGGCCAAGTGTTACATCATTCTTTTACTTTATTGTTGGTAGAAAATTGACGTAATTGACTTGACATAAATTAGTTAGAACTTAAACAAATATGTGGCCGATGTTCTCGTTAGAAAAAGAAAGAAAGATGTGTGATTTTCAATAATACAATATTATGATGTAATGAGGTTTAGAGAAATGAAGAAGTTGCGTTAGTCGCAAACATATTCCTTTTCTTCTCTTCTTTATAGTCATAGTCTTGAGCATCTCTAATTATGAGAGTGCAGACGCAGACGCGCATATCACCCCTTACGGCACAGCATCCTCACTCTCTCACCTCCCTCAAGTGCATACAGTGACGAATCTTTTATTTCTCTCCACAAAACTGTTTTCTTAGTTAGTAATTAGAAATATGGCGATGCGGCTTAAACCTGCCGTTTATAGATGTATGTACAAAAGATTGTTTACGTTGCAGGTGATGAATCTGTCGCGTTGCTAACCCTGAAGTAGGAAAACTCGAGCTCCGTTGACACATGTATGCGTCGCCATATGTTTTTCTAGTTCCATTTCTGTTTCATCAAACAATCAAATTTACTTTAAAATCAAATATTTACCGCCTCATTTAGACTTAATCAATAATGCATATCATGCATCTGTTCGATTCTCTATGTGTGTATGATCACGGTAGTTTTCCTGAAAGTTGCTGGGTTCATGATGTTGGAGTATTATATGTTTGATAGTATATTTTGTCATCCGATGATGTACTAAAATCGCGAGAAAGGAAATCTTAAGGGTGGACACCATACATGTAACTGGGATTCTTTTGTCAATGTACATAATTGTGTGAGGTATCATTTTAGTCACATCATTGTGCTAATGTTTTTTTTTATTTCTGTGAAGTTAGTTGATGTCTGCTTAAAAATCGTACAAAGTACTAACTTTTAGACTGCCTTGTAAAATCACTTGAAACAAAATTCGTGGAATAATTATACAACATGTGATATTTTAAATTTAAACGTATTTCGATAAATATAGTCAAAAGATAAAATCAGTGGCAATTTTGTAATTCGACGAAACCTCTCTCTCTCTCTCTCTCTACGTGACTCGTTCATTTTTAGTGATAAATAGGTTCGCGATTGACCACGATTACCTGACACGATCGAAGATGGAGTGCGCTTCACTAGATTTATTATTGACCTATTCCTACGATACTGGCACACATCCGGATTATAGTTTTCAGAACACCCACTCAGGTTGCATTCTACGACACTATTATACAACGATAAAATGGCAAGAACGAAACAGCTACTGGATGCAGATTGGACATACGGGACAACGGTTGGGCAACACACTCATCGTTTAATAGGGTCGTCCACATACCGTAGCCGTCCATTTTTCTTTTAAACAAAGCTATTACACAAGTCAAATGCAGACAACACAGATGAAAGTTTAATGCTCGTCGTAAAAATTAACACGATGCAACTGTTGGGATTCGTCACACGAAAATAATGATAATTACGAAGAGACGACGAAAGAAAGAAACAATCAGTGAGTCGATTATTATGAACAGATTTCAACGCACACGTGGTTGCGCGCCACCGATGGGCTCCCAAAGTAGAAAGAGAGTTCTTTTTGAGTTGCTTAATTATAACGCTCACACAAAAAACAAACTGCGTTGATAAAACGATCTGATGAAATAGTAATGAAATTTAATTGCAGTCTGCGATAGTTTTGTGCTTATGTCAAAAACGTGTTAAACTCATATACTCTCGGCATTGCTAGCGAGATAAAGAAATAGTAAAAAATATATTTGAAAATTTGACGTTTGTGTTTGGAACGGTTTGAATAAATGTGCTCATTATTAATTCGTGATTTTAAAAATATTTACTCAATTTACGTAAACATATAATATTCTATCCGGAATTTCCTTCAACTATCTGAGAGACTTTGGTACATAACAGCCTTTTCTCCAAACGGGAGAATATATTCAATTTGCAAGGCAAAAGACAGATATACGTAATGATGGTGTAAGTTATACCAACAATAAGTAGTTTTAGTTTAAACTTTGACAACGGCTCAGGTCGATATTCCACCATAAATTCGATGTTTATGAGGACCTGTACAGCAATTGTGCCGGCGGTGGCGACGACCTCGTGGTGGGGCGAGCCCATGCCTCCTTGCATCGCTATACGCCCGATCGAATGGTTCTAATATTTGGTCAACGCTATACCTCTTGAATAAAGTATACTTAACTAAAGTGTAAACAATAATTAAAGTTAAAATTTTCGTCCTTTGGATATGCGTATGTATATAAATGGATATCTGCAACGCGGCTGATATAAATACAATCTTCATCAGTAATTATTTCCTGCTATCAAAGACTTATACTGCCAGAAGATACAATGATGAATGACGTAGTCGTTCGTGTCTTTGAAACCTGTTTCGTTGCGGCTCCGAAACGGAAGACGTAAAAGAGATAAAGGATACGCCATCGCAGTATTTCCTTTAAAGATTCTCGAGGGTCGATTTGGAAGCCGGCAGCGAAGTCGCCCGACTGCGAGCAGAGTGGTGCATCCGGCGACATCAAAAATACTCGCCTAGGCGGGTAACTACACCGATGCGGGACTGCCGTGAATCATTTCCAGGAGTTACTTTCGAGAAAGATAATGACGTCACCATAATTGATTTCTGTTACATTTTTCAGAAATGTTGTAATCGTGGTAATTGTAAATTAGGCAACGGAATCCTATTTTTAATACATATTCATGTTTAACACGAGCCAGATGAAAAGATCATAAACAAAAGTAGATTTCTGTTAAAACGAATAAACAAAGCACTATTATGATAAGGCGATATGCGGGTCATCGGAACCGCATTACAGTCGGTATTAAAACCAGATGTAGTTGCGCTCGGAGCGGGAAGATTAGTGGGCACAGATATCGGCAAACCAGACACCCGGCTAACGGAAAGTCGAGTCTATACGCGCTACGAGTACATACTTGTACAGGGTTCATCAGTTCAAAGTTTTAGTGCTCCAAGCATGTGCCAAACAGATTGAGTTATTTGCTATTAGGACCACTTAGATTTAGGTAATGTTTGTAGCTAGCAGCATTGCATTGACAGGGCTGGTTCAAAAGATTCGAAGGGAACTTGTAAAATACTTATGGATTTATGGGAAATGAGAAAAATGCCCAATCCTACTCAGAAACTAATGGAGTGCTAACCTCCTTCAATGAGAAGACTACGTCTGCTTCTAGAAGTGCACAGCAATAACAGGTCCTTGGGCGCATTTTATCTCTCTTATTATCGGCTCACAAACTCTCGATAGAGCACGGCTTGTGTTTAAAGCGATTATACTGGTGTTTGCATAACGTCGGGACTGAGCTTACGTGCGATAGAAACTTGTTTTGCGAATCGAAGTCTTTCTGGAAGCACTTTATAAAACTACCAACAAAATGTGAGGATCCAATAAGGGCGTTTTGGGGCGTAAAGAAGGCAGCGAGCACGCCGATCTATTGACGCGTGGCACAACTACATAGCTTGTTTAGTTGGTTATCGTGACTGCATGCATGGGCAGTGTGTATCGCACTGGAATGCCTATATACTTAGGTTGTATTTACTTTGTTAGCGCCTTCAGGCGGCGTCGGAGAGCGAGTGAGCAGCGACTCTGGGCCACGTCGCGTTCGCATCCGAATGAACGGCCCATAAAGTCAGCAATTAAGCCGCCCCACGATAATTCAAGACGTTTATTGAAACTTTAGGCGACCTCAGGCGCAATTAATTATTTACGCTAATTGCCGCAGACGAATATCTCGAAGCGAGACCCGGTTTATTGCAACTGGTTTTATTGACTGACACTCGAACTGGAAGCATAATGGCTTTCCATAAGTTAAGTACTAAGCGTTCTCATTACTTCTATACTATTCTTCACCGGGAACCGTTAAAAACTACTATAAATGAATATCGCATTTTTATCTACCTTTGATGTCACTAGTCGCCCTAATTAAAGTTGTTTTTAATTATTTGATGTTTATACAAATAAATTACGCTTCTAATTTCTGAACTTGAAATAAACTCAATGTTTGAGATGACCCCTTTAGTTTGTGACAGAGGACACAGACAGACATAAACGCAAAATATGTGACTTTGGCTTGTAGTTGTCAAATATATCGATATTGAATGTCATCGATGTCGTATCGCTACCGAAAAGAGATACATTATATTGTTTACGTTTTACTTGTGTCGAATGTAACTTTAAATATGTGGGCACCCAATGTTAACTGAAGTATTCCTTAACTTTGTAAGCCGTGATTCTTAGACAAGACAGGCCACGAGTCCGCGATTATTTCTTGGAGACGAGTGCCGGATGGATCATATTTTATATCTGCAGTGTATTAATAGTGGACCCATCCAAGCGCAAATCGGACTCGTACGTGGCCACTGTTATAATTTATAATATCTCCGAATGATTTCAATCGCTATTTAATATTAATTTCTTATTTCAATTTGAGTTTTATATCTCGGAATGAAAATATAAAATCTGAAAAAGTAATTCACACAATTTGAAAGAAATGAACAACGATCGATTGATGTATGAGCAAATTGAGAGGCGATCAGGAAGCTGGCAGGTGCGGCGGAGTGCAGTGCAGTGAACTGCGTCCGTTTCGCAGGACGTTAGTCATCGCGCCACGGAAAATAGACCGGAGTAGGGCTGCGTAACATTGCGCCGACCCAGACAACTGCGCTGCGACTGGTGCGGTAACGCACTTCACTCACTGCAGCACAGTTTTACTCAAAATATTATTAAAGTTACGTTTGTGTATCACATGCATTACTACGTTAACGCAGCATTGAGTTTGAGTGGCCCTTTACAGCTTAGGTACTCGGCGCGTACTACTTTCCACCGCTACGGCTCAATTATGAGTTAACTTAATGTGCTAGCGCATTGGGTTCTGAATTGTGCGGAGTTGACCAGGTCTAATCGGGGGAAGATGCCCTCCAGATGCCTCCACCGGCGCGGGGGCTGTTGTCTTCTCATCGGTGACACGGTGGCGCCACCTGCGCCCGCACCGGGGTGTGTACCCGAAACATCAACGACATTGTACTTCCACTATGACACAAGTAATTAAAAGCATATTTATGTTTGTAGTCCAAAGAAAAAAGAAAGGAATTTCATGAAATATATTTTGGTCGTCGAAATATAACAAATTCTGAGTAATAGTAGCATTTGAAACCGATCCGTCGGCACTGCGAGACAAGATTTAATACACATTTTAAATCAAGTTTTATTTCTGGTGTCAACTTATACTCACTGAAAACGTTCGTTTGTTGTACCTTTTTGACTTCTTGAAGATGTTTACAAGTTTTGATGTGAGTTACAGGGTTGTATTTTCTACAAAAAATATAACTTTTGTAGTCACCTCTTAAATAAAAGAAATACACAACTTGCAGTGAAATGTCATATTTTTCCATATTTTATTATCTGTCTTAGTGCATTGAGAATTTTTTACTCTCGTTTATAAATAAGTATGAACTTAAAGTGACCTTAATTTTAATTACTTTACTAGCCATTGTACGTATAAGCATCTGGCTACGGACCCCTAAAAAGCTCACTTGTTATTGAAAGGCAACCTTAATTTTCGATCGAACCAAAACCGGCCGACCAGTGGAGGCTGATCTCAAATGAATGAACTCTGCGAATTGTTGTCGGGCGACGTCTAGGCCCAACTGCCTACAACGAATACTTCGTCCAGACGAACATTATCTACACATCATACATACATTGAACAGACTACTACTTTAAACGGATTCATAGCTTAGTCTCGACACTCAATTATTACAACGTTGCTGAGACAATTGAAGCAAACTTGAAAGAGATGTCCGTCCGTCGGCGAGTTTGTCGTGACGTGTCAATATTTGGACGACGCGCACTTTGAAGGCGAGTGGCGCTGCGCTCGTGATTTACGGCGAACGTGTGAGTTTATGCAACCCAAATTAACAGACTGGTTATTCACATAGAGATTACACTACTCTGGCATGTGTTCGGCAAACATGCGCTCATTTAGTCTGTTTGTTTACACGTCCAACTGTATTCGCTTCGCAGGCAGGCGCACGTGCCCCTCTCTCTTTTACAGCCGGAGGGAATGTGGCGATGGCTATGAGGAAACACTCCGGGAAACCCAGGTTCAGTTCCATATAGTGGATTAAGTGTACACAAACATATGCAAAAGTCTATTAAGGTATTGGTACACGGATAAATACTTGCAAACAAGCAACAATTAAACCTAATAAATAACAAAATATACGCACGTATAAGTCATACACATCAGAGCACCGGCAGAGCGCTCCTGCGAACGACACTTCCTAACGATAATGACCTATACACCGTATGTTTCAGAACAGGAGAGCTGTACGAGTAGCTCTTAAATCGATGGGTCCAATGTTTGGCAATGTGCAAATTGGCAACTTTTCAGAGAGAGAGAGATTTTTTACATACTTCAACTGATGTTTGTGAAACTTTGCATAGTAAAAAGAAAAATATATAAGAAATAGTAAAAAAGGCCAAAGTATATCATTAATTAGTCTTTTTATTATTTGTCAAGCTAATTTTGAAATCTCCCGCGTACAAGTCTCACTTAAGCTGGCCACGCGCGCGTTCGCTTCGGCGACAATCGAATGAAGGCGAAGCCCTATTAGGGGCTGCTCGTGTGTGACGCGTTTGCGCTTGTAACGAAACCGTGTTGGAGATGACAAAGGACGGGTTGAAGGCGGCCTCTGGCGGGGATTATGAAATACCCGACCACTATTGGTATTAAGTAGCAATCCTGGAGTTACATTTTAAGTTGTACTGTTCTTGTTTGAATTGTTTCACTTTTAGCAGTGTCCAATGGCGCTTTTCAATCGGATACTGCTGTCTCCCTGCTACCATAGGACAACACGATGCAGCACCGGTATAATATGGACACCTGTAGTATACGCGGAAACACTTGCGAATATTTTTTTTATATGTATAGGACGGATGAAATTAAGCACGTGGTCATCGTTCGATCGTTCACTGTAATCGTTTTTCACTTAATAAACAACCCAACTTCTCTGTCGCTTTATATAACAGAAAATTGTTAGTTTTTATTTCAGAAATATTTAACAAGTTGCTATTTTAAACTTATTCACTTATAGTGTAAATGAGAGTTCATTATCTATCGATTGTTAAACATGTCTTCATCAGTTATTCAGTGATAACGCTTCAAACCGCTGAAATGCCGCCAAAATGGCTGTAATCAATTCACTTTCGCACATAATCGGATTTATTGTTAATTTTGAATAACGTCACTGCTCATGTCGTCATTTCAACGGAAATCTAATTTGTTACAAGTAATATTTATAATATCTGTTTTGGCAATGTTCTTAGTCATTATCGTTATTGCTTTGTTTACTATTTGCTTCTCCCTTCCTGGTTTAATTGTTTAAACGCGTGATATAGATAATTATGTATGATACGAGTGTTATCTTTTGCGTCTTCTACTGTCTTTCCAATGTTAGAACGCTAAAGTCACGTCTTCGCAGACGCACTTTGCCATCAGTGGGATGTTCATCCTTATCCCTTGAGTTACCACTTTTAATTAAGCAATGGTTTCCTAGAACGTTTATATTACATAAAATGGTTCGAAAGAAAACATTTAACAATACTTTCCCTCGGTGCCACGACATGGTGGATATTATCTATGAACGATTTCATAAAATTACTTTGAAGCCGACGCTTTGACAATGCCGCTGGTGCTGCCCATAAGCGATAGCGACTACTTAGCGTCAGATGACCCAATTTCTGGCTTTTTACTTGATAGAACTGTGGTTGTCAATGACGCGTGACGCGTGACGCGTCGTGATTGCCTTGTGCTAATCAGCGCAGATGTAAACACGAGGAGTGGAGTGATGGCGGCGTGGCGCGACGGCCATGACCGCCGCGCGGCTATTTCCGTCCGCCCCATTGATCCGCCGGCCGTCGTCGGCGGCCGAACCACTCCAACACAGAATCAATTATTCCCGAACCCGACTGGGGCGAGACGTCGCTGCATCTAATATGGAACACGTACACACAACAGTGTTTTAACGGGATGAGGGCTTCACCCAAACAAATTCCACCAGTCCGACCATAATGTCCACAATGAGAACCAATTGCTTTGCCTTTTCTCAATATTCTATTTCATCTGTGACTGTGACTGACCTTGACGTCAGTAAACAAACAAAGCGCATTTATCTGAGTTACTTGGTCCGAGTCTTAAATCCTAAAAAATAACTAAATACGAATTTTAAAAATTCACCAAGGTTAGTGGAAGTTGGAGCAAAAATCTTTTCGTTATAATCAGACTTCGTTATAATATTTACCAAAGAATAGACGACACAATAGGTTTGCAATAGTTCGTTTAGCTTGTTTTAATCAAATAATTGTTCTGTTAATTATCATGAGGTGTCAAAGCTCTTGCTTCCAAAATTATTAATTTATATTATTAAATTTAATCATTATTATTAAAGTAAACATTAGTCATTAGTAGTGAACATTAAGAAAGCAACTTGATACTTGCACGTTGATGATAACGTATTAAAAACAATAGCAAGTATCGAAATTATTCTTCGCCTAATTAATATTCGAGTTGCTAGAGTTTTTACTTTTTTTTTATTGCAGGAGTTCAGCAGATAGGCAGACGGCCCACTCGATGGTCAGTGGTTACCGTCGCCTATGGACATTTGTAGCACCAAAAGTGCCACAAATGCGCTACTGCTCTCTTAAGGGAGACTGGAACCTGATCACTAATGCCGGAACGCGACTCAAGGTTGTTATGGCGACATACTTTAGACCAGGGGTGATAGCCATCCAGTCGGGCAAATACCCTACCCCCTGGCTGTGGGTTGTTTTGTCGCCTCTTACGGCAGGCCGCCCGGCCGCAAGAAAATTGTATTCTTTCTCTGTTTCTGCACGGATAAAAGACTTTGCGAAAGTGGCGCCCCTTTTATTTCCTACTTTATGATTTTACCCCGTACGCACAGTGAAAGTTATAGGACAGTATTAGCGTGTTTCTACCTAGAGATGAGAGATTTTAAATTTGTCCAAGTTGATTTTCATTCAAAGTATCATTTAAGTATTGTCGTTATGAGTTTTTCACACTTATCGCTCCATATTTCAAAAGTTACAGAGGAAATACATACAAAACAACTTTGCTATCGTAATCTCAACAAGAGTGTAATCCCTCTTAATTATATAACTATGAATATAACTGTTTTGATTTAAATTTTTCGCAATTTTAATATGTATTTATACAGCGGTATACATAATACACTTTCCTGTAATTTTTGTCCATATGGAGGGAGAGAGTAAGTTGAGAAAAATGTCTGTCACGTAAGTATTACAAACATGGAACGAATGCACTCGTTTCTTTTTCTAGGGATTCTGTGTTCTTCAAAATGGCTGGGAGAAACTTTTCAAAGTTCCCCCTTTAATTGTAATAAATTGTAATTTAATAAAAAAATAACTAGGCAATTCCCGCGGCTTCGTCCACGTTTGACTTGAAATTACCGCGGGATTCCCGGGACAGAAATTTACAAAAGAATATAAGCTATCGTTTTAGCAAAAAATGTGTCGGAATTAACTAATTTTTATGCAGCCGAGCAGCTTCACGGATTCGGGAAATCGGGATTTCCGGGATCAAAAGTATTAAGACTAAAAATTTACTATCGATCAACAAACCGCACTGATACCAGCAGAGTAGTTTTAATGTTAATCCCAAAAACACGGACAAACCGACAAACAGACAAAACGACAAACAGAGAAGAAAACTAAAAAAAATACTTTTTGCTCTCCGTTATTTATATGCTCATATGTTTTTTTTATATATAAGTTAATCAGTCCGTTTGATTAAGTTTGAGATAAACGATGAATGCAATCAGGCAGCCGTCGCACCTTTGACATCAGCTAAACACCAACTTAATAGGTCCTAATTAAACGTTAATTAGCCACTTGTTCGCGAAATGAGCTGTCTTCTGTATTTACGATGAAAATTGCTGATGAAGACCACGCACGTGCCGTGGGAAGTTTTGCGCATCTTGCGAAGTAACGAACTTGCTACATTCATCTGCCATCTTCCAACCATTAACAGTACGATCAATCCATTGCAAAGATAATCAAAATTGTTTTTTCATTTATAATACTGGTTGTCTCGTGATACAAAGCAGTTCAGTCCGATGTGCGGTGAAGCCGTGCAGTGAGAGGCAGACGAGTCGCATTTGATGGGGATCTGACGCCCAAGTGACACCCAATCAAGCCGTACGGCTGCTCCATTAACACGATATCAAAGAAGCGCTCTATCACGGTTGTCGCAGGATGTACATTTGCAGTGGTAAAAGCTTCATTTGTGTTTCATGAAATTTTGAACAATATCCGTCCGGTCTTTCTTGAAATATAGGATATTTTCAATTAAAAGTTTTTTTATTCCTTCACGAGATAACGAAGACAGTTGTATTTTTTTACCTCTATGGAACCCTCTACTAAACGCGAGTTACAAAATAAAACCTAAATGTTTGCTGTTTATGAATTTGTTTCTTAAAATAATAGCGCAATGGTGCTGATTGCTTTCACTTCGTGCAATCCGGTTGAGGACTTTTCGAAAGTGCCATCAGCACCAAAGTGGATGACTCTCACGTAGCGAGGTTATTAAACACCATTCGAGGCTAATTTGCGCGGCAAGCGGAAGAGTCAAAGGCGCACACAATACAAGGGGCCGCCGCCGTCGGCGATTGCCTGATCCCTGTTCAATGATCATTGGACAATCTGTTTGGCGGCACGCTACTAAACTAGAACACAAGTCGAGCTTCCTGAAACTGCATGCAACTCAGCAGACCCGTAATCAGAGCTCACTGACAATTTACGATAACTCTTGTACTAATGTTAATAGGACCCCGACTACTTTGTCTTTGACGGTTGCTTATGTTAGAGTATGTATTTAAAGAAAAAAAAACAGCCGGAGATAATACATATATAAATAACTATGATGAAAAAGTTTTTTTTAGCTAGACGTGATGCTAGCGTGTTCTTCGCCGCTTGTTCTTCTTTAAACAGTGATATCACATTGCGAAGCGATGTATATAGAATATAATAAATGGTGACATGTATGACCTTCAAAAAGTGTTCTCCAGTGGAACTTATGAATTTGAATATGGGGTAGACAACAGATGACATTCACTTCCAAAAATATCGTATTTCCGAGTCATACGAAGTTAAAGAACTCAACCTGCTGAATCATCGTCTCTTACGTATATTTCTTTGCCCGTACCCCACGTGTATTTTATAGTGAAAAGTTTATTATCCAATTCTAAGTGGAGCTGTGCACGAGAATAGTAAATTAGAGTGAAGTGGGTCGCGGGGGCGGTGCCTGCGAAGGGCGTCGGGCCCCTCCATCGCAGGACCAGTTGCCTCACGTTCGTTGCAGGTCTGATGGCTGTTAAACGGTCTATATTTATAGATGCTATCATTCAACTTAGTTTATTAGTAGAAATCACTGCACTCATTCTGTCATCAATTATAATTCATATTTAAATTGTGATTACTGACTTATTCGCCCCCTTTTCACAACTTCGCCGTTCGTCATTAATTTAGTATGCCTAAAAGTTTAATTACAGGTTCTAAAGAAGGAAACATACGAAATATACAGTAACCTTGTAGACGTTATTCAGATGAACTATATGGGACGAACATAGTTTTAATGAACATCGGGTAAATTAGGGCTTACGAGAGGGCTTCGTTCCAGTTATGCAACCGTGTCCTGTGAGAAATCTTAAATGTTACATGGTCTAAAATATCTTATTTTAATGCAAGAATAAAATATATTATAGTATATTATAAATTGATTGTCTATGTCAAAAGTCGTGGTAGTATAATGGTTAACGCACGCGTCCCAGACTCAAAGGATGCTTGTTCGATCCTGGCCGGAACGCCTGCTCCACTTTGTCAGTTTTCTGATCTAATGTACATATTGATTACTACGTTCTATCAACGGTGAAGGAAAACATCGTGATGCAACCTGCACATCAAGATAACCGATGTGTCAAAACTGCCACGCCGCCTTGGACAAGCGTGGCGGGTATACTGTCCATTCCCCCTATAGTGGAGTTCCACGTGCCCAGCAGTGGAACATTTATGGGCTGATGTAATTAAATTTATTGTAAGAAAATAAATGATAAGATTGCGTGCGAAGTTATAAGTGAAAAGGTACAATCCGATTTCACTGAATCCCAATCAGAGATGGGATGAAGAGGCCATGAGAATTAATATGGAGGGAAGCCGCTCGTAGGTTACGTTAACGGCTTCGGGTGGCGCATTCACCTCGGGCTAATGCGCGCCGGCGCTCGTGTCTCCAGATTCGGATTAGATAGTGGCGCCACCTTAGTGCGTGTCATAAAAGAAAGTAGAGGTCATACCGTCACCCACCACCACCCTCTGCCTTCACTAAATGCTCGGGAATTCCTTTGATTTTATCATAGACTAGTTAACACAACATCTGTCGGGTTCAATTCAATTCTATAATTTATTACAAATTTTTGTTAGAATCTCCGGAAGGTTGCTATTGTATCGCGACTGTCTATTAATATGTATTACGTTACTAATATGCCTTGAGAACATCTTAAATGAATAGAGGACAAGTACGAGTGGGATCCGAGTGAAATGACCTTAATAGTATGAACAATGTTCATAGGTCGCGCCGCTAGTGCGGAGCGCCCCTAATTGCGGCAATTGTGCCAGGCGCTGACAACAAGGTTGCCCACCCATGTATTTAATTAATAGATAAAAATTACAATAAAAATAAAAATTTAATAATTAATAAGAGTAATAATGTAGAATAGAATAGAAATAGATAGCATGTGATGAGCAACAAATGAATAAGATAGTAAAAAAAAGTAGCATTAGAAAAAAATTAAGAAAATAAATAAAACCTTCAGCTGACCACATGATGAGAATTACGAGTAGGGACGAATTTAAAAAAAAAACCAGATTGCCTACGACAGTAGGAACTTTCACGAAAAACTTCACGTGCGTATTTAACAACTAAAATTTAAAAAAAAAAAATACGCAACTAATCTTGTAGTCCAAATGTTGATTCAGATGTCATAACTTTTAAATACAAATTATCCATAAATATTATGCAACATTTTCTACATCAGGCTGTAATAATTATAGATTTTCAAAGATCTTTAGAGAAATAAATATGTATATATGTATATGTATACAGCCGACTGATTTAGTGCTGATTTATATATTTACCTTAGTTTATAAAACCACAGTGAATATAAATAATATTTAGGTGTACTAGTTTCAGATTATGCAATTTTTGCAAAAAGTTCTTTATGTATCATATTATGTATGATAGTACTTTATGAAAGAGTTTCCAACGAGTGAGAGGAGAAATGCTAGCATGGCAACCCTGGCGCCGCCGCGGTTCAAGGTGCGGAATGTGCCACTCCATCTAATTGAAAAATATCATTGTTTAATTGGTAATCACGAGGAATCTTATACGTTTGATGTAATCAAATAGACATGTATAGTTTTATTTATAACAACAAAGAAATAGCATATCCTCCATCAATGAATTCTACAGATACATTCCCTTGACTCCGAAAATTCTCAGTGTAACCACGGGCATGTGTGGCTCGTTTGGAATCGCTTGAGCGCCGGCGCCCCAGTGGCATGTCGGCCGAGCGATTGGGCAAGTTCAGAGTTTAGCGATCGCTGCTTCATTTTGTTCCTCACATATATCGCTACTTTTACAACATTGGGTACCGCGGAGTATTCATCTGCAGCCGTGACAAAGATTTTCTTTTATCATATTATAATTGAATTTTAAAATTGTGTAAAATTTTAATCGATGCCTGGGCCAAAATATTTTAATGTTAGCTCGTATCGTATATTCTGAATAATCACAACTTCCCCACCAATACGGATTTTTAGATGTTAAATTAAATCAACATCAGTAGTGATATGTAAGTAAGAAAACTTATTTATGTTCGGAAATAACGCAAAATTGAGTCGGACAGTAAGTAATCAGGCAGTAATTAGTTCGGGATATTCAAAGTCAAAGCGGAAACCGAGTTCAACTAGTTTAAATTAATAGTGAGGTCTAGACCCTCATAGTTTGGTAAACGAACAGTTCGCAACAAGGGCGAGAGTAAGGTCCAAAATAAACACAAACTTTGGCGCTCGCGAATGGCACCTGATGGACATTTGCACTGAAACGAATGCGGGAAAGTTGCCTTCGGTGGTTTACCGTCCACGAACTAAAACGGCTACTTTGTATGAATCATGTTATGTCATAGCGACACTCGGCATTTTTTTAATTTTACACAGAACCATAACTTAAGCGGTTATTGTTTTAAGTGTTTTTGTTTTACTAATAATAACGGCCCATAAATGTCCCACTGCTGGGCTCGGGCCTCCCATTATAGGGGGAACGGACAGTATACCCGCTACGCTTACCCATGACGGCTTGGCAGGTTTGACACATCGGTTATCTCGATGTGCAGGTTGCATCACGATGTTTTCCATCACCGCTATTAGCACGAGGTAATTGTAAGAATATGCACTAGGTCAGAAAACTGTCTAAGTGGTGTGTGCGTTCCGGCCAGGATTGAACCCACGCCCTTTGAGTTAGGGACACGTGCGTTAGCCATTACGCTGCCACAACTTTAATTTTACTCAGGTTTGTCTATTTCAATAAAAATTTGAAATGAAAAGCTAATTTTTTGAATTCTTGAAACTTAATTCATATTGAAGCAATTTTAATAACATGAAGAGAGACTTTTTATCAGCCCTCAAAACGCCAAGGCTTCCTATACATTGTACGCGAATGGCAAGTTATGACCTCTTACGACAGCTTAAACGAGTCAAATAGTGTATTAGTTATTATTTAAATAGTAATTAAAGTTACTTATTTATGTCATGATGTTATAAAATTAAATGAAGATAATTATGGAAATTATTTATTTAATGACAACATGGCCCAATACGTATTTACAAAACACACACAATAATGCTATTAAAATATTTTTTCCTAATGTATATATTAGTTACTGATTTAGTCCTCTTAATGAAAGACGAGGTCAGTGGACCCTTCAGGATGCTGTTACTGCTTTCACGCATTCTGCTTAGTGACGGATCTGTTGTTTTCTGTAAGAGAATTATTGTATTGGACTCGTAGAGCATCTGGGTAATCTCTTTGGGTATTTGATACTATATGAAAATGCAATTTAGAATTTATTTTATCACGTGTCAGCAATAAGGTTATTGTTTATGTTTAGGAGAAACTAAATACCGTTGTCAGTGCAATACCTAGAGGTATATTGTATCGTCAGCGTGTCGCGTCGTGACGATTCGCCGCCGTCGGTGATCACGATCCGCGTCGACGCGCTGTTTGTTCTGTTTGCGCCAACACAACAGCGCAAGTGCAAATAACCACGTTTCCATTGATGACTATATTGCCTGATCAGTTATTATCTATATATTAATACGTGAAGCAAAAACTTTGTATCGCTTTTTACAAAAATTGCGACGACGGAGCAGTGTGAAATTTCGCACCCTTAAAGTTTATATAGAGAAGAAGCGGCGAATGCTAATATTATTTAATTATACATAAAAAATACGTTAATTCAATAAAAAAAACATTACACACACTACCGTGTATTTGAGACACAAACGCATAATCTTTTGTTTATTGCTCGTCAAGTCAAATTACCAGTGTAGCTTTGGCGAAATCTGTGATACAGTAGCGGATTTACCAATAGGCTGAGTAGGCTGGAACTTAGGGCTGCAGATTTTGGAGGGGCGGCAAATTTGAGGGATATATTTTAATTATCTTACAGAAAATATGTCTAACTCATGTTCTAAGACTTAATAAGATAGTTCCTATGAAGTACACAAATATAATTTATCATGTAATGTTTCAACAATCATGAAATTTTCTACAATTTCAGTATCCAGTCGCTTTTATTGGCTACGGCAGAAACCAGTCCATCGATTCCCTGCTTCATAATGTATTAATTACGAGAGGAAAGGATTGTGCAGTAAGATGGTAGTGCACAACTAATCATAAAGTAAAATTAATAGGATTATGAACTAGGGTATCGATATGTATAGGTCGTTATTGGCGGCAAAATTTGAATAGCCTACAAGCGGCAAATGACTAAATCCGCCCCTGCTGTGGTAATAGTAGTATAGTCTTTGAAATTAATTATTATGGTCGAATTTCGACGTCGGACGACCACTAGTATTTATTAATGTACGTACTTTAGGCTAAATGTAATTTTATGCGAGCAATGTAGACTTAATGAAATAACAGATCAGCTGATTGCCGTAAAACTGGTAACTATGTTATGATTGCGAAGATTGATGATGATGAAAGCGCAAAGACTTAGAACCGAATCGACGCCTTCTATGTTTGAGTTGGCTAAGCCTTTGCCGCCCTACTACACTGCAATGCAGAGACCCTGGATTCGATTCCTGGTATGGTAAATTTCGGAAACGAATTGTCTCCGTTGTTTGTTATGGTCTGGGTGTCTGGATTCAGCCCCTGAGTACTGCGTTGTATATAACCTATAAGACAAGCATAATCAGCGGAATCAAAAGTTCAAGACATATACATAAAAACTACAGTTTTGAAATGATTAAAGGTTCCCGGCGCGACATGGTACAATCGTTTCCATTAAATAATCATTACGCCCTACGAAATGTTAGGACAAGGCCGTTAAACTATGGCGTAGAAATAAACCGACAAGGGAAAGAGTCTAGAATTGAATGTCAAGGTGAACGGTGTTGTGGCCGAGGAACGTGCCGCACTCGAATAAACGCCGCGACGTTCATCAAAACGAATGGTAATTATGAGGCTGCTTTAAAGGGAATAATTAATGGGGACCGACAACGTATCACGGAATGTAAGCCGCCCGCCCGACCGACTATATTAATATCCTTTCCATTAACGAATCGTCTGGAGTAGGTTATAGACCATGGTTTCTCAAAGATTTTTATGTCGTGACCCACGAAGAATCCAAAAATTCTTGCGATTCCTTCACTACAAAATGATAATAATATTTAAGATAGCACAAATTGTCGTAGACGATACCAGCGCCACCTACCAGTTTCAATTATGAATTTAAACAATCCGGGATCCTACACACATAAAAAATTTCATTAAAATCGATAACATCGTTCTCAAGTTATGCGCGCGTACATACGTTCTACGATTCATTTTTATTTATATAGATTTTAATTAATATATTATTTATACGTTTGGTTGAACTGAATCTTTTGTATATAAGTCTTGCGACCCCCTTTTGATTACAAATGCGACCCCCAGGTTGAGAAACGATGGTCTAATTACAAATGATTTACACTGATCTATGTCTTGACTTGGGAGTGGACTGACTTCGAATTATTCTACCAGGCACATCGATGCCAGTATGAAGACAACACTGACGTCTTTCGTAGTTAAAGTCAGTAGCTGTTACAATGTATATCAGCTTTTATTAATTTCGCCACTATACTGGCTTCCTATTTGTATATTCCTAATCATATGTAATATGAAATTTGTTCAAATAGTGAAGTAAAACAATGAAGTAGCATTTAAAAACCCAACAGTGGACGTAATCTATTACTGAAGCTCCCGATAACAACGGTTTCGACGTCACCCAACAAGCGAGAACTAATCCCTTTTGCGTATTTATCTTCAACATTTACAATTTTTTTTTGTTAAACCTCACAAACATGTTGATCATTGCAAGTTTACTGGTTTCACGAATATTACATACAGAATAAGAGAAGTTAAAATAACATCTTATGTCTCTTTTAAAATATGTTAGAAATAATTTTAATTAATGTTTACTTTTATTATATCCTCAAAAGTTTTTATATATGATAAAGAGTGTCTCGATTAGTTTTGAGTTCCGCTCTCCAGCTCTCACTTTTAAATGAAAATCTCCTGGAAATTAGTTAGGTGAAAACATACCTGTGGGTTTCAATTTGCCTCGGGTTTGGGATGATCAAGAAAGAGCCAGTCGTAGTTCTCATGAAATACAAATTTGGGTGTTTATCAAATCACATTTAACGATCATCAAATTGTGAAGTGAGATTAAATTTGTTAAAATTGCGCCTCAAATTAATTGCCTTATTTGAGGACGCCGGCGGCCATTTCCTCGTCTCAAACATTTTGTATACCAAATTTATTTGACTGAATCTGACGTGATTTACACAATATTACAATCTTATTTCAAATTTGTAAAGTAAACAAATTATATAATATACATAGCCTCTTAGTTAAATTGATGTTCATGCGAAACTGTTTTCCAGGAAATGCGCGACGTCCTGCAAAATGCAGACGAATTGAAATAATGCTTTAAAATTCGCGTTAATTACTTTTATTATTGACAAAAATAACTACGTTGACTAAATTCAGCCACCAAGTAGAATTGAGTTGAGCAGAGTGTATTTGTGTCGGAGCAGCCACCAAGCGTTCCCCCAGGGGGTGCCGCCCTGGACTCCCCCCCCGTCCAGGTAGCGGTACAAGGGGATGCGTCCCGGGGGCCCCGAGCGGCCACTGTCACATTCCCCCCTTCACTCCGCGACAGGGGTGTCCCACCAGTGGTGTTGGCGCAAGAGCAATCCTTCGCAGCCTCCCCCTCCCGGCGGCAGCGGGCGTCGAGGTCTGGGGGATCCATATAGACCTGCGCCCGCACTAATGCCGTGAGAGGGCGCGAGGGGTAGCCGCGCGTCCCTCTCAGGGCCGGGGAAACACCATTCCCCGGCCCGCACACAGGAGAGGCCGCCTCTGCTTATGAGGCGGCCAGCCGCTGCCGGGGTCGCGGGTTAAGTTCGCGCACATACCGTGACCCCGGCGCTAGGCGGAAAGAAGGCTCCCATGGGGTTTTAGTGGGTATACCGGCGCCGGTCGTATTGAACCGGCGTCGGGGAGCCCCACACACCGGCCGCGCATGATCCCCCGCGTGGCTGACGGTGCGGTAATGCATTTCCCCCATGTAAAAAAAAACCAGCAAGCGTGCGGTGCTCCGGTGTCAGGCTGACGTCAAGGTTGCCGCATTTTTTGCGAAACTGACACAATTTTCAAAACAAACCCGGCGACGTGTTTCTTAGTTAGCGTCGTGTGTCACGAAGGAAGAATAAATAAATGATATATTGGGTTGGTCAGAATAAAGTTCAAAACAATAGTAACTGTATAAAAGTGTAAAATTTGCCTAATTTTTTGTTTATTGAAAAGGTGGCAAACAGGCAGACGGCCAGCTTTAGGATGGCATAGGCGGATGAGATCTGTCAGGAGGAATGGGAGCTATCAGAACTCACACTTATCGCACGAAACATGACTAGCACCAAGCTAATCGTTTTACGCTGATATTCTGTGAGAGCTTGGTATCACACCGATTGAGCCGGTCATACCTTCTGTAATCAAGATAATGATACCAGCGAGGTTCTACCACGTTAAAAATTAAAACTGTTGAGGTGTGATTAACCACATAACGCGTTGGTTGAATGAATGAAAGGGAACACCAACGGACCGGGCGCACTGTTCCGAGGGGGGTCCCACTGACGTCAACCTCCGCACCGCAACATTCGTCTGTGAACTTGTGACCCCGCAACGAGCTCACGAGTATTCCAATTTAAATGTGGCTCCGTGTACTTCGCTCGATTGGCGTCGCGTCGGTCTGCGAGTGGGGGACAGGGGGGAGGGGGCCCAACGCCACTCGCAGTAGGGCGCGGCCGATGGGCTGATTGATGTTTACTGGCTGATGGCTGACGCCGATTGCACCCGATTAGGCGCACTGTGGACCTACAAAAGGCACATTCACTATGAGCCCAAACTAATTCAAATATAGGTTAAACTACACCATTGTTGGCACGCCATGTTATGGACCGCGCGTCATAAAAAGGCCCGGACGTGGAGTGTTTGCGTGGGGCCATGGGAAGGCCAACACGTAAAGGCCCCTTCGATAATGTAAATGTGGCGTGACACTGAACGGCGATTGTACCTGTCTACACTGTACAAAAATGCATTCAAGGACAAGCACGTGTCAGCGTATGACTGTTATAGGAAATTCGGGACTATGGGGACTATGTGCGGAGAACATGGACAGTGACTCGCCACTCCCTGTATCGCCCCCCTTAAAATGTCGTACAAGATACCCATACAATATTTTTTTTTTTTTATTGCAGGAGATCAGCAGACAGGCAGACGGCCCACTTGATGGACAGCGGTTACCATCGCCTATGGACATTTGCAACACCAAAGGTGCTACGAATGCGCTGCTGCTCTCTTTAGGGGCCTGGAACCTGGTCACTAATGCCGGAACACAACACATGGTTGTTATGGCGACATACTCTAGACCAGGGGTGGTAGCCATCCAATCGGGCAAATGCCCTACCACCTGGCTGTGGGTTGTTTTGTCGCCTCTTACGACAGGCCGCCGGGCCGCAGGAAATTGTATTCTTTCTCCGTTCCTGCACGGATTAAATTTATTATAAAAATTTATAATATAAAAATTTATGTCTTTGACGACCACGGGCCATAAAAATGGCCTGGACTTTTGGAGGGCTTGCGCGGGATCATGGAGAGACCAACACGTAGAGGCCTTTTGACAAATTTAATGTAAATATGTGGCGTGACACTGACCGGCGATTATCCCTGTCTACACTATATACTAATGCACCCAAGGACAAGCCCCGGCCAGTGTAGGACTATTGTGGAAAATGAGAAGAGAAAGTACGGACTATTGGGGTGAACTGCTAGTGGTACTGGGGGTCTGGGAATATAGGGACTATGGCGTCTGCCCGTCAAAATGTTCGGAGAACATGGAAAAATGGGCCGACGGTGACTCCGCTATTCTCTGCATGGGCCCCAAAAAATACCATAAAAGGCAGGGGCAACAAAGGCCATACAATATTATTATTATAGTAATCATAGTATGGCTACATCATATTTAATTATATTTCATAGATTTCTTAATGTTTTGAATAAAATAATAGGGTGCTAAAAATGGCACAGTTTCCCCTATACTGTAGTATTTTTGATTTGTTGAACAAACAAAGACAAGAATTGGATTCAAATGTTTCATTACATGGACGTAAAAGCATCCCTGCATATGTTACGGTAATTATGTAATGGATAATTTCATTTAATCTGGTACTGTATAAATATAGTAGGTATAATTAGTTATTCATTCTGACACTGTTATGTCAAATAAGATAACATTTTTCTAGTGAAATTGATGGTTCAATAAGTTGGCAGTGCTTCAGGTTTGTGATGGTCTGGTTATGTGCGGATGATTCCCGCCGAGCCTCGAGGAGCCGCGCCCGAAGATGGATGCCCTCAAATGGATTTTTAATCTGCGCCGGATGCGGCGAGTGCTCGCGACTCCATTTCAGGGAAGCCCATTTCTAACGTCTAAGGATATCTGTGAAATAGACTTATTATCGGTAAGTGTGATATTATACTTAGTCGCTACCTGCATGACACGACCGCCTTAGTATGGACAAATGTCAAATCCGTAAAGTATCGGTTAAATTAATAGGCAAGTACTTAGCGGAAACAAATTTTTCATTTTGATATGAACGTGATCCACAGGTATTTTACTTAATATTGTCGATTTGTGTAAACTAGCTAACGTTAATTAGTTTCTATTTGTACTCAATGACAATATCTGTCGGTCTATTGCCACCGCCGGGGCACCAGCTGCTCTTGAACCAAGTGGGCTGTGCCGCGACGATGGCAAGAGGCCAGACGGGATGTCGTTGGTGCCATGTAATATGGGACGCAACTTGTGTCGATACTTTGGCGGCGTCCCATCTTCCAGACACAGCCGTGACAGCCGGGGCTGCTGCTGCACATCAGGAGGCCCTGAAATGTCGCAAATATGTGTCTATTGGTAGTGGGTGCGTATTTTTGGTTTTCGGGGTCGAGACCCTGTGAGACCGTGGGGGCCTGGAGCTCATCACCTCTATCGAGACCTCTCAACGCGTCTTATTGAGGCCTTGCGTGACTTGAACCAAGTCAGTTGTTCCAGCCTAAAACCGAGTAAAAACTCATATGTTTATATTTTCTTTAAAACATAACTTGCATAGTAATAGTCAATGTTAGTAATTATAAATAGAAAAAAAATTGTATCCACTTTCCGCGAACCAATTGTACGAGTGGTTCCGCCAAATAGCTCAAGGTCGACTTTGTTTACGTTGGCGAATTGTTCCACACCGAATACATTAAGCTGATTAATAGCTAATCGAGAACATAGTCGGACGAGTGTAAAAATATGAACTCATCAATATGTTGTAACAACGCAGCTACTGTCTAATTTATTCCTAAACCTTGGCTGGTGTTCAGCGGAAGGCGGTGCCGGTTCTTGAAAATCGGACATTCCATCACAGAAACGGATTCTTGCGAGCTACTACGAGGTGGCGTAATCATAAATCATGTGTTCTTTTTGATGTTTTTCAGACAAAGAAACTAAATTCGTACAGTTTTGCCACATGTGCTAATTATTTTTTGTATAAGTCGTTCAATTTGTAATTCGTTAATAAGTGTGCTAATAACATTTTTGCGGGTATCTTGTATGTTTGTAAATTTCTTTATTACCTCGTATCTTACAAATACGGCTTGATGGATGGATATTGCTTTCCGACGGTTAAGGTATCGTTAGTAAGGTAAGTACGGTTGGTTGTTGGTTGTAAGTTGGTAAGGTAAGGTGTCGTATACGGCTTAAAGACCCAAGTGTTGTTAGACAGGTGTCGAAAAAAAAGAATGGAGGACTTTTTATCCCGGACATCCCGCGGGAATTCACCCGGAAGGAGCAGTTTAAAGTTTTACGAATGCATAAAAATTAAAATTTGTTTATTCCGACACAGTTTTCTGTAAAAGGATAGCTAACATTATTTTTTAAATACTGCGAAATTTCGTGTCCCGGGAATCCCACGGGAATTCAACTCAAGCTTAGCTGAAGTCGCGGGTATACCCTAGTATTTGCTATAAGTGTGATCGATAGTTCGGGTGAACGCGACTAACTTAATGCGGTATTTAACTTAGACTTTCAGCTCATAATGTAGTCCGTTAAACCGATATGGAGTTTACTTTGTTTAACGTGTGTTTGTGGTTTATATTACTTATGTTTTCTATCTCAATCTTGTATCGTTCTTTTTAGTGCATTATACTTTTAAATTGTCTGTTTTGCAGTCGGATTTTTTATTTTAGAAATTATTTATTCTATTTAGGACATGTATTTCTATTTTTTATTTCGTTGTTATTGTTAAGGTATCAATATTAGTCTATAATTCTTGTGTGTTATATTTATTTATAGGTAATAGTTTAATTTAATTTAATTCCTTCGTAATTCGTTAAGTGATTTAGGGGGTAAGAACTGAAAACAAAAAAACACTGAATGCCAACTTCATTTCTAAAGTTGCAGTAAACAGCAGTTGTAATTATTTTCTTATATCTTTCACTTGTGTTGCATTTTGAAATAAATATTTTCTTTCGTTTGTTGCAGATATATCACAGCTAGATGGCGTTATCTCAAATCATAAGAGTAATATGTGCAGGTTATTTTATTATTTAAGTAGTCTAGTACATCTTACTTCGTTTTAGAAAAGCCACCGATTCCATTCGTGCGTTCAGCCCTGTAACCCATTTCAATGTTTTACATTTCGGATTTGGCCATGGGGCTCCACTTGAAGAATGCCCTTTACTTATGTACAATATAGAAGAACATCCTGAAGAATGAATCGAATAGATTTATTTTCAAGACCGAGCTGAAGAGGATCGAATAGGAGGAACGAATAATCACAGACTTTCAAAGTCATATAAATTAGGAAACGAAATGAATGATGCAATAAACTACTTGCCACCTTAGGTACTTGTTAGAATAATTTTCAAAAATTAAATAGGGTAAGATGGATGTGGCAAGAAGTTATAAAAGTGCGACAGAAATTGTGAAATAGACGTAAATGAATTTTGCTACCAGAAACTTCTTCTTCTCTTATCACAAAACATCATCATCATCATCCGAGCGTTAAATCCCGGTTGCGTTCGGAGCGTTCACTCCGACGCCCAGGGTCCGCTTTCCTGCTTTTTCTACTCCACTTCGCGCGGTCTTCAGCATCCCCCGTTTTGAGACCATTGGCACGCATGTCATCCTTCACACATTCTTATCACAAAACATATGTGCTATTAATTTATTCAAAATATCTTTTGTCGACGTCGTATTCGTCTCACGTCTGTTTGTGTATTTTGTAACAACCTTGCAGAGATTTGGTTAAGAAAGTACCAAATATTAACTATTTGGGCAGGATTTCACCTTTATTATTCAGGTTTTGATGTGAATATTTACACCGCACAGTAAGCAATGGACACCGTCTACACGCCATTACGACTTTTATACGAAAATGCTACCCTACAAAACAATAACATCGCATCATTGCTAAAAAAGGCAATTACATCATAGTGTTGCCAGGATCATAAAAACAATTGTAATAATTAGTTACTGATGCACTAAATTATCCAGACGATAATTTACTGGGATTATAAAATTAATTAACTGGTAGAAATAGTAATTTCATTATAAAGCGAATTATCTGATAAATGGACTAAAACATTATTATCTATGACGATGTCCATGTGATATTAATATACCCTATGGTCCTCATGACTGCTGTGATGGACACCGTGTAACAATTTACTAGTTCATAATAAAACTACGTTTTAACGGTTTTAAGCGCGGTAATTTATTTTATTTAGGTTTATCCGACGTTTCGGCCGCTTTTCAGTTGCCGTGGTCACGGAAGACAAAGATGACATTTGTCAAACGTGTATTGTCAAAGTTTTTGTTCAGCCTACCGCCAACTTGTTCATTTTAATTATTTAGTTTTAATTTTTTTTATGGATATTATTTACTCTATGGGAGCCTAATCTAATTTACCACCGCTTCACAACATGTTGTGACTTGAAGAGAAGAAGCGGCGCAAGAAACTCTTCAGCAAACATGCCTAGTTCTAAATTTTTTTTATATAATATTAAAATGAGTGGAAGGAAAAAATAAAAGAATTTATTAGTCAAGTTGGTTTGTTTCGTTGTACGCAGAAAGAGCTCACAGTGTCTTGAGGTCTGGCAGTTGGTTTTTGCTGGTTTACTAATGAAATTTACTAGTTCGATTCCCACTCGGAATAGAATGTTTACCTGAAAGTTGTTTCCGATCTAGATGTACATAATAATATTCTCGTGCAAAGAATCGCGCAGAAAGTTAGTCATATCAAACTCATGAAGACGCCACCCGCACTTGCACGCGCACAGCGCTCAGTGCACGGTGAACAGATGTTCGCGGTCGATCGCCGCCACCGCGAAAACCCACTGAAATTTCATTTAAAACACATTGTACGCTCATTAACATAAAACGGAGGCAATCAAACGGCTTTATCGATATTTTATTGCATGTACGAAGTTATGAGCCACCGCAGATGTGCGCGTTGCTCTGCGGGACCAACTTCTGCTCCTTCGTGTCCCAGGGCGATTTAGATCAGAACATGTGTATCATATTTGTAATGTAATGCTTTCATAGAGAGGGGTGTTACCTAAAAGTAGGTTAGTGGCTCCTGGAATCCAAAGCCGTCACACGAATGCTATCCGCACGCACGTAACAATACTATGGTAATACTCGTAACAATACGTATTTACCTTTCTACCTACATAAATACGTTATCTTAAAAATCTATAGACATAGTGTGTTTTCTAGGTATTCAACATACGACGGGCTAATCGGTATTCGATACCTTTCTTATTTTGTTTTTGCTTTTAATATCATGATACATCAGCATTTTGTATATTCCTCGATTACAAGTAACCTTGTCTCACATTTATTACTACTGGCGGTCGCTCAGTGGTCGAAATTCGACCATAATTCATTTAAATTATAAGTTTGAACATTATTAAGGTCCTGTTGTCAAAGACTAGGCTTCTATAATCACAGATTTCGCCAAGGCTATACACTGTTCATTTGACATTAAAAATAAACAAAAGAGGTACATGGTTTTGGATTTGAATGATTTTTTGATATGTACTTATACTTTGGCTTATACTTTGAGTAAACATATCAAAACATACAATCTTGTAAAACCATTTACAAAATGCACATCAAGAATTGAATTCAGTTGACCAAAGTAGCGAATTCGAATAGCAATCGTTATTCAAGCAACGACATCGGGGATATCGTCAACCTTAAAGCCGTTGTTTATCAAGAGATCAGTGGTTCTATTGAGGACTGAACAATTTGGACACAATAAAGCGTCGAACAAATTGTGTTGTGTTAGAGGCAAAAGAAAGGAGCGCGAAAAGCACAAAGCCGATCAGCACATGATTAATGGGGAGGCCGGGGAGGGATGAGCGGGAATTAATCGCACAACGGGCCCTATTAATAACACGAGCGGGGAACTAAGGTCGAGGCCGCATCGGGAATGTGGGGGGCTTCATTAGACGCTCATTGCTATCAAATGTAATCACTCAAGTATTGGCCGTGAGAAATAACTCTTGTTGTTGTTCTGCTTTTTTATACAATCCTTACATTTTATCATCGTCCTGGGTAGCTATCGTAATCACAAGATAAATAGCGGTTTTTATTAAAATAGCCACGGCTAAGATGTCCACCAACTCGCCAACTGGCTGACGGTTATCGTTCGTAGCGGTTATTTACCATTAGTCAAATAGTCGTTATTTGGTTTTTAGCCGGCTAGACGGATGACTTAGTTTTTGAAATGTGGGTCTGTTTCAGTATTGAAATAAGCATAAACAAGGATATTAATATACTATAATGTATTAGTAATACACGAATGAAAAATTGAGACATGACAAATTATCCCTGATAGAGTAGAAGATACAGCCATAGAAAAAGAGTGTGCTAGAGAAAAAAGAGATGGTCTTCTTGAAGATGTAATGACGAGAACTGTCTCTACATCTGCACCTATTTATACGAAAGGTCGTCCGAGAGAGAAGCTTGAGAGCTGCGTGAGAGGACTTGGCTGCGAGTGCGCAAGTTAAGGAGGGATGTTAAAATGAGTTCTGTATCTTGGCACTGGCATCTCAGATGTCAAGTTGTCTTTAAATATTTTTCACACCAAGTTTTTCTCGTGTATTATATTATCCCGTCATGTCTGTCGTCAATCGTGTACCATTAAACTATTACTTATAATTCACATAGTCGACCACTGCCGATCCCGAATGGCTACAATTACCCATCGCTAGTCACGACACATTATGAGCTATAACTTGTGGCATCGAAAAGATCCAGTAACTATTAACTCTTGATATTGGTAACTCGTCTCTATTTTGAAGCTCTGCTATTCTTGTCTAAATAAAGCGACATTAGCAGTAGCAATATGGGGAAGGCGCGAGATCAGTGTCGCAGTGTCGCGCAACTGACGGAGACACCCCAACAAGGGCCCGATGTACATTTGCATTAGTTATAAGCCAGTCAACGTGCAAAGCTTGCGAGTTAAGCCCTCATCACATACATATACACATCACATACTTATACATAATAAAACTACGTTTTAACGGCTTTAAGCGCGGAAATTTATTTAATTTTTATTATCCGATGTTTCGGCCACTTTTCAGTGGCCATGATCACGGTAGACAAAGTTGTCAAGTGTCAGTGAGTATCGTTCAAGTTTTATTTCGCTTACCGCCAACTTGTTCATGTTAATTATTTAGTTTTAATTTTGTTTATGGATATTATTTACTGTATGGGAGCCTAATCTAATTTACCACAGCTTCACAATATGTTGTGGCTTGAAGAGAAGAAGCGGCGCAAGAAACTCTTCAGCAAACATGCCTAGCTCTAGCAATTTATTTTATATAATGTTAAAACAGGTGGGGAGATAAAATAAATATAAAATGTTCAGGTAAGTAATAAGTTGGCGATAAATAGCCGGTTCCTGTGTTTAACTATTTGTTCACTTGCCTTTCCACCGATCGGTTGAATTTTGACATTACTTGTATGGAGCTTACGCCAAATTTTAGCCGATCGTAAGGCAAATGAACGGTCGGTAAGATATAGGACGCGCTGTAAGTAGATATCTGTGCAAACGATACCGACGACTTAAGTCGGCAGTTTCACAACTTAATTCACTTCTAAGCTACTGCAAATGTGAATCAGGCTTATGCTTAAGTAAATGCACTTAACTTAATAGGGATTTGTGATTGTGTATTTTCGAGTCTGTCGTAGGGTTATGATAGTGAAGATAGTGGTTTACTCATGTTCGGAAGGAGTATGGTTTAGAATTGCTATTCACCGTTGTCGGTGGCATCGACCTTAGTCAATCTGCTTATTATATAGTAGTGGTTTATTAGAAGAATATACATTCAAATACTGTAGAAAAATATTGCTTTTCAGACGAAGCCCTAAGTTATTGCAAATGCTACACACTACCATCTGAACAAATCGATTTTTTTATATCTAGGTGAAGGTAGTTATCTATCCTATTATGTGACGACTTAACCTTTCCAAATGTATATACCTATAAGTATGTATGTATAAAAGGTACGAACAAAAACGTGAGAAAATACTTTTTCGAGATGTAGTGAAAAAGCAACAAAAGAAATACGAATGACATGTTGTCGTAAGTGGCCGTGACCTCCTTCCACTTGCTCCTGATTTGTCTCTTGACTGATGATAAAGCGTTTCCATGTCCGGCACGTCGCGTGCCTCCGCGCCTCGGACGCCAGTCCTCTCATGTGAACAAGGCTCTGTCAGCTCGAATTGTTCACTACGTCTTGCATCCAAATAAGAAATCATTCGATTATATCTTTCCATCGTGTCGCAGATCTACAGTTTCTGTATTGGTCAGTATATTCAGAATTATCCACGTAAGTTTAGCGACGACGTAATTTCAACCAATAAGAACGTTCTATAAAGTCATTGAACACAGTTATGATATGGACATTACAAGCGGTTACATGCTTCGTATGTAGGTACCACACCTAAAATAAGTCACTTTTATGTTTATGTACTAGTATAGAAGTTCCTGTGAATCGTGAAACCGGTTAGAGAGCGATAGAGGCACACATGTGCGCCAGTTTAGGGCCAGAGTGGCGGGTAGCGGCGTCAACGCGGAAGCGGCAGATTGGGTGTCGCGGTGATTTCCTCTGGGGCGGGCGACGAACAGTTAACCGTGCAATAGGAGCCTGTCCTTGCTAATATAGTCCAATTTAATATTATTAGAAGGAGCATACGAGATGTTTACAAACAGAAAAATAAGTACAAAGGAAATTGCGCGCAAAATTGTCAAGTCCAGTAATAGAAGCTTGCGCGGGGAGTTCTTGGTTGCCAAGCAACATTGATGGCAAACGATCTACATCTTTAAACTATTCCAGTCCGTTGATAAATCGTCCCTGTTGTGACTTTGACAATCATAAGACGGGGGTGAAATGGTTGATGCTTATCGTCAACAACCTAAGTGAGGTGAGAGCGAATCTATGCGTGTGAATATAGCTTCTTGTGGTTCGCTTTTGTACGTCAGTTTTTATCAACTTAAATCTAAATTGTCAAATTTCGATGCAGCGGTTCGCCAACGCTCGTGGGGCAGGTGCTGCGCGTGGAACGTGAGAAATGGGCGCATCGCACGATACCGTATTCCCAAAATAATCTGGTGAAAGTAGAACAAAATTAAAGTTTATTTTTCGCAGTGGTGTCAATGCATATTTTCGCAAGGCCAACATTCGAAATGCTTTACGCAAAATGAATAAAGAATCCCCGGTAAAAAAAATTGTTGTGCGTATCTAAAAAAATATTTATAGTTAAATGTATATAGGTATATACCTACTTATTGCGGCTAGAACAGAAGTAAACTGACGGCCTCTGTTGTTGACCGGGCTAAGCCTTTGCCGGCCTACCTCACTGCAATATGAAGGCTCCGGGTTCGATTCCTCCGTTATTTACTATGGTCTGGGTGTCCGGGATCGGCTCCAGAGTAGTCCGTTGTATATTACCCATAACACAAGCGTAACTTGCTTATTTTGGGGCTATACAATAGGTGTGTACAATGTATGTTTGTCTGCCGATTAAAAAAAAGCTTTTATAGGAAACATTGAATTTATACCTTACACTTCCTATCCGAAATTTATCGTCTACATTCTAAAATAAAACAAAAATAGCCATCAGCCATACGATACGTATGAGTTAGTTATTTGGAAAACAATGCTGATGCTTGAAGATATCAGCGTTAGTTAAGTCTCTCCTGTGTAAAGTTTTATTTATAATACTGATAGGGACAAAAAGGTATCTATCCTATCAAGGTACTCAAAATTAAATTTGTAAACTATATTGAATGTACATCCTTGAAAGTATTATCTTTCAACATAACTATACCAATGCCATTGTTGCATCTAGGTAGACAAATCTCCAACTGCTGGTCTACTAATATTGAAATCTCGATTTGAAAACAATTATAATAATAGGAAAGAAGGTTGAAGAGGAGGCGCCGCCACCCGGATGGTGGCCGGGTGGTTGGCGCTCGGCTTCACTTGCGCTCCAATCGCGGCGAAGTCTAGATTCTGCTCTCACGAGATTACTATATCTCACGCCTTAAATCCTACTTTGCGACACATTAATCTTATTTGAAGGAATTGTTTACATACACTCTTCTTTTGCATATGTTTTAAAGATTATGATTTATGATAGTAATAATTCGGGTTTAGAATAAAGATTTATATTAGAACACAGTTACACACGCATATCCTTTGGAAACGTATCCCGTTGAAACTATTTCAAATCCATCTTGAGTTTATCTCTGTCACTGGAAGAACATTTTAGCTTCCTTTTTTCGCGAAAATTAGCGCAGTTCTTAAAATAAAAAAAAATCCTTAGAAAATAACTATTTTGACATAAAACTATTAATGTCAAAATAGTTATTTTCTTACGCCTTTGCTCGAATAAGTACGAAAGCTTCCTTCACGGAAGACATCTCCTTGCTTAATAAAAATGTGATATCTTCCCGCTTTCCTGGATAAAATGTATTCCCTCAATCGAAAGTATCAGTTTGCTACATTTTAAAGTATTCCTGTCTAGGTATAATAGTAAATTTCATAATAATAAAGGAATCCATCCCGCGGTCAGTGTTCCCTATATTCATTGTTCATGACTTTTACTGAAACTAGTTAATAATAAATAGCAGCAAAATTATTTAACAACAATTTTCTTTGTCGATTTATTTACTTGGGTCTTCATTTTAACCTCGTATGACTTCTTCGTAACTGCAGCATATTGTCGAAAACTAATTATTCAAGAAAATCTAACTTGAGATTCTCGAAAATTCTATGAAAAACAAAACTTTATGTCTCGCCAGTCTTTCTATTATTTCAGCAGAAATTAATTCAGTTTCAGTAGTTGTTGTTCGAATTATTAAGATAACAAAAATAGAAATAAAAAATAAATTTATTTATATATCATATAAGAAAATACTCATAAAATAATAGTAGTCTCGGCAGATGTTGTCCCAACCTAAAAGAATAAAAATCTAGAACCCGATTCCAGCGCCAAGTATTTTGCTTGAAGATTGATGAGTTGAAGTATTGAAGTTTTAGTAGAGATCTCTAATGCTTATAGCCTAATCAGGGATTACGTAACATTTGAATGGTGAAATAATTTTTCAAATCGATCCAGTGGTTTTTGAGTTTATTCGTTACAAACAAACATAATCATTCCTTATTAAATTGAATCTGGTTATATAATGTGAGTAATTAATAGATAAAGCGTATACCAGATCCTTTCGAGAGGGGAGCGTGTCAGGAGAGCTGGGATTATTGTCACACTAGAAGCCGATGCTGACTGTAGTGTTAACTAAGATGTATGGAGGTGTTACTTTAGTGTTGAAAAGTTCAATGAAACAGTCTTCCTTTGCAAGAAATAGAAATGACATACGAATATGACAACCATATGTTGTGTGATGGGATTTGAAGACCAAGAGTTTGTCAATAGAAGGTAATGAAAGAATTCTCGTTACAGTTGAAGCAGACTTGTTTTATGGAAAACAAGGCAACAGCCGAAATCAATCACGTAACGTAAAACAAGTACAATTCGTATACGAGTATCTCACTATTATTCATTCACATGCTCTACCATCTGTTGAATTTTAACATTATTTGTGTGGAGCTTCCATCTTTTAACCGAGAGTAAGGCTAATAAGCGGTCGGTGAGATACAGGAACCGGCCCGTAGCGTTGGCGTGTAGTTTCGCTGCGAGCGCGGCGGTAACCGGGTTAATGATCAGCTTATTGCAGGGCTTTATCTCACGCAAACCGCCTATTTCAAATAATAAAAACAAACAGGCCGCCGCACGAGCCCACACCCGCCGCTCCTAACGCGATTGTTATTCGTTCGCAACGAAATAGTTCATATCATACGCACCCATTTTGCCACTGCCTGTCAAAGCTGGGACTGATGTATTTCAAAACATATTTTTAACTTTTGATATTTTTTAAATTCGTAAAAACTATACATGTTTTGTATACCACCAATTGTGGTTTTAGAAATAACATCACAAGCTATATGATATATTATATTAAAGGTAGTAATCAGGGATGAGCCGCATGTGGTTTTAACCGAATATTCGGTCGAAGTTAGTATTTGGTTACAACGAAAATTCGGCCGAACATCTGTTAAATTTCGCCACGCTTTCTCGAAAGCGACACGTCGTTACTTGTTGATGTCGTGACTTGATAACGGCGAATATTTGGCGTTCTTACGCCATAACCTGCCTATGGTAAATTTTAAATACGAGTAGGTGGATAAAATAGACGATTTTTAGCCCGATTAAAAACCATTATTTTATAAATTCTTAATGTTTAGTTCGTAAAAAAGTGATTTCAATCAAAATTAAAGTTGTAATTATTATTGCTAATGCCTCTTAAAAGTGTTTTTTTTATTATTTTATTAAATTTTCGCATTATAATTAAGCAGTTACTACTACTACTACTACTTACTCATGATTCTTAGAGGAATAAGAAGTATATTTCATTTTTGTTTTAATTTGGCGTCTATTCAATTAGGAAAAGACTTTACAATTAAGAAGAACAAATTTTATTTTATCTTTAGCACATTGCAAGTTCAGGTTTACATGTTTCCAACTTAAATAAATGTCCATGAGTATAAAAAAGCTTATTTATATTTAACGGTTAAGATAGGATATGATTTTTATTAGTTTCAGCCAAAATAGTGCAAGGAGGTATATCACTTTTTTCTGGGATTGAATGTTCGGCATTTAAACCGAATTTCGGCCGAATGCCGACATTGGGCTGAAATTCGGTCAAACCGAATGTAAATCCAATTTCGGCCCATCCCTGATAGTAATGTTATTTGTAAAACTATAATTGGTGGTATACATGATATAATTTATACACTACTATGAATAAGTAAACATTATTATAATATTGGTTTGTACAAACAAACCTAATTGATAGCAGCATTAAACATGAATAATACTAATAATTATCGGTAGACAAACACATATATTGTATAGTACCCCCAAAGCTTGTGTTATGAGTAATAAATAGACAACGGGCTAGTCTGGGGTCGATCCCAGCCACCCAGACCATAGTAAATAACGGAGGAAATTTCTCTCAGAAATTTACGTTTTCCAGGAATCAAACTCAGAACCTTTGGCAAAGGCTTAGCCCACTCAACCCCAGAGGCCGTCACATAAGATGGATACGCTTTAAACTAATAAATGATAATATTTACTCTGTTGAAACGACAGGCGCAATTATTCGCTAATATTTACTAATAGGGCAAATTAAGAGCCGGTTAACTTGCATTATACGATGAACATGACAAATGATGAATGAGTTTTATTCGTACAAGAATACAATTTCCTGCGTTGGGGCGACCTCTAGTAAGAGGCGACAGAACAATCCACAGCCAAGTGGTAGGGCATTTGCCCAACTGGATGACTACCACCCCTTGTCTAAAGTATGTCGCGATAACGACCTTGAGTTGCGTTCTAGCATTAGTGACCAGGTTCCAGTCTCCATCGAGAGAGTAGCAGCGCATTTGTAGTCTTTGGGTAGCCACTTTCCATCAAGTGGGCCGTCTGCCTGTCTGCTGAACTCACGAGATAAAATAAATAAATGATTAACTACCTTTCACTAAGCGATTCTCCAAAGACGACCGCTTTAGGCTCGCCTTCAGATGATTATAAACTTGCAATACATATTTTATATTTAATATACTATACATTTAAATTCATCCACAGAACATAACAGTAGGGAAAAAATTAAAATGGAGGCGGAGAATTCATTCACATTGCGAATTCCTCTTGCGGCGAACATACGCCGCGTAAAAGCAAAACATTAATTACAAAAGCGTACACGTATGAGCAAATAGAGACAAGAGTCCTCGTCTCGTATTACTTCAAGATGGAAGCTATTAGGGCAACCGCGGCTCGAGCCTCGACGCACTTGCGTACCTCATTCGGTCGCGACCACACAAATACCACCTCTATCCGGGTCGGGTAGGGCCCTAGTTGGCGCAGAAGGGGTTTATGTTCATAAATTCGCAGGCTGATGTGGGCCGATCACGCCATCACACGCGCCCAGCGGCCCACCCCCGCAGGCTACCGCTACTCTTTTAACAGGAGATCGACATTTTAACTTTGAATTGAAACCAGGGCTCATGTGTATATCAACAGCGGTGGTATAGTAATCATTATTATATTGTAGCAGCGAAAGTTGAGGTCAAATGATACTTTAGATAGCAAAGAGTAGTTAGTATTCACTGTTAAGTGCTGATGAGAACTGCTTTATTTTGGAAACGGTAACCTTAAGTACAAATATTAACAACATGCGTTAGGCAGTAGTGCGTTGTCCGCTGCGATGACAAGACTCCCATAATACCATTAGCACTTAAGTTAACTTTCATAATGGTTTACATTATGAAAGTTATAGCATTGTGAATGTTTTGTAACTAACTTAATTATTGCTCGTATATACAAATACATTTTTTCTTAATAATTTGACTTATTTGTCCTTTGATATGGATGAAGATCTCCTTAGTATGCATCAACGAGGACTGTTGTTGAAGGCAATCGTCGCGCGTATTCACCCGAATTGCTGAGTTGGGCTCATGTATGTACTGTTGCTAGCCTTTGTTACGAGTAGTGCTACCTGAACAGTTTGGTATTAGTGACGCCATCTGTTATCAATTATTTAGACTAGAAAAGCTGTTATTTATATTTTGAAATAATGAAGATACCTTTGCAACCCTCTGTTAAGTTATTTTGATGGCGCCGCCTAAAATCAAACATTGGAACTAATTTCATGTTTTTTACAGTAATTTCGGGAATTCATGTCAAAGTGATTAGAAATTAAGTATTAAGATTTATTATTAATCATTTGCTATAATTTAAAACATAAATTGTAAGAATCGAATGTGTTTATAGTAAAGTACAGAACATAATTTTTATTGCGTTTTCAATGCCGTGTAAATACTGTAAATCGGGTATTCTTCGTTATGACTTCAAATAAAGCAGTTCTCAACGATCAATAATGATTTGTCAAACCGGATATCACTAGTCATTTATTGAAAGACACGATACAAATTACTACATTGCTGATACCGTTGCTAAGCCGAAAAAGCAAGTTACTTCCAAACTCTATAAACATCATACATATTATGACTCATTATAATGTTTAGGCCTTCTTTTTCTTTTACGAGCGCGCGCTTTCCGCAACTCGACGACATAGCGCCTATTTTGCGTGCGAGGGTGGATGGGGAGTTAGTTACTCCTACCAACTCAGCTCCTCCAGGAAGTCTACCAGTTTCTGGACGTCACTGAAGACTTCTCGGAGGCTACCTGGGGCGTCCAGATACTTCGCCTTGTATCGGGCCACCTCTTCGCATTCAAGCAGGACATGGGTAGCTGTTTCTTCTGCCTCCAGGCAGTTATCTGTTCTGCACAGGGGGCTGTCGTTGACACATATACTGAAAAGATGTCTGTTAAACTTGCCATGTTCAATGTTAGGCCTTTTAAACATTTCGATGCACGTTGGAGAAGTTTCGCTTTGTAACGATCTCCTATATTATAACAAAAGTGTTATTATATACTCTTAGAATTAACGCCTAAAAAGAATAATTAATGTAATTAGTGTAAACATAGCTTTTATAGATTTTATCTACCGGGTATTGTAAGTGAATATCATAAACTTGCTAGCAAAAATAATGATATTTTACCTAGTCCTGGTTTCAGAAATTCAAGTGAAAGTCGAAGTGTTTGGTTGATTGAATACATTGCAGGCAGTAATCGTTGAGAACGCGTCAATCAAACGCCACTCAATTTGACTGAACTGGATTAGGATTGAATTTAACAATTAAAAGTTGCGTCCGCCTCGAACATCGCGTGCCCGCCGACGCCGCCCTGCGCCACTCCATGGCCTAATTGCTACCAACACGTACGTTAAACTTTTAAATTATATTTGCGAGTATAACATATTGATTACAGGTCATATAGCTACAGTTTAAGACTGACTCAACTAAAAATGGGGAGTATTATATGAAAAACTAGCAGTGCCAGCGAAACTTCTTTCGTATTGCTGTGATGACGATGTATTTGGTTAATAATTGCAATGGCGACACCAAAACACGCAACTACAGTCACATATTGTGGTTAAGCTCTGAAAACTCAATTTCATTAAGATCCATACAGTACTTTTCACGTGACTCTCTGACAGACAACAATTCTAAGCATGGTATTTGTGGAATCTGCTGGTCCAAATTAGCCCCAGAATTTATTTCTCATTTTTAAATTCATTGTACAAACTCGATCCCTCTACAGATTTCTTGTATTATAGATTAACGCGTCTGCAAAGAGTGTTTTCTCACTAGGACTTAGGTGGTCGTAAGTGGTGCGATTGTGGGCATCCGCCCAACTTGGCATCCCCGACCCTCGCCTGCTCTTTCTTTCTCCACAATTTATTTCGAAATCGCCGAAATGCGTTCACGATTTGTGTAACGCAATACAACCTATATAGAAGTGATTTCGGGTTTTCATAGTTTCCAAATTGATTATAGGGCCTTGTCTGATACAAGTTATGGGTCAGAACATCTCTATATGAAGTATTTATATGATCTCTTTCTGTAGTTGCCGAAACTATAAGTTCGGGTTCACACGCCAGCTCGTAATGTTCAAGTTAATATGCACTCATTTGGCACGCGATGTCGACAATACACTGCCAGGGTTGACAGGTCTTCAAATAATTTTACTGGCAATAAAATTTTAAAACTTTTGATTTACTTCTTACCTTATCTCATTTAAATATTTATATAGACGATTTAACACGACTAGTCAAGTTGTTTTTGAGACACGCACTTTTCTCATTGTACGAAAAGAAGCTTCACCCGTGAGTTGTTCTAAGAAATACAAGTGCAAAGTAATGAATTGAAAGTAATGAAAATCATAATACACTTGATGCTAATCTTATCAAAGATACAAAGTACCCCCTTACAATGCGCGTATGTTTTTATTTCCTCAGCTGCCTCTGCATGTGAGAGGAGAGTGCTTTTTGTATTAGACACTTTCTTATTTTCTATTTGGTCATATTTACAAATAAGAGTATTGCCTTGAATTACTTATGTATTGCAATATCGACCGGTGCGTGTAGAACAAGTGAAATCCGGTACACTTCTTTACATGCCAAACGCCTGGCAACGCTGCTCGGGGTCGATCTCCCGACGCGGTTGCCAAATAAGGTCTTCGCAGCGAAACATTTTGATAATGTTGCGCGCATTAAGCACGGATTGCTTGTGTTGCGAACGATAACATCTATATTTTGCGTTAAGAACTTTGCTATTAACTTAGTATAATATGTTTTGATTATGGATATGCTATGAATTATAATACTGTTAGTGTTATTATTGACAAACATCTGTGATAACTAATTAATATTCTGTGTAAAGGCGTATAATAATATTAAGCAATACAAAGAGGCTTCAGAAGCAGATACATAGTATATTGTAATAACAAACATGAATATTTAAACGCGTACATGCATTTACAGGAGGTGTTTTCATAGTTATATTGCAAACAGGTCTATAACATGAGTTATCTGGTCTCCTAAAAGAAAAAGGAAAGAAAGATCTAAATGAGAATGCCTTAAAAAGTATAAACAAAAATTAATATGAATCCATGTCATGTCTGTGTGTTCGTCGGTTGACGTTTAACACAAACATTTAACTTGGACACTATATACTGGACAGATAAATTAGCTTCAAGAGGTTTTTGCGTTTGTAGTAGTGTATGTATGGTCAGCATATAAATAATTTAAGTAATACTTTTTATATATTTATATAAGTAGGTACTTAATATATAACTAATAATATTAAACTAATATCATACATAATTTTTAATACTAAATTTCTTCAATTCCAAACATTTGGTAGTCATCCTCAGCTTCACTTTCATTGGATGAAACCATTGTGTTAAGTCTAATTATTCTGCATTTTTGCATTCCTCGATGGATATGCTATTACATTTTTCTTCAACTTTATTGGTATTCATGTTCATTGTGATTTTTTTTTGCAACGTAAGTTTTCATTATCCCTCACATATTTTCAATTGGATTAAACCGATTGTGATATGGTGGTAAACGGAGCGCAGTAGGATTGTGCTGTTGTAATATTTCGTCTACCTTATAATCTACAAATCTCGCTTTATTTCTCAGAATTAATTAACAAATTATTTATCAAACTGAAATCAAATAGTCAGAATTCACAACAATTAACAAAGTATATTTATGTGTATTTCACCAGTGCCTTTGGTTGTAAACATGTTTTCTTCTTCAAAATGTAAGGAACCTGTTTCTGCTGATTGTACCAGGACATTTAAATTCCAAGTTTAGAATTCCTGTAAATATGCAAATACTACTACAAACGTAAAAACGTATCGAAGCTAATTTACCTGAACATGTCTTCTATGAACTTTAGTAATTGTGAAATTATGAAAAAAGTCAAATTGGGGATGGCGTCTCATTTGACAGTACTCCATCAGGCACAGGCATCAGGCAGTCTGATCCAAAAACGAAAACGAGAAGGCGAAACGAATTGACAAATTCAAAGTGGAAAGAGTTTAAAAATGTGTATGTACAACATTCAAAGGAATTGATTTCGTGTGCGTGGGCTAAGGAGTGTTTGGTGATTTTATGCTTTTGTTAACTGAGGAGCATTAATGAATATGCCTACAATGAAACGTCTACATAATACAGCGGAATGTTTTCCCAGTAAAAACATTTCGAGCCCCAAATCCCTTAATGAGGGGACGCGTTTTAATTTTTAAACAGATTCGAAAGACGGTTCTTTGTCCCCTGACAAATGAACGGACAAAATACTCGCATTGTGTAATTTAAATGGTAACTTTAATATAAGTACCTTTCATTCGATACCTAAGTAATTTTCAAAGACTGAAACATATAGTTTCTTCAAAACTTATCAAAACTAAACACTATGGAGTAAGTCACCTCCATCCATTTGTTCACGTGACGACAACGGGGTATAATAACCTTACAGAGCACAGTTTTTCGCAGCACGTTCATTTATCATTTGACTGTAACGCACACGACAGATTTATGTATGTCAACCATTAAACGGGCTCGGTGACAACTTGTAACACGACGCAAAAGCAGATCTCAGAGATTATTACCAACTTATTTATACACCGTGATAATGTTTTTGTACATCAAATAAAATTTCAAGAGAAATGACCACAAGAATGGTGGAAAGTTTGTGTTTGGTGTATATGCGAGTTATTTTTATCGACAAACTAGAAAATCGGGGAATTAAATTAAATCTGTTGTTCGTGCCTACCCCGCAAGGGACCTAGCGTAAAGTTATGTATGTATGTAAATTTAAGGACATGCGATCGTTATACACGTGCACTGATGAACTAGCGATGGACATTTATTGTAATATGTTAAAAAAAAGTTAAAAATGCCTATCAAACTGAAAATCACTTCGCTTCGAGTCAACTTACTCTACTCAAACCTGGAAGAGACAAGTCGTGACTCATATTTGTAATTAGTGCATTAGCAGTCTGTTGTAAGAGGCGACCATATTGGTAGCACCTTTGGTGTTGAAAATATCCATAGGGGATGGTAACCGCTTTTCATCAGGAGGGCTATCTGCCTGTCTGCCGAACTCATACAATAAAAGAATATGTCAAAACCATTGACTTCAAAATTTCATCATCTACATCTTTAATACAAACCACAGATTGGTGTTTAAGTTGTTTGTTTACATATAACATTTTTTATGATTACTATGAAGGATTCAACAGTAATCCCATACATTGAATACCTAAGCCAGTGGTTCCCAAAGTGGGCGATAACGTCCCCTTGTGGGCGCTGCAGGCCCAAAAGGGGGCGGTAAGAAAACCCAGAAAAAAATGGGCATTGGCAGGTGTAGCCCATAAGAGTTAACTTGAAACCTCAGCGCCGTCAAGTCTCGTTTAGAATGAATGTTTAATGTCCGCTAATGTAGCTCTCAATAATCAATTAATTTAATTTGACGTTATAATGGTTTTTATATAGGTGAAAAAATGGGGGCGCTAAAAATAATTTATTCTCAAAGTGGGCGGTATACAATATAAGTTTGGGAACCACTGTTTTAGATCGTCTTCCATACAATAATACACTCTATATATCATTGCACCCACTCTCAATAACGACAACAATTAAATAATAAAAAGTACCTTTGAAATTGCCAAAATTAGTCGATACTGCGCAGATGTGTACGTTGTTTTATCGCTTTATTATCATAGCTGGTAATATTATATACTAGACTGTCGGCATCATGCATACTGAAATGTCTAATTATTTCCTTTATCACCAAGATGCCTCAATTTCGAAGATATGAATAAAATTTAAATAGGTAAAAAAATACAACAAAATTACTGGAGCAGCAAAAAACGTCAAAATAATAGACTTCCCTGCATTTAACGACAACTATCTATAACGCCATTAAATGCACCGTCTTTTCAGTGTCGTTATTTAAAGTTTACATTGTGGTTTAATTAACTTGACAATTCTGTTTTTTTACCTATTCCTGTGTGTACTTTTTTTTTACTTGTTCGTATTTTTTGCATAAAGCAAAAATATTACTAAACTAAAATCTAGTGGTAAATGCTGTCTGTCGCAAATCTCCTTTGAATATATTTAATGCTAGAATGATCCCGAAAGTGACGATAGAATAAGAGCGTTCTGTTTTCCTAGAAACAGTGAGCGCCAGCTAAAAATTAAATGGCCTCAATTCCGCGTCCCGCGATACAAAAGCAGTGCGTCATTCGCAAAACAAATCAAGTGGTGTCACGTCGAGATGCAAATAAACCTTTTGCGACGATACATCAGAACAATTAAGGAATCGTTGCGTTGAAAACATTACGACAATTAGCCCATAAAAAGTATTCTTTGTGATAACGAAGCATGTCTTGTTAGTACATAACTAGTTACATATAAATGTATATAAGGAAGGATAGCTAATCTGTAATTTACATGAATATTTGTTGAAGAGTTTCACATTTGAATGCGTTTCAGTTCTCAGGATCTCCAATTTGGTTTACTTACCTACCACCTTAGTCTTTAATACCAAATCTGCTAAGCGGTACCTGTTCTCTCTTGGGATTCGAATAACCACGCCAGGGTAGGGGCCATATGAGAGAACGGTGCCTTAGCTACCGATACACCACGACTTAAAGAAGTAGATGAATATAGTAATGTGTAATACAAATTGGAAATGAGTGAAACCATGGGACAAGGCGAGAGTGTTCTATGAATTCCATGGAATTCTCGTTCAGCAATCCCCAAAAGGGCAACCCAACAAAGTTGCACCATTAAAATAATTATACACAATGAAGAGACGGTCTGAAACGAGCATGACTCAGGGACCGGAAAACAACAAAGGAGAACAAAGTTTTTCTATTACAACATTTGCGTAATCATTAGTTATTTGCTGCATGACATGGGCAATTGAGGACTGATGCGAGCCTGCCCGATTAGGGCGGCGACAGACGGCGGACATAAAAGTATTCATTTGTAGATATGCTTCTATAAGTACGAAAGGTAACATAACATACCTTAGGTCAGTGGTTCTCAAACTTATATTGTATACAGCCCACTTTGAGAATAAATTATTTTTTAGCGCCCCTATTTTTCAACTACTTAAAAACCATTATAACGTCAAATTAAATTAATTGATTATTGAGAGCTACATAAGCGGACATTAAACATTCGTTCTAAACGAGACTTGACGGCGCTGAAGTCTCAAGTTAACTCTTATGGGCTACACCTGCCAATGCCCATTTTTTTCTGGGTCTCTTACCGCCCCCTTTTAGGCCTGCAGCGCCCACAAGGAGGCGTTATCGCCCACTTTGGGAACCACTGATATAAACCAACCGAAAGAAAGTGATTTCGATGTTTAAGGGAGTTTGTCGTTAAATCGAATGACGTTACATGGAGATTACATTGTAATTGATTTGCTTATAATATAATTTTCTATATAACTATAAACATTGAAGCAATTATATTTTAAAAATATATTTAGAAAAGTCTCGGATGGATAAAGTTTAGTTGCATGAGCCTCTAAAGGCCATACTTGAACATACACTTGAACACGAAAAATGTTTCGTTTATTAAATGATATTTGATTTTTTAAATGTTATCATTAATCCATTTTAATATTCATATAATAATTTCTCTAATTTGCACTACAACTCTGTAGCCGCAGACGTCCGATCACCACGGCGGCCGCTCACAAATTGTTGCGGACAGAATCACCCCGCTGACCTCACCCCCGTAAAGCCCGTGCGCCCACGCCCCGCCTACCGCGGGGACATAGCTCGCTCCGTTAGCTGCTAAGCGTCTGCATTTTTGTAGTACTTTAGTAAGCGCGGAGCGAGCCTACATCATGCATTCCTGAACTGCAATTCAAACACACAACATTGTTTCACTTCTACCTGAAGACCTCCAAAACTCCATAGAGCCGCAGCAAAACTTGTTTTTAAAAAGTTCCCCTTTACGCTGTAATGCTATAACAACAAGGTTCTTTAAGTTCCTTCATGATGCAGCAATGGCCAATTTTTCTATTTTATCTAACCCAGAACTATGCTCGCTTCATCATAACGAATAAAAGTAAATTGAGTACGAACGTTTCTACTTTCAACGTATTTTATTTCGTGCGCAAAATTTAACGGACAGAAAATGGAAAGCAAATACAATTTGAGGAGCGTGGGTATACCTTCACTTTAGAATGATGAAATCAGTTCCCCGCCACTGTTTTCTTGAAGAATTGCGCTTGTGAAAAAACAACGCGAGTTTAAGGCGACCTTTATCGTTTTTATTAAACTATTCAATTAGTTCAAGTTCCTTTTTGTTCTGTGTCTTTGCTTTGAAGTTATTCGGGAGTCTAGGGTCAATAATCTTGCGTGACGCCATGTCGTCTGTTCAGGTGTAATTTTCCTGTTTCGAAACATCACATGTAATAGTTAAAAAGTTGGACCTAAAAGACTGCCTTGTTGTTGGTTGCCTTGACCAGTTTTTATTTCTTTAAAACCTGAATGAATAGGAATTTTCTTGTCATACGGTCTAAAATGTATTTGAAAATCCCTATTAATATTATAAATGCGAAAGTAACTCTGTCTGTCTGTCTGTCTGTTCCGTTTTCACGTAAAAACTTCTGGACCGATTTGGCTGAAACTCAGTATATATATATATATTTTCGATACCGAGGATGAACATAGGATACTTCTTATCCCGAAAAATGGGATAGTTTCCGGGATAAAATGATATTTGTCTGTTTGTTTGTTATGCTTTTACGGAAAAACTACTGGACCGATTTGGCTGAAATTCGGCACGTATGTAAATTAAATACTGAGGATGGACAAGGGATAATTTTCATTTTGGCCTTTTTGGTAATATTGGCCTATTTGGTCATTTTGGCCTATTTGGTAATTTTGGCCTTATTAATCATTTTGACCTTTTTGGTCATTTTGGCCTATTTGGTCATTTTGGCCTATTTGGTAATTTTGGCCTATTTGGTAATTTTGGCCTATTTGGTAATTTTGGCCTTATTGATCATTTTGACCTTTTTGGCCTATTTGGTTATTTTGGCCTATTTGGTCATTTTGGCTTTTTTGATCATTTTGGCCTTTTTGGTCATTTTGGCCTTTTTGGTCATTTTGGCCTATTTGGTCACTGTTGCCTTTTCGGTCAGTTTGGCCTCTTTGATCATTTTGATTATTTTGGCCATTTTGGTAATTTTGGCCTATTTGGTAATTTTGGCCTATTTGGTAATTTTGGCCTTATTGATCATTTTGACCTTTTTGGCCTATTTGGTTATTTTAGCCTATTTGGTCATTTTGGCTTTTTTGATCATTTTGGCCTTTTTGGTCATTTTGGCCTTTTTGGTCATTTTGGCCATGTCGGTCACTGTGGTTTTTTGGTCATTTAGACCATTTTGGTCTTTTTGGTCAAGTTTTGTAATTTATTTCGTTGACAGATAGACGGGGGATGGTATAATTAGCGATATAAAATGAAGTGAATCTTCCGTAAAAATGTAATATAATATAACTCTATAAGCAAGAGACACGCACTAGAGGTTAACCCGCGGCGCAGCCGCGGGGTAAACTCTAGTATATGAATAAATGTTGTCTGGGTTGTATTCTCATTGGTTTCCATTTCAGTACCAGAAATCTTTAGTACTTATGATAATTGTTGGCCCTTATAAACTCGGTGTAACAAAGTAAAGTATATTAAAGGTGGAAGTTCTGTGTTAATCATCGAATCGAATGAATCGACGAGTCCAGAAGTGTCTAGTGAATCATGGGCCGCAATGGATGCTATGGGCGCAATAACACTGCAATTCACTCGTATTTAGATCAACGTCCACAAATATTTCAAGGCAACTGCGGCCAGTGCCAAAGAAATGAGGAAATTAGACAATAAATAACTCTAATTTCTAGCAGACTTTAAGACAACTGTTTTTTTGTAGCTTCACTTGTGTCTTGATTTCTGTTTTTAGCGTGGGTAGAACCTAAATGTTGAATATACTGTAATTAATGTACAATTTGAAATAGATGAAACATTTTCCATAAAAAAATATTTAATGCCACCTGTCTAAAGTGCGCGAAAGTTCGTTCACTTCGATTTATACTCCATTGTATGAAACCCTTTTAATTGAAAAAAAAACCGATCAGTATTGTAGTTTCAAATAAACATAAAACTAATTTTCAACAAAATGGAAAAGTTAGGTAAATATGGGAAAATAAATTATAAATACATACGTCGTGTTTGATAAATTGAATAAAAATATTGATGGTGAGTGCCTCGCAGTAGATGCGAACCGGATTAAGTGGTGGTACCCACGCGATGCCATTTCAGAGGAATGATCCTGATTGTGGTAATTAAGTGGGTAATTAAAGTAGCCTGGGCTGAGTGAGGGAGTTTTGCTGCAACTAGGATATAGGCATGGCCTGCTGTGCTGCAGCACGAAGAGAAGCCTTTCTTCTTGGACTTAAATTAGTCTCTCTGGATGGCGGCTACGATTAATCAATCCTATCTGTCGAAATTTTTTATTCAAAATTTTCATTGTAAAGAATACTGCAAAACATATAATACCAATGTCAATACTAAAAACCAGAGATTTTTTGCGTAACATCAAGACAATGTTAACATGAGACCAAATCTCGTCTATTTCCTTTAATATTCTAATGTTACTAATAACAATACTGTTGTATGTAAAGGTTGCTTGCAAGGGATTGCTTTAAGCAATAAGACCGTCCCTTGTAGTATTATGTTGGTGTATAAGAAAGGACATTGTTGTTGTAAATTGAGAAATATTTAATCTACCAAATATCTTGCAAAAATATTTTATATTTCTGTATTGTAGTATGTAAGGCTTTAATTTTGTTAAAACTGTCAATAAAGTTATCAATCACAATGGGAAAATGTAGTTCTAATACCACAGTATTAAAATTTTTCGAAAGTATATATTAACCTGCAAAGCGAGAAGAGAATTGTAAATATTTCGATGGATGTTATCCGTATGAGTGTGAACGCGATGGGCACCCTGACTTGAGACGTTCAATAAACACTAGGGACGCACATTAAAATGAACGTATAATAACTGTTAGAGCGCGATAACTGCTTTTGAAGGACTCGAGGCTGGCTTTATCACTTCAAACAAAGCCCATCGGGCTAATAACAAATGAACAAAGGCTGCGCTGATCGCTGGTGGTAATTAGTTGGGCCGCTCCTACAATGGCCGAGGGATTAGGCCAATTGGATATCTCGTGAAGCACTCAATGTACGTTATAACTCAACACCGACATATTTTATTCGAAGGCAACACTTCTCTTTATTAATTAAAACCTTGCTCCGTTTCGCGGTCGGAAGTTTCTGGAAGGACATACGAGGTAGGTAGTTACTTGTTGAGAAGCTAGTGCTGCGAAATAGTGTACATTGAGTAGGTAGAAGACTTTATTTTTAACGCACATGTATGACCCAAAAAATATGTTCTCCAGTGGTACTTATGTATCTAATACAATTTTGAATTTAATTATTTTTTACAAGTAAATTTTTCATATCGAAAGGTCTCTACAGGTACTGCAGAATATATGTTAGATTGTTGTAACTGAAGATAAAATCGAATTAAAAGTATTATTTTGAAAATTATTAAATTTTATTGACAAATATTTCGGAGTCTGAATTCTGAGAAAAAGCTGTCCTAAGAAATAAATACATACATTTATACACCACTAATTTATACCAATACTTTGATTTGCAAGTTTTCAGAAAATTATGAAACAAATAAATTAGGATAAAAATATAGCTATATTAAGTAATTTCGAAATTGTTATTTATATGATGTGTCACTCAATTATGAAACAGCAGTGCCGTAGATTGACTAACCGTCTGTATACCGATGAACGAAACTACTGTAGAGTTAAAACACTTTATGACGGTATACTGAATTTAAAGTACCTACATATTGTAAGTCAAATATTTTTAAACTGATCTTTCAAAGAAACGGGTATTCGACATTCCATCCGTCTCTTCGAGATGGTCCAGTCAGGGGGGCAACTTTCTAAATGCCCTGATGATGAAATCCACTAATATCTAGTCAGTAATCCAACACATTAATATCACTATAATAACGTAACTGTTATCGCATGCAAAATTTCGATTACTGTTTAAAGAATTACAACGACATTGACTGGTTAAAGATAAGTTCATAACTTGCTATGCTTTGCAAAAGATGACAAAAAGCATCTCAGTGATTGTACAGTGCTTAAGATGCTTGTTCACTGGTTTCAAAACCAAATCGTAGCGATCTTATAACAAGTCAGATTTAGAAAACCACGATGGTGCGCGAATCCTAAGGTTAGCAACTCATTGATGAATAATTTAAGCAACAAAACAATACATTATCCATAACGGACGGTTGTTTGACGAGCGATGACGTGTTCTCGTGCAAACATGGGTGCCAGGTGGCGCGCCGTGGTGCTCTCGACCAAAGAACACTAACAGAAAATTCATCCAACAGCAAGTATTAAAATATTCTAATTTATTATTTATCTTTTCATTTCAACCATTATAGCCTTAAAAATATTAGATGTAGTTAAAAATAAATTTACTTCTGATGCTATGCACACCTCTTGGCAAAGTTTATTCGCTGTTTCATTAGTTAGTTAAGAATATAGTTTACACAATATCCTAATAATATTTAGGATGTTTCCAACATCCCTATTAATATTATAAATGCGAAAGTAACTCTGTCTGTCTGTCTGTCTGTCTGTTCCGTTTTCACGTAAAAACTACTGGACCGATTTGGCTGAAACTCAGTATATATATATTTTCAATACCGAGGATGAACATAGGATACTTTTTATCCCGAAAAATGGGATAGTTTCCGGGGTAAAATGATATTTGTCTGTTTGTTTGTTATGCTTTTACGGAAAAACTACTGGACCGATTTGGCTGAAATTCGGCACGTATGTAAATTAAATACTGAGGATGGACAAGAGATAATTTTCTTTTTTGCCTTTTTGGTAATTTTGGCCTATTTGGTAATTTTGACCTTTTTGGTCATTTTGGCCTATTTGATCATTTTGGCCTTTTTGATCATTTTGACCTTTTTGATCATTTTGGCCTATTCGGTCATTTTGGCCTAAATAGGCCAAAACCAAATAGGCCAAAATGACCAAATGGTCATTTTGGCCTATTTGGTTATTTTGGCCTTTTTGGTCATTTTGGCCTATTTGGTCATTTTGACTTTTTTGATCATTTTGACTTTTTTGGTCATTTTGGCATATTTGGTCATTTTGGTCTTTATGATCATTTTGGCCTTTTTGGTATTTTTTCCTTTTTGGTAATTCTGGCCTATTTGATCATTTTGACCTTTTTGATCATTTTGGCCTATTCGGTCATTTTGGCCTATTTGGTTATTTTGGCCTTTTTGATCATTTTGACTTTTTTGGTCATTTTGGCCTATTCGGTCATTTTGGCCTATTTGGTCATTTTTGCCTATTTGATCATTTTGACCTTTTTGATCATTTTGGCCTATTCGGTCATTTTGGCCTATTTGGTCATTTTGGCCTATTTGGTTATTTTGGCCTTTTTGATCATTTTGACCTTTTTGATCATTTTGACCTTTTTGGTCATTTTGGCATATTTGGTCATTTTGGCCTATTTGGTCATTTTAGCCTATTTGTCATTTTGGCCTATTTGGTCATTTTGGCCTTTTTGGTCAAGTTTTGTAATTTATTTTGTTGACAGATAGACGGGGGATGGTATAATAAGCGATATAAAATGAAGTGAATCTTCCGTGGGCAAATACATAAAAAATGTAATATAATATAACCTTTAGCACTTGCTCTATAAACGAGAGACACGGACTAGAGGTTGACCCGCGGCGCGGCCGCGGGGTAAACTCTAGTAATAAATATAATTTTCACAACTAAACCCGATGTACTTGCGCAGTAGACCAACATTAGAAGCGTGCCACAATGTACAAATTTTGTAAGCGAAACAGAGCTAAGAATGAGTAGCAAGCAACACTGCATTTCCGCTTACGAATAAAGTTCTATATAGATTATTTACATGTCAAAATTCGGTGTGCACTTTTCTGCAACCGAAATGTACCAATCGGAATTATAAGTCGTGTCAAATTGTACCTACGTACTTGACGTTCCAATATGATAAGTGTTGCCTCAAAACAAGCGATTACCAATAGTGATTATATGACATTTGTGTTGGTCTTTTTTTGATAGAGTATCTTGAGCTATGGCTATCTGGAGATATGGTTTAAGTTCGAGCACGCTTGGTCGCTTGCCAGGAACGTATTTATTCACATGGGACTCGAAGACACCCAGGTTGTACGTTTCGGGAAATATAGACTTCGGCACTAAATACAAGGCGCTTTGTTCGTATAAGTAGTATATCCACCATGAGGCATCACGGAAAAGTTTTTTGCCCTTGTTTCAAATCGGCGGGCAACTACTGCCGGAGACAGGGTACAGAGTCGTCAAAGCCTCCCCGCATAACGGTGGTCTCTCAACGGCTCTCGTTGACCAGACTAGTGGCCTTCGCGAACACTGCATTGTATTCGTCTTAGGCTTAATTGACCATTCAGCGTGAGACGATCACCTCGGGCATACGTATCGCTTATGCCACTTGCATCATGTCTATCACTTTATACTGAATGAACCATCTGATTTAAGTACTTAATTTCTACAGAATGACGTCATTGCGTCGATTTATCGCCATTCAGTAACAGCGATTTGCATCCAGCCCCGATGAATATTGCTACACTTTCAGAAATAAAAAACATTAAATAGAGTTACGAAATGGGCATCTTGTATTGTGTTTATCTCAAAGTTATCCAATGGATGGAAGGTGAAATAGTGACGTCAAGCAAAAAGTACACGTCAATGGTATTCATTGGAAAGTATGAGATCCGATAGATCTAATGTTGTATCCTTAATAGTTGTATCTGTGCAAGAACGGAGAGAGATTCCACATGTAGAGAGGGAATTTAGCCATCTGGATAGCCATCAGCCATTTTGCTTTGTGTTTCAGCATCAGTAGCCAAGTTCTAATCCACCTTACAAGACCGCCACTACATTGGTAACATCTCTGGTGTAACAAATCCATAGGCAATGGTGACTGTCCATGAGATAGGCTGTTATCCTGTCTTCTGTACTCCAATTGTAAAAATAATGTTAACTTTATTTTTTATATTTAAGGGGAACAATCTGAAAATGAAATTATTCTTTTGCGTGAACTAAGAAAGCCTCCCACGTTTCTCACATGAAATACAAAACGATCATCGATTTATGATTTGTACACTAGAACGTTCCTAAAAGGGCAAAGACACTCGGAAGCCACGAACTCCGATGAATCCGAAACGAGTTTAGGGAATGTGCGAATTGGCCTGTTAATATAAATTCATGTTTTACAAAAATGAGTCCTGGATGTGCGCAGACAGACGGCTGTCCCGAAAAGTTATTGTGATTTTGATGACAGCATATTGGTAGTACTCTGGTGTTACAAATATCCGTAGGCACTGGTAACCCTTTCCGTTCAATGAAAAAATATTGATGCTAGGTGTTATATCCATGATCATGACCATCGTCACGTTCCTGGCTGGAGTAGACTCAGAATGAACAGTAACCATTAATAAATGGACCAACTATGATACATTAGGTACTGCAAATCACGCTGTTCTTGTGGATAAGAAACAAAGGGTCCAGTCAAGGGCCTGTCCCTAATCTTATATTGATTTTTCTGGCCTAATGTGCATATTGTAACAATTACCACGTGCTAACACTAAAGGAAATCATCGTGTTGAAACCAACACATCGAAATATTCTCCGTTCCTCTATAATGGAAGGTTCGAGTCCAGCAGTGGGATGTTTAAATCATCAATATGCAAAATAAATTGTGCACTCATTAAAAAGCCTAAAGCAGCCGCTTTTGGAGAAATGCTTACTGAAATTGAGACGACGTGTCTACATATAGGGGTAATTGTAGCACATAGCATAAAATTGCTACTTGTTACATTCGTAATACGAATCTACGAAAATGTTCATCCTTTCAGGTGACAAAGTGAAGATTTGCAAATCCTTCATTTTAGTCAAATTTATTTATATGAAACATGAAGAATTTTGCATATGTTAGGGTAAGCGCAGACTATAGATACATGTTGTGCCATTCTTTTAGTTTTGGTTACATGTCATTTGTAGTAAGTACTTATGATTACAATTTACATTCACATATTACGATGATGTTTCTTAGGCAATTGAAGGGATAGTAAGATATGGGGATCCGACATTTAGCAGGATTGTAGCATTTATAGGTGACGCAATTGAAGTCGGTCTGCGCCAGTGCCTACAGCTTAATTCGCTTTTGTGAATCATTCATCTATCGTATGCCATAAATTTGTTCGCAACGAGATCAAGCGAGCTTTTTAATCTAAATTTTACGAGCCAACGGCTCTATAGTACTTTATTGGCCTATCAATTTTATTAAATACATCTCTTTTGCCGGTTCATGCGTTTTGGGAACAATAAAACCGATGTGATTATTAATTTGTTAATAAGATATTGAAGACATTTATGCCTTTCTATTGTTAGCCTTGCCTGCGTTGTAATGAATTCTTCACTTTAAGAAGAATAATCTATTTTTTTGCATAATATCGCAATCAATTTTGCAAAGTTATTCTTATTCGTTAATATTGGTATTTTGAGCGAACTTTACGGGCTTCATCTGACTTGGGCTTCTTGATCTGACTTCACTCTTTAACTTTATCCCAGATGAAGCACCACAAATGTATTTGGGCAGAAATATTACGGGCGTTTGTCCATTGTCTTTTAACGTGGATCCGAAACCAAGTGATTAAAATAAGACGCCTAAGTTTTACAACTTCAATTAATGGTATGTTGAAAAGGAAACAACCTAAAACACATATTAATATTTTTGAATATGGGTCCAATGTGGGCACTGGTTTCATAGAATATATAAAAAATATTATCACGATGTTAGCCTTTAGTTTCCATAATAATATCGTATATTCGTGGTGGGAGCTAAGTGGCCTAGCGATGAATCCGACGCGGATTATCGGAACGAGGATTCAAGGCACGCACGCAACTCGTCAGTTGGCTGGTTAAAAGAAAAAGAACATGTATCGATAACCGATTCACATGATAATGGTACGATTGTATTCGTAAATAGTTCAATATATGCTCGTATCGAACAGTTTACACCGATTCAGGGGTCCTAGTTAAAGGGTTATATTAAAAAAAAATAACAATTAAAATATTAGACAAGTACTGTGTTAAAAAAGTGTACTGAAATTACTTGTTTTATTCGAACAAAATTCTGAACTTTGTTTCATTTCTAGGGTAAAATAAAAAGTGATATTTCTACAAATTCCGTTTGAATAAAGTTGCTGATGTAACAAGTATTATAATAAAAAAATACATGTGTCATATTGATTATGTAAAATATAATAGCGTAAGATTTAGAAGTGAGGTGGTTTGGTGCTAGTTAGTTGTATCTTAAATTTGAGTGCTTACCTAATTAATGTCAAAATCCGAGACAAAAACGGCCTTTTTTGAATCTGGAATAAAAAAGATTCTACTGAATATGGAACTTTTGAAGTTGACTCGACCAAAACTACATGACTATCAATATTACTGACTGTGTTCTTAGAAAATCATGGACGAGCTTTTATTTCGTAATATTACATATATACATAACTTCACGCCAGGTCCCTTGCGGGGTAGGCACGAACAACAGAGCGCCATTTAGGCTAGGCTATTTCGTAATATTGTAATCATTAATTTTACTTTCAACTTTCTTAAGATTTCTATAGCTCGGTATTATCATTAATTATAGTAAGTAATATGAGTAACCCATCTCGAGTCGTCGATATGTCTAGACACCAGCATTTGGCTCAGTAGCATACTCTAATAATCATGTTTACTTTGTATAAGACATGGTAAGTTGAATATGAGAAAGGTCTGGTAGGTTTCAGTGAGCAGTTTTAGCTACTCTGCTTACTCTCTTCGCTTTGGTTTAGAAGTGGAGTAGATATAAGGCTATGTCAACGGTGCTCTTTCGCCTTTTGGCGCTCTTCCATCCACTTATTCGTCCTACTACTGATTAAACTTGAAATTAACATCTCACAAATAATGTCGAATGTTGAAGAATGATTAGTAAGATATAGAAGTTCAGCGGCTGGTTGAATTTAATGTTGGGCGGTTAGTTCAAAGTTGACTCGTAATATACACACTATATACTACAGGTGCACCACGTAATATACTTATATACTTCACGTGGGTCTCAAACAGGGTATGCGTGAAAATAGCACTAATCAAACTAACGAGTTGTACGGTAAAGGTTTAGAAACTTTATATTTTTGTCATGTGTTTTTGTAACTTTTTTATTTTAGTTGCGCAAATACTTGAACAGCTTTAGAAATAATACATTAATCGCCTGTAGAAATTGTGCTAGTAGCATGTGTATACAAGATTGCCATTTCAATCTTCGCTGCAGACGCTCTTCAACAAGTTTTGTTCTAGATTTCCTTGGGCTCCACTCATCAGATTCTGACATGATGACTATGGGTCCTATGCGAGAATTTAACCCGTGCGTTTAAAAAAATATTAAAATCGATCTACAATTGACGGAGCAATTACGTAACAAATATACAACAAATACATACGAGTTGAGAACCTCCTCCTTTTGGAAGTCGATTAAAAATAAGAAAAATATTGCTTCTTTTTTATAATCATTCAAATAAATCTGTTTCCTCCAGATGTTAAATGGAAAGACAGGCGTGTTACTGCTGCAACGTAGTCGGAGGCAGCAAACGGCCGTCAGCGTCCCGAAGCTAAATAGACGTGCGATCGACGTAATCTACGATAATAACAAAGCACCGTGTTCGCGGAGTGAGCGGCCTCGAACGGGGGCATTACTCATTCATGCTCGTTGTGCTGCGGATAAACATGCGCGGGCAGACCACTCGCTTAAATGTAGTTCAAAGTGTAAGGGAATAATACCTTTCAACTGCAACAACGAGTGGCCTACCATTGGACGTTATTTTATAAGATGTATGTAATTTTAGAATTAATTATAAAACCGAGTACTCATCAGAGAAATGCAATATTAACTTGGTTGCAATTTTCTTGTTGTATTGTTCATGATTGTGTTACTATACAATATACATCATGGGTTTTAGTACCCGGCTTGACATGAGTCATCAATTCGTTTGCAATAAAATCTGTATACGTATATATATATTACGTGAAGCAAAAAGTTTGCACCGCTTTTTACGAAAATTACGCGGACAGAAGAGTATGAAATTTCTCATACTTATAGAAGAAGCGACGAATGATAATATTTTTCTTGAATTATGCATAAAAAATACATTAAGGGCTTGCATAAGGTTGCTTAAATTTATTTAAGAAGCACAAAACGTATTTAACACCCTTAAATACAATTAGCGTCTTGCACAACGCAAAATTTGCCGCTAAATATGTTTAAAGAACTGTCAATACTACTACAATTTAATATAATTAACTAATTTAATTTAAAGGCGATCGTTATACAAGCGGCCCTAAATCAATAAAAAACTTACACACTACCATATATTTGAGACACACACGCATGTACTTTTTTGTTTATTGTTGCCTTGGCGAAATTTGTGATTATAGAAGTAATCTTTGACAACAAATTATAATGGTCAAATTTCGACCACAAGCGACCATTATTAACAGATTTAAGAAGAAGAATGAATGAATGAGAGGTGTAGTTATGCCTCTAAATTACGTCACTATTCAGGATACCACCTGCTAAAGGGCTTCTCCAGCTCATGCCAATGCTGCCTGTGCAAGGTGGCATTTCGCCACTATGGTCCAAGAGTAAGGCTGAGCTTTCAGAGCTGGCTCTGTCTACCTCTCTCTCTTTAGTCGCCCCTTAGGTTCTACTGAGCGATTAGCTGGCTCCACTTTCATTACTTGCGCCTTAGCATGTCAGTCAAATTAACATTAGGTAGATACTATTTTTTGAATAATATCATTAATCATTCATTCAATCATCAACACAAACGTGTTGTGGAGAATATACAATGACCAACTCAGGAGCTGATGATCCCAAACTAGTAAACAATCCATAATTCTTATACAGTTTAAATAATTTGGACACAACCACGGCGGCAAGGACCTAACAGATCATCCAGTGAAGAACAATAAAAACATCTGTCCCCCTAGCGATACTCGGAGAAATTACGACTAATTTATATGCTGTCAAATATACGGATTATGGAACTATGAGACCCCTATGTTAACTTGCTGCTGAACCCCCGAATTGGAAATCCAATCTCAAAATTGCAATCCCACCCTCAACTATACAAAATCGTCGCCAATAAAAGGGCTGATTGGGCTTTTCACCGCATTCCCCAAATCATATTATACAATGCCGAATATTGATGACACTTCCATTTTGAAAATTCACTCGATACGAAGGGACTGTTAAGTTGAAGAGCTGAAAAATGAACAAGGCGTTAAAACTCTGTCAACTTGGCAAAAATTTATATTGTTTCTGGGCAGGTGTTGTTGCTACATCATCTTAGTTATACTGGAGCTCCTGCTGCGTAAGTGTTAGAGTAAGTTTGTAGGCTTCTTTAAGAACCTTAAAGTAGCCTAAAAACTTACTCTAACTCGATATGAAGAAGACCGTTAATCTGAACCAGAATGAGTCTTATTTAAAGCGTCTAAAATAAAGACGCTAACACATACCCACATTAGTGTAGAAACATACCGTATATGTCATTATAATATTGTTACAATTTGGGCCTGCATATCTGTAAACAAAGCACATTTATTACCCGTCGGAGTTTGAGCTAATAACATTGAAACTCCTTATTGACCATCTCCTTTTGTTTATTTTGTGTTTAATTTTTTGTATTAGAAAATAGCCCGTTGTTATTGTACTCTTTTATGGCCGTTTGTGGTCGAGTAATGAGCCAGGTGTGGCGAATTAAGCTGCCTTACATACGGAAGACATATTGCATTTGTGCAGTATAAAACAATTATCTGATGGACGGGGGGGCGGCAGTCTAGCGATAGCCACAAGCGAAGCGAGACGTTAGTGACGGACTTTGGGCGTGTGATTGGATCGTGCATTTTTGGACTGGTTGTACCTGTGATATACGTGTCTGTATAGTTTTTATAAATTCTGTAGTAATTCCAACGGCATTTTAATTCGAGTCCCTCGTAACAATATTAATAAATGCAGGAGCGAATAGTGCCTAGATAGAAATTTAATGCAATGTAATCTGTCTAAATGCTTACTCTCCAAACAAGTTACGCACTCTGGTTGCAACTAGGAAAACTTTAGACCAAAAAATTTTTAATTACTGTTTAAAGCATAAATTATACACCACCTACGAGCGCAAAGCGATAGCCGGGAGAAAGCAAAGTGACGTAGAGGAAATAAGAACGTGAAGAAACACTTGCCTCGCTACCAGTCTTCACTCCACTACTCCCGGCACTATACCTGCCACTTATATTTACTATTACTATGGGAAAGAGAATTATATTAATCTACGCTATTGCGCGATGTTTTTTACTTATATGTGGATATTCTTATTTATATTATACTAGCTGATGCCCGCGACTACGTCCGCGTGTTGCGGTTTTTTAACTATCCCACGGGAACTCTTTAATTGTTCGTGATCAAAAGTATCCTATACGTTGACATTGAGGGATATAAGCCACCGCCATATAAAACTTCTTTTAAATCGGTCCAGTCGTTTCGGAGATTAGCCGGCACAAACAGACAGACAAACACATAAACAGAGAATCGAAAAATTTGAAAAAAAATCTAAATTAGTTCTAATTCACTTCTTCCCCCTGACTGGGTTTTTATAATTTTTTTCATTGCACAGAATTTAGACCTCTAGAGTTTTATTATATTTATTGATGTTCCAATAATATACAAGACGACACTGACACAAGCGTTTTTGTTTGCGCATTCTTCGTTTAAAACTTTATTTGTTTATGACGACGAGAGGGAGAAAGAATTTACAAGGTTTTCCTCGGTGCAACCAGACTTATCAAAGAGATGACGTCATAACTTGCTACGCTCGTCTATAAAGGCAGATTTAGCGTTTTGAAAGATCACACAAAGTACCTTTATTGATTTGCTACTTTATTGAGTACTAATGGTAGACGAAAAAATTAAAAACAACAACAACATATCGCAAATACTGCAATTTAAAACTCAGCCTATCTGATGTACTTTCGTAATGAAAAAAAAACATACAGTACGTGTGTTTGTCTACAGATTTACTATAACATAAAGTTAGAACAAACCAGAATTTATATGTAAATGTATAAGTAAGTATGGCGAAGAGAGTGATTTCAGTTAAATAGTTTGGAAACTAAACAGTTGTTACTAGTTGTAGATTGAACATTTCGCAGCCCCGACTCCGTCTCCGAGTTCTTCCAAGTCCTTGCACTGGAAACGTTAAACTTAACCCACATCGGCTCGGAGGTGGAAGATTCTTACAAAGATACATCCAACACCCAATTCAGTGCTATTTGATTACTATTAATATAGCAAATCGTGTAAAGATAGATTTTTCAGTTTTTAATAAACAGAGATTTCGTTAATCGGTATGTTTATACAAAAAAATATCTTATCATACATAATACGAGTACTTTTAAAGTATCAGGATAGAAATGTAATTACAAACAACTTCAACTTAGTAAACAAAAGATTAAACCAACCAATTAACTCCCAAAACTCTTAAAACTACCAAACCTACCACAACTATCAAAATACCCAAAACTAGCAACCAGATATATCAAAACCGCCGCCACTACCGAGACGAATATGGCAAATAACAAATAAAAGCCTATAATTTTTTGTGGGATAACCTTTATATAAAACTATCCCATAATCCGGGATGAAAAATATCCCATGTCCAGCCTCAGTATAAAATTTACGTAAATACCGAATTTCACCTAAGTCGGTCCAGTAGCTTTTCGTAAAAGCATAACATAAAAAGAGACAAATATATTTTATCCCGAAAACCATCCATTCCATTTTTCAGGATAAAAGTATCCTATGTTTATCTTTGGCATTGACAAAATATAGGAGTTTCAGCGAAATAGGTCCAGTAGCTTTCCGAGAAAACGGTGCAGGCAGACAGAGTTACTTTGGCATCTATAATATTAATAGGAATGTAGTTTAAGTATGTTTTTTAAGATCTTCTTCATCATTTCCACCACCTACATCGCCAGATTAGGTTCAACTATTCCTTGAGTTAGTTACCCTGGAAGAGATTGCTTGAAGCGATGAGGCCGCCTTTTGTTTTACCGTGATAATATTGTAATTGCGTATTTTTGAAATTGTATATTTGGTGAGGAATATAGTGTTAAATCTATCTTTATTCAACCTTATTAAAGTCCACAGTAAACTAACACTAACAGCTATTAAACATCTAAACATGAAAAGTTTTCACGAGTTGTAATGTCTGTTGTAGGTTAACTTAATAATAATTAACTTAAATATTAAGTTCGCAACAGCCGCAGTGAAGCTGGTATATCCAAAATCAAATACTAAGTTGAGAAGACGCGTGTTTTGAATTCCTTCAGCATGTACGATCCCCGCTAAAGTTTCCACACTGCGTTTTCTCGTTTCAATTTAAGTTTGAGGCTAGAGGAGGGTGCAGGGGTATGTTTGGTGCTCAGCGCAACCTCAAGTTGAACAGACTTTCTTCATAGCAAACATTGTATCAAGCTAACTAATCCGTCTGATTATTTAATTTTAGAAGTTATATACATTTTTGAATATGATATTCTGTATAGTTATATTAGTTTAGATAGTGGAGTTAGTTATATCACTTAGTTGCAGAGTTTAGTCAAGTTTGTTGCAAATATTATGTTTAGTTCGTTTCGCTCAGTTGCTTTATTTTTATACATTTACACTGACATTGATTTATGTGTACTCTTCTTTCTTGCGGCACGGGGCGTTTTAGACCTTGTACAGTAGCTGCCACTTTGACTACAGGAGGCCCGTTCAGCCAGTAATTTAAAATTAAAATCCTTTTTGTTGTTTTATTATGTATTGCTTAGTGTTCTGCGGTACAAGGTCGAAATAACCCCCCCCCCCGTATTAAGGTAGATTTCATCTTTTTTCAAACACCTAACAAAATTGGAGGTGCGCCCTTCGTACCACAGAGAAGTCTGTTTTCTCAGTCGCACCCGAAGTGAGATACTTACTAACTACTAAAAATCTAGGACCCGATTCTAGTGTCCTCTACCTGTTCTAATTGCGAATATAAATCAAGTGAAACTTCTTAGAATCAAAAAAGAAAAAGCGCATTAAAAAGAGATAACATAAAGTGTGAACTGCACACACACACGAGCTTATACGCGTATACAAGGTTCATTTCACTGTTGGGTGTAGCAGACGCTTGTCAACAAGGGTTGCTTTCGATTTTGCTGGGATTCATTCATCAGACCCTGCATTGTTGACCAAGGGACCACTTCCGGAGTACAGACAAACTAAGTTCCACTGGAGGACATTTTTTGAAGGTTATACATATAACTTAAAATTTAATTTGACTGCGTAGTCTATGTGCACCGCTTCGCAACGTGTTATTGCTGTTAAGGCGAAGAAGCGGCTCCCCAGCAACACGTCTAGCTAAATGTTGATTAACTGAAACTTTTTATTTACCTTTTTTTAGATTTTTAAAATAATTAATGTAATAATTAAAATTGATATCCATGGAGTATAAATATAATGTATTATGTTAACGACTTTGTGCGACAGCCGACGGGCCCCACAAGCATGCTGTATTAAATATTTAGAGACGACCCCCACTCTGGGGTGCAGGGATCCAGGCCTCCCTCCCAACCCCCTCGTCGCCAATCGGGTGATTGTTTAAAATTCATGGAGACATTAACAAAGCAATTAAGCATTGGACAAAGAGGAAGCAGTGCGATAAATATTGTCAAGAATGAATAAATGCAGCACTCGGACCACTTGAAGGGAATTATCTTAAAGTTAAAAAAATATAAATTGTTAATGAGGTCTTCGTTCATTCTCAAAATGGTGCCAATTAAAAATTTACATGTGAATGTAGTCCTGCATGAGTGTATTGCATACGAGACTTGCAATTCCCGCGAGATTCCCAGGACAAAGTATAGTATATGCTTAATAAGCTATTTTTTATGCGCCCACTTCAAACCGCTCTCGGGAAAGCGCCCATTTTAAATTATTCCCCTAAAAATTCTCGCAGGATTTCCGGGATCAACACCTCATCGAAATTGGCCCAGTAGTTTTTTCGTGAATTCCGAACAAACAGAAATCTAAAAAAAAAAGCATCATGCTCTCCATCGTTTATTCCAGTTCTTTTTTTTAATAGCTTCAATATGCAGACACGGCATTTTTAGAATTATATAATATTATTATCTTTATAGATATAATTCTACTGCACGTGTGTTGACAGTGAACTCCTCCTAAAAGGCTGGACTGATTTGAATGAATTTTTTTGTGTGTGTTCAAGAGGATTCGAGGATGGTTTAGATTCACAATTGGACCCTGTAGATGGAGCTGCAATCGGGTTCAAAATTTTATTTCTTCAGGGTAGGACAACGTCTGTCAGGACAGCTAGTGAATATATATATATATCTAAAGTGAACAATTATCTAACGATAAAAATCGTTTAAAAATCCGTTGCGTGGGTTAGGAGTAATTAGCGGATAAACAGACACGCAGACGCGGAAAGCGAATTTGTTTAATATTATGTAAAGTTTGTGCTATAGAGAGGTAACCAGTTTTGAGGAAGACCGACCGAGACATGACTACGCTACGCTGCGTAATGTTCCGCCAATATCAAAATATAGAGCAAAATGGAAACCCTTCTCGTATTCGAAAGAAATTGCCTCTTTAAGCAAACGTTCCGCGAATTTCGGCGAATAGAATACTTTTAAAATATAATCTTTGCTGAAGATCTCCCAGTCGAAAGAAAGTGGACAATTCCAACGAGCGTTTCCATAGTTTGCGATTGGCATAATTTCGAAACTTGGAATACTAGGACTGAACTAAACATGAGCGAAGTGCATGGCGGCCCATGGTCAGTGAAAAAGCATTGAATCGTATCTAATGGATATGGTTTACATCAACTTTTAAAATACAACCACATAAACTATTTTTCTAATTTTTCCGTTTGGTAATTTAAAAGTTAGACACAGACAATATTTTTTTAAAGATTCCTTTGTGACCAAAATAGCTGCAAAACCCTATCACGTCCGATCTGGGTACGAGTAGGTGTATGTCGGCCGAATCTGCGGATACGAATGCTTCTAGAATTTATTGCAAGATATGTCATCTACTCAATTGTAGCGCATTATAATAATCATAAAATAAGTGTCAAACCGAAATTCGGCATGAAATAAAGATGTTTATATATGTAAGAAGGAATAGTGGGCAGAAGCGGATGAGAGTCGAGGGAGGATAAACTCTGTTACAAGTTGAAATGCGACACAAATCCGAGCGAGCAAACATATTGATCAGTTAATCTTTCGCTTCCTTATACCCATGAAATATTAATACCCAAAAATACACGGGATAAAGAATGACGGGGTCCCCTCGGCTTGGCCCATAAATACTGGGGGAGGCCGCGGGGAGGGCGCGTGCACCTACCCGCTCGTAAGGCTTCGTCTAACCCGTTTAGCTCGCAAGTCTGTTGCGTCGTTTGTTCACACTACGCATTATGTATGTACAAGTCGGCGTACTACTGCGTCTCAAATGCAACAAGCTAGGAATTCTAACTTTGCATTATACTTAGTAAGGACACGAAAATATTGCTTAGAAACAATTTAGTTATTTCTGTTGTATGTTTCATATACTGTGTTACTTTCTAAGGGTGATGGGTCAAATATTACTTAATGAGGCGAGGTTGGCACTGAAGATCAGTGCTTTGCTGAAGGACACTTCCAACACAGCTTTATGCTGAGTTATCGTTAATAAAACATATTGTCACGTGCGACCGGGTTACGACGCACTTGAGATTGGTTTGGAAGGAAACACCAGTTTTAACTAAATGCTTATATCAACTTACACAGCTGTACGTGATTCTTCTCCGCAATAAATTTGCGATCGCAAATACCATACCACCTGGCTGTGGATTATTATGTCGCCGCTTACGACTAGCCACCCGGCCGCAGGAAATTAAATTGGTGATTAGCAGTTTTGGACTATTTTGATATGCTTGCCGAAATGTAAGCTCATATCTGTGGTGACATTTGGAGCATTTTGTCTAGGAGCTCGAATCAGAACGCCCCTTTACAGCCAAGCGCAGCGCTACGAATTATATCACTCAGACTACCCTCTTTCATGCGAATTAATTGATTGCAATTCCTTAATACAACGTGAAGTGCAACTCTTTTAGAATCATGGTTTGAAACTCGATAAACGAAAAAGCTACACTAAAAAGAGATAAACACATAAATAATTATCATCATTTAAACATTATGCTCATACAGATAGCGTCGGAAACGTTTTTTTAGTTAATACTTCAAATTTTGTATTTTAAAACTTAAATATACGATGATGTTATATGTGAAATGTGGCGTCACAAAATTTAAGATCCTTCCACCCCTTGCTACATTTTGTTTCATTTCAATGCGTGTGAACTGCACACACACTAATTTTTCACATTGATCTCTTGCCTTGTATGTAAAAAGAGAAGGTGCCATCTTAGCATCGACAATCGTGCCTTTCAGATCCATTTGCTCTATAATTTGCATACTTGAGGGCGACAATCAAATTAGCATTTCCATTCCCTCCGAATGAGGGCTGTCACTTTAGTACTTCCGGAGCTTGGTCTAGCGCTTTATAGGAAAACGCAACTCCTAATTTTGACTGAACAACTCCTAGCGTCAAATTTAGTGGTTTTTCTATCGTACGCAAATTTCTAATTAAGTACCTTAGACGAATTGAAGTGTAGACGGAGCCTGCGTGAACAAAAGTATCAACTGAAGTGAAACACACATGGTTTGCGTCTGTGTGATCATTAGTAATGTCTCCGCTGGATACTATTCCATCTTTATCCGTGTACAGTTTGTACACTTGCTCTTGCTTGTAGTGGTGGATGCTGGTGTTTTCTTATAGTACAGTGAAGAAAATACACATGGTTGCTAACAGGGATTTATTCTCGGACTAGTAGATCTTGGGTTCAACTTAGTTGAAGTCATATGTTACGGACTAATAGTAACTCGTTAGCAAATTGATAGCAACTTAATTACAAAATATTTATAAGAATTATTTATGCTAAAATAATAATATTAAAGTAACCTAAAGTATGCCGCGGCGTCAGCAAAACACTGTACGTCGAACCCTACAATCTGTACTAATTCGACTATTACGTTTTCGTAACACATTGAGGCACCGTTTTTGGAATAGAAAGCCAATCGGTTTCCGTTAGCTAACTTCACGTTGAGTAATCGGGGTTCGGTATACCTAATTGGTTAGTTTACAGTCGATTTTTCAATAACCAGCAAAAGTTAAATAGCAAAATAGCAAAATAGTAATAATAGTAGTATAATAGCAAAAGTTAATAAGAATAAATATATCACGGGGAAAAATAAAAATGACAGTTGTATGAATAAAACAGTTGAATTATTAATTAATGAATTATTGAATCTAGTCCGGGTGCAAATAACATTTATCTGATTATTGAAAAGTTCCTTAGATACTGTTAAGTACTTAATTTTTATATAATAAATGGAAATGGCCTAAAGGTCACATGTAGCTATATCGTACATATGTTCTTTATATTCTTACTAGAGTATGCCCTTCGGCTGCGCCGCGTGTCAAACCCTACGCAGTAATTTTATTGTACTTACTCAAAAACTTAATTCGGTTTTTTACATATAATAATAACAAAAAAACAAAGCCCGTATAGTCTAGATCACTACCCAGTAAAATATAGAGGCGAGTCGAAGCCACCCTGATTTGAAGTAATATAACGATAGACATGTTGTTTATGACAACGTAGATATTTGTTAGTCAATGGAAAAACGCGCCATCTATTTAGCTAATGGGTGAATATTTGAAGATGTGTTTAAAAACTGTTCTTTATGGATTTTTAAGGTAGCTTCTTAGGTTGTATTTCCATATATTTTAATTGGCCAGCGATAAAGCTGTTAATTTAGACATTGTAGGAAAATGTATTTTTTGGCAAAATGGTAATGATAAATGATAAGGATGTTAACCTTAAATGATAATTAGTAAAGTGAAACAGAAATTAGAAATAAAAGAAAATGTGATATTTTCTTAAGTTTTCGTGACTTGTATACATGATAAACTATGTTTTATCGGTTTTAAGCGCGGTAATTTATTTTATTTTATTTATTCCGACGTTTCAGCCACTTTTCAGTGGTCTTGATCACGAAACACGAAGATGACAATACTCGTTGACAATTATTGTCATTAACAGAATTTAATTGGAACAAATCTTGCGGATCAATTACTTTTGTCTTCCGATAATCGAACTTACAAACATTTGATCAGGTAATATGAGTTGCATACCCTCATGAACAATATATAATAGTAATTAATATAAATAATTTCTTATTACCATTCAAATGAACTCATTACCATTTTATTAATACGAACGGTAAAAATGGTAATTTGGTAAATGGTGGTTAGAATTTCTAATAATTATTGGAAAATTTCAGCATTTAGTAAGATTATGCAATTTTTAAAATAAATGTCCTTTAAACGGAATCTACTGACCCACATTTTATAAAAAAAAACATGGTACCTACATCAAAAGCTCATAAACTGTAGTGAGAAATATTTTGAACCAAAACGCTCGCGGCGAAGGATAATTTTCAATTTCGCCGAACTCTTCGACAAAATTGTACGGTCGACGAGTGAGCGACGACTGACTGTACATTTATTATCTCTGATCGCGCTGCTATACTATTTAAAAACGCAGAACGGTAAGTAGGGAAAAGCATAAGGACATTTTTCAGAATGCCCTAACTTAATTAAATTATGTTCTTTCTGTAATTGTTTAGAATTTAAAACAATGTTAAAATATCCTATTTTACGAATATGTAACCATAACTTCGTTCTTCAATTGCATTTTGATTACTGGACTAATAACTTGTTGAAATATGGGAAAAGCGACACTGATGGTAATTAGATTTTGAAAAGTTATCATTTAATTTTCAGTATTTCAATTTAATATACGTTTATGTCGGAATAGTATTTGTTATTATAAAGTAGCCATATGACGGTAGTAGTCAAATGTATAAATCGGAAGTCTTATAACCGGATGTCAACGTAGAAGCATTTATTATTAAGCTAACGGATATCGGAAATGGGGTAACCGGAAGTTGGAAATTATACAGATGGCGGAAGTTGGTTACAAGATGGTGTCACTGCGAATGCACTACGAGGACCTTAAATACGCGGTGTTCGGGCAGAGGAGAGGCAGTCTTAAACGGACAGTCTACGAGTCTACCACCGACGGTCTACAGCCGTCATTCTACGTTCGTCGGTTTAACAGAGCGGAAGCTCTGTTGGACTAGAGACGCATAGTATATTGTGGTCGATAATCGCAGTATTCTTTGGGGGCATGCTGCTGCTCGACACCTGACAAGCGTGGAGGCAACTCTTGGAGTTGTCCTAATATTTCTGTGAACTTTGATTATCACATTTCAGATTATTAATGCACTGTACTCGGAGTGTCATTCGTTCCCGGCGGGAGTGAATCCGACATATATAATATATTTTGCACTTTGTAGAAAACATTTAGATCGGTTTATTAACAAGCATAAGTTCACCAATAGTGGTAGTTAAGTATGTTATTTGTTAAGGGCCGTGCGATTTGCACATTTTCAAAGAATCTACCTAATCCGACTATTTTAAGGAAACGACATAATTTAGCGTAAGTTACGGCCCGCGATATGTGCTGAGTTACATTTAAATCCATTCAGTAGTTTTCACGTGATGTTCTAACAAGCAGACAAACGGATAAAAAATCTGAAAATTGCATTTTCGGAAGCTCCTGGTCTGATTTATCCTCCCTGATTATTTTTACATTTTTAAACGCATGATACTAACTCGAACCATTTACAGAGTTATTGTAGTATAGATGGATTATAGTCGCAACAGTATAATAAAGTTCACTTATATTTTCTTTATTCTTTAGAGTTTCGTAGTTAAATGACAAGTCGTATGGTTATGTCTGAGGAACTCTTCGATGTGTGCCTAACGGAATTTAGCGCTTTTTCCCAGCCCAAAAGTATTGCTCCACACGCATGCACAGGTGGGCAGGCGGCAGCCCTGCCGTGCGCCTTAACCGCTGACGAATATCATGTATTGCTTCTCAGCTGCCCCCGCTGCCTCCACGCCTCCCCGACGCGACGCCTCTAATAGGTGGAGTTGACGACGGCGCAGGCAACTATCGGAAACTTAGTTACTTACACAAACAGCCTGAAATTCAATGCATTAATAAACCGTCACACAGTTTTATTACATTAGGGATGCCCAATTTAACAACTACACCGATATCGACAACAAGGTTGACATCTATTCTATTCAGTCTAATTTTCCCTTTAACCTATTTATAAAAAGGAGGTGGTTTTGTAAATATTTTATATTACATATTACGAAATTGCAAACATTCACATATTATCTGGCAGCGTAAGCCAGTCTCAAGACTTTTAGAAAAAGGTAGAAGAGGAAGGAAAAGACGGAGATAGATAGATGTTAGGAAAGGGACAGACAGTATATAAAAGAATAACGAAAATAAGTTCGAAATTATGGGTTCCATAAGATTCCTCCGGGTTTATAAGCAGCGTAAGGCGCGCCTACGGAAGAGTTTAGTTGAGGACAGCAAAGCGACAAGTGCGGTACGAGAGAGTTGGAAGAAGGTTTAAGTAGACTTTTGGCCGACTCCTATATGTTACCGACTGTTTATTAGCCTTACTAACGATAAAACTTGATATAAGCTCCATACAAGTTATGTCAAAATTTAATCGATGGTCGGAAGTGAAAGAGATAGGAACCGATTATGTATATTGCATGGATTCAGCAGACCCACCTGATGGAAACCAGTTACCATCTCCTATAGACCATTGTAACAACAAGCGCTACTATTATGCTGCCGCTCTCTAAAGGTACACTGGAAGCTAGCTGCTAATGCCGGAACAAAACTCCAGGTTGCAGCAGAACTCATCGAACGTGGCTTCTTCGCTTCTTTTTTTTTTTTTTTTTTTGAGGCGAGGGAAAATGACTAACCGATTTACGCACTCTCTGGGCCGTCACTAGGAAACGGCACGAATCCACGGGGGGCGGTAACGCTAGCAATTGTATGCTCTACTTGCGCTCCGTCCGCTATGGACTACACAGAGGAGTGTGGAGACTCCGAGCGATGCCGCACGGGCGAGCAACCTCAATACCCACTAAAAACCCCCTCCTCCCTTCGCGGCCCTGCGCTTTGATGTGAAGGAAAGACTGAGATGTAGAACATAGTTACACAGCAGTCGATCCAGCGCATAAAGTGCTTGAAGTGTGCCCTGGGAGAACACACTCCACTACGAAACGGGGGTAGTTGTTAAGTCCCTTGCTTTACCTAGTAGCTAAGGGCCCCCATCGTTCCGGATCCTAACTCAGGGAGGGAAGTAATGCGCGTACCTGCCTCTCCGGGTGCCGGCTGAAGGCCGGCGACCTCGAGAAGAGACCGTAGCACGCGCCCTAGGACTTCGCTCCCTATCCCTTTCTGCGGCCTCTTTCAGAGACATTACTGCCTCACAAAAAGAAACCGCAGCATCCCAGCGGTCGTCGCTCTGCAACATGGCCGTTACCAAGTCGCCGAGCGATCGGACGGCTCCTACTTTTGTCTCGAGCTCGAAACGCTGCGGCGCCCAGGCAGCGCACTCGACAAGCGTATGAAACGCCGTATCGGGTGCGCCACACTGTCGGCAATCCGGAGAAGGCAAGCAGCCCACAATGCGAAACAGATACTGATCGAAACAACCGTGTCCGGTCAGTATCTGCGTCGTCCTGAAGGTGAGGGTACCGCTAGTGCGGTTAACCCATTCCTCCAGTTGTGGCCTGATTGCGTCCACCGTAAAGCCGCCGGCCGCAGGGTGTTCGAGGTCACGAGACCAGTCGACGAGGCAGCAAGCGGTTTCCCGCTTCCTGACCGTCTCTATCTCGACTTGACAGAAGGTCAGTCCTCTAGCTAGGGCATCCTGCTGGGTACGACGAACCCTGGACAGGACGTCTGCCTGGAGAGGCCAGGGCAGCTCGCCTGCCAAGAGTGTCGCCGCCGTCCAAGACACTGTACGATACCCCCGTATAGTTCTCACGGCCAGAACCCGCTGCGCCCGGTGCAGCAGGGTTCGATTGTGGCGGTGAAGCGAATCGAACCAGACGGGGGCACCGTAAAGGGCAATACTCCTCAGGATGCCAGAATATAGTTTCCGCGTCGCACCCCCCGGCCCCCCCACGTTGGGAAGAAGCCTTGAGAGTGCGCCCGCGGAACTCACGAGTTTGGGAACTAACTGCTCAAAATGCGCTTTGAACAGCCATTTCCCGTCTAGGACTAGCCCAAGATATTTCATCTTGGGCCCTACACTAATCGCCACCCCCTGGACTGTAACGGACAGATCCGGGGGTGGATTACGAAACTTCCTATGGAACATGATGGCCTCCGTTTTCGCGGGGGAGACCCTCAAGCCCAGCCTAGCTATTCTATCTACGACTATCGCCAACCCGTCGTTGGCGACGTCCACGGACTCCGCGAATGACGCGGCGCGTGCCGTGAGTAGGGTGTCGTCCGCAAAGCAGATCAGCCCCACCCCGGGCCGGACCGTCACCCGAAGGATCCAGTCATAGCCTACGTTCCAAAGAATCGGCCCGAGCACCGACCCCTGTGGAACGCCGCACGCGACACGTAGCCGACCTAGCTCGTGATTGACAGACTCACCGCCCTCCCAAAGGATGTGTCGATCTCGCAGATACTCGCCTAACAGCCTCGTGAGGTACGGGGGGACTCCGTGTGCACGGAGCCCCTCCCTGATCGTCTCATGAGGGAGGCTGTTGAAGGCGTTCGCTATGTCTAGCGATACTGCAAGAACGACGTCCTTCGCTTGGACGGCTTCGTCCGTCACCGTTCGCAGCGTCTCGAAGGCGTCCATCGTGGAGCGCTTCCTCCGAAACCCGAACTGCGTATCTGATAGCCCCGGCTCCACGGTGTCTAGATGCTTCACGAGCCGCTCCGCCAAGATCTTCTCGAAGACCTTGGCGACCTCGTTCAGCAGCACTATGGGCCTGTAGGCGGACGGATCGTCGGGAGGTTTACGACCTCCCTTGGGAAGAAGGCACAAGCGCCCCTCTTTCCATTGCGACGGGAACCTACCTGCGCGAATACAGGCTTCGAAGAGGTCCCGCAGCTGGCTGCGTAGATGTTTTGCAGCCAGGAAGAGGAGGCGACCAGGGACCCCGTCGGGTCCCGGAGCCGTCTTCCTGCCCCGGAGACGGTCCGGGGCGACGTCGAGTTCCCCCTCGGAGATGGAGTGAGGCTCCTCATCCGTGGGGGTGTCGGGAATGGGTGGACCCATGCTGGGGGGAGTGAAGTTCCCCGGATCCGGGAAGAGCCCATCGATCACCGAGCGGAGCACCTCGGGTTCGAGCGTTTCCGTGACCGTGGAAGTGCAAGGCCGCAACTTGTTGCGGGCCCCACGGTACGGACGCCCCCAAGGGTCCCGATCGAGCGTCTCGAGGAGCTCGGCCCGAGCCCGGGCTTTCGACTGCAATATCGCAATCGAAAGGGCCTTTCTGGCCTCCCTAAACTCTCCCACGAGTCCATTTTCCGCGACATAGTCCGGAGGACGGCGCGCCCTGCAGCGTTTGAGCCTGCGGCTGATGATGCGAACTGCCTTTCGCATCTCGCCGAGCTCCTCGGTCCACCAGTGGACCGCCTGCCTGCACGAAGGCTGCCGTTTGGAGACGCGTGGCATCGCAGCGTCGCAAACCCTCGTCAGGGTCTTGCGCATGTGCTCTGCCTGCGTGTCCAAATTCGCGAAATCGGCTGGGTAGGCCCAGCTTTCCGTACATGCCCACTCCTCGGCCTGCTCCGGATCGAGCTTGGTAAGGGCCCAACGCGGGAGGAGAGGGGGGCGACGTTGAACAGGGCTCGGACCGGAGGAGGGGGTCGTTAGCTCAAATCTGATATACCGATGATCAGAGAGCGACTCCACCTCCTCCAGCACCCTCCATCCGGTCACTCTGCGGGCGGCCGCATGAGTGGCGAATGACAGGTCGATGATCGATCCACCCCGTGCGCGTACGCAGGTCTGGACCGACCCCTGGTTCAATATTGTGAGGCCGGCTTGAAGAGCCCAATCCTCAACTGCCCGACCCCTAGGGTCCGTGATGACGTTTCCCCAGGAGAGGTGCTTCGCATTAAAGTCGCCCATCACGAAAATCGTTTTAGGCGACAATCTGCGAACGGCAGCCCCGACGGCGTCCAAGCAAAGCTCGAACTCCGCCAGAGGGCGGTTACGCGAAAAGTAAACGCCGATGACGACGATACTCCCGCTCTCCGCCACCGCATAGCCCTTTCCTCTTTCGAGACACGTAAGCGGTGTACCAGACCCGGCTCTGGCCACCACCGCTACCGTGTCGTCGAGATCGCCAACCCAGTTGCCGGCGGGGGGAACGTAATACGGCTCGCTAATAACGGCCAAATTCGCTCGCCACTCCGCCATCGCCTGCAGGCACAAGTCCTGGGCGGTGGGGGAGTGGTTTACGTTAGCCTGAAAAAACGCTGTAGCGGGCGTACTAGGCATTGGAGGTGTCCATTGCCTGTGCCGCCGTCGCCGCAGTTGCAGCCGTACTTTGTCTCGTCCGCGAGTGGACGAATTTGCCCTTTACGAAGGGAGGTAGGCAGAACCTCGCCAGCGTAGGATGGGCAGCGTTAAGGCCCCCCGCCGCGCACGCCACGCAGTGGGGTTTTCGTGCCTTACAGTCCGGTATTCTGTGTCCGCTTTTACCGCAGCGGAATTTTTTCGCTTCTTACGACAGGTCGCCCCAACGCAGGAAATTGTATTCTTTCTCCTTTCATGCACCGATTAGTCCGCCTTTTATTTAGATTCATTTACAATTTATCTATTATAATATCTGGTATATTCGTGCAGCGTTGTTTGGAAGGGATCGTTTATTAGCGATGAGACCGCCCAATAGACATTTCTCTATATTACCATTACCGTAATTAATGCGCTGTACTTGCCTGGCCTCTCTGATATGATTTATCGATGTTGTTACAATATCTTCTACTTCGATAGAGGTAGCCCATCCCTATGTAATAAAGTTAGTAATAATTTAGGACGCATTTTGCATTATATTGCACATTTGGCTCAAACGAAGCCCCCAAATGACATTGTGCTCAATTTCGGGAATTAGTTATTAAGCTTCCAACCTAATATTTGTTGAACGAAATTGTTGTTCGCTGAAGTATTTATTATATTCATAGCTAGCTAATGTTGATGTTAAAGAAATTGAAAAAACAAATCAAATGAGAGTTATATTTAAAAGCAGGATAATAAGTAATTGGTTGTAAAAATACGATATAAATTGAATGATATAAAGGCAACAATAAAACAGAAAGAGTGAAAAATAATTGGGCAACAAATTCATTCACTCCGAGGCAGTATTTTCTCGAGTGTCAATACCCGTCTGATGGCTGCCACGTACGCGGTACCTCACACGACGTACATATTTTCTCTTGCGTAAACGTACCTTTATCTACTTGATATATATGACTTTTAGTTCCCGAGGCTAAACTAGACAAAGTGAATTTTTGTCTTGCAGATCTAAAAGCAAAAATAAACTTTATTTTGGATAGACTTTTTGAGCATTTCCGAACGACGTGTGCGATGTGTGAGTGGGAAACAAAGATAATGAATGAAAAGGCAAACAATAGGTGATGATGGAATGAAAAGACAAGAGACGATCGAATGGGAGCATGAAAGGAAGATGGTGTTATAAATAATAAGAAGTGTTATTTGAAAACGAGGTTAAGGTTTTTTTGAAATAAAAAGGTATTATTAATATGTTAAAAGAAACAATTTAAATAATTTAAGCTCCACATTTTTAAATAGTTTTTAAGTAGACATACATATTAATAGAAACCAATGCATTACATGTGATTACATGATGCTTTGTATTTTGTACATGTTCAACTCCGATTTGCACATCTATACTTTTTTACTATTTACCTTGTTTTAAACTGTTGTCCTCTATTATTTTCTATTTCGATAAATCTTATTGTTACTAAATCTTTAACTTTTTCACAAGCGATTATAAATTTTGCAGAAAATATTACATTTTCTTACATAAAAATTTTTCATTTACCATTCGGCTTTATTCATTTTAAGTTACAGTAAGTTTAAAGATATGGTTCTTAAATAATCTTTCAAACTTATTCTAACACGATATGAATAAACCTGACAGTGTCTAAAACTCTGATATATATAATTTATTAAAAGCTGTACATTCATTCATTCATAATATAATATAAAGATACGATTATGTCATGATGTAGTTTCATCCGATGCTCTATCAATGGCCCATTATCTTGAAACATTGCAGCGACTATTTTATTTTGGGAGTTACAATATCTTCCTTCGGTGTACGCTACTCTTTGTCGTGTTATTGCCGTAAATCCGGGAGTCTTGTTTTTGTGAACATCTCTGAAGCGCTACAGAATTTAGGTACCCGTAACATTATGCGTAGGGCATTATTATGCACAGTAATGTATGTCGTGTAAGGTAGCTGCAAAATACGAATGTCGCGAACAAAACCGAGATGGATCATTTGCATTTAATGGCGCGCTTAATGCGGAGGAATTTAGCCTCTTAAGTGGGCATTAACTTTTCCCTTATAGACAGGCGTTTGTCATAAAACCACCACCGCTCCGATTAAGAGGGCGAATAAAGAATTACTCACGCTTTTATAACACTCGGCGTATACTTCATTCACTTTATTCTGTTCATACATTTCGTAAGAGTCCAGATATCAGTGAAATTGTTCCAGAAGTTTCCGAAGTTTCTAATGTTAGCTGTTCACACTGCTTTAGAAGTATATTTTTGGTTGAAACATAATAATATGTACGTGTCCAAATTGTAACGAAAACATTTTTTTTTGCAACCCGATTGCGACGTCACCTACGGGGTCCAAATGTGAATTTAAACCATTCGGGATCCACTCTCACATATCAAAATACTTTTATCTATATCCTGGACCCGATTCCAGTGCCCGGTAGGTGGCACGTTTCAATTGTAGATGAAAACTATCTTGGGACCCATTCTAAGATAAATAAAAAATTATTAGTGCTTTACTTATGGTTTCGTCGGCAGACTATGAAAGCAAACTTATCGTTGTGCGCGGCTGCCGCCCACTTACTAAGCTTATTTTCAAGTATCATGTTTTGTAACAAAATATCTGTAAATTATTTTTTTTACTTATTTTTGTACAACATAATCTTTCACAAGATTAGTAATCCCTAGTAAGTATAATGAATGTTGTTTTGTGCCAAATCAAAGGCAGAATACAAAATAAAAATGGAAAGTGTTCTTGGAATATTAATATACCCACGCAGCCATTCAGCAAAGCAGCACGAGTGGTGGGCGATTTGTGTTTGGAGGCAGTCTTTGAAGTGGTTCCCGCAAGGATGTTCATTACAAGTCAAGACCGAAATAGCTCGCAGGAAGTGCTATTTTTAGAAAGTGTCAAATATAGGATCACAATCTGAAAGAAAACACATAATACATTACATATATTCTTGAATGACAATTTCAAATGCTTAAGTTATTATAAAATTCACATTTCAACCAAATCAGGTAATTAATAAAGAAATATTAATTTCAAAATATCAATTAGACAATTCAGGGTTGTGTTTCCATACCCGAAATCATACAACTAATAAATTATAATAAACATAATAGCAATTAAAGAATTTGGAAAGACAATCTTAAGTATATCTAGTGCAGGCAGCACACAACGCCGTTTGCCTGATTTATTCATTTATGTATTTACTTATATTGTCACCGATACTTTAGCGTGGTACACATTATATAAACATGTTCAGGCCTGTGTCATCGGCGCCTTATTAAGTAAGTTAATCCCGCCGCATAACACTACGAACTTTGGTGGCCGCCTACGACTCCTCACCACATGTGCTGGAATGTTGAATTTGATGTCAGCTAATACACCAATGTAAACCTTGGTCCGGATGCCAAATCATTACAGGCAACCATGCCTAAGACAAACAAGGTGGTGTACATCGAAGGATTAAATCGGTAAACGCCATAAAGACTTGTATAGTAAATTTATTTTGTATGCGCTCTTTCAGGAGACTATTTTTAGTTTCACGTGAAGCCCTTTCTAAGTGGCTTCTTACTAAAGCGTTAAATAATGTTGTAATGACATAATTACTACTTTTCTTACAAATTTTAATTAAGTGATGGCGAAAAGTTACCTGACATGCTTTAAGATCCTACACCGTTGCAACTCTTAATTGCTGCGTTAACCAAGAAAAAGTTGTAACGGAAAGGCCGCTTGTTTTTGCTAAAAGAAATTAGAGAGCATTTTGGCCAGATTCGCAATCAAAACTATATAACTACATGCATTCACTTATAATGAACACACATGAGTACATGAATTAGAATCAATAGATTTGTAGCGTTAACTAGTGCAGAGGGTGGCAAACTAAGCTCGTTGTGTTCGACGTGTTTGTCGAGCGGGGAGGGTGACACTGTTGCTACCCCTCGTTACACTTAGAATGCACCACGATTAAACGCGAGCGGTTTTAGGAATAAGCGGTCAGTATGTTTGTGTTACGGTTACGAAGACTTGGTCACGCAGACTTTCGGTCACGTAGACTTTAGGTCGACTTATACCCAAACCAGCAGCATAACTGCCTGACATTCTTGGGTTATCCCACTTCTGAATGTAAACAGCCTTGCGGAGAGATTCAAGTAAGAAACTACCATACATACCAAATATTAACTATTTGGGCAGGGTTTCCCCTTTATTGTTCCGCCTTTGGTGTGACTATTCACAACGTACAGTAAGCAATGAACCCCGTCTATACACCACACCGCCTTTTTATACGAAAATATTACGAAAACTACCCTACAAAACAATAATATTACATCATAGTGTTGCCAGGATCATATTAGTATCTATGATTATTGTCTATGTGATATTAATATACTCTATGATTCTCATGACTGCTGTGACGGACATCGCGTAACAATTTGCTTCGTTTTATTTTATTAAATTAATGTGTTGTGACTTTCGCTGTCAGCGCTATTACACAGAATGGCATGAGAGTAAGGGAAATTGATTTTAGACCTGTTGTTTGAGCTAGGAAACACGTTTTTACGGGCCAACAATAAATTTTGAATGGATAATGGGAAAACAGAGATACGAAGAAAGTGCGATTTGTGTTTACACTTACGCTTAATATATAAACACTAAGACTGTTTTTCGAGTTTAGTAAACAAGTTTTGAATTAGTTTATTAATTTTAAAATATGAAAATAGTTTTTTCATTGCTTATAAATTGCGACGCTGGTTACGGATTGATTGCGACACTCGCTGACCGCTGCCACGGCACGCTTGATTGGCTTGTGGGCTTTAGTCAAAAGTCAAGACCATTGACTAGAATGGTGACTTGGTTAACTTTAAACCATAACAACAGAACAGTTTGGTCACCGTCGTCGCAAAATAACGAAACAAACGAATGAAAAAAATATCTCAAGAACTACATGTCTCATAGACATGTGGGTTGCAGAAGGGAGAACTACTCCTCCCATACTACTTAAAATTCACTGACCACTAATCTAAACTTTGACCAGTTTGTTTTCAAAATAGAAAACGTAACCACGCCCCTGCTATAGGTACTGCGTACATCCATTAACATATCGGTAGGTATATTCAAAAACGACCGTAGTTAACTATTAATTACTAATTATAGAGCGATTTGGCTCTGCTTAAGAAAATAATTTAAAATCCGTATAGAAAATAAGTTGATATGTTTCACCAACTTCAATTTGGGTTCAATTAGGAGATGGTGAATTATGTAGCGCGCCCCTAATGGCGACGCCAACGAGTACACGCGGCACGAGCACCGAAAGACAATCGAATCAATTATTCAATACATTAAACTGAACGAAAGCGTCGCTTAACATTTTTCACGTTTTGTTTTATCGTTGAAACTTCATTCGCGTTGTCATGACGACGCGGTTGTTGCAAATCACTTTTAAATTTAATTTGATTTCTGAACGACTTTGACTTGTTTTTACTATATTCGAAGCACTTTTTTATAAACTGACGGACTCATAAACTGCATCAAAGTTCAGGATTACTTTGAAATGATTTTTTTAAATAAGTATATAAACTTTTTAGATTAAATTATATAAATATGGAAAAACTGGCTCTTAATCTAAAAAAAAAGGACAATTTAAAAATAGAACTGCAGTAAAACAAATGAATATAGCCGGGAAAAGAAAATTTACTCGTAGTATCAGATTTGCGTGTTATTTATAGTAAAGTTTTAAATTAATTCTCATTGATTTTTTAAATCATTTGTCAATTAAATTATTGTTACCAGCAGAATTGTTGGGTTAGTTTTTTAACTCATCGAGAGTTTTTGAACCATAATATGGATACTAGCGGCTCAAATTGTAGCATTGGTGCGGGAGGGCTTATAGAAGGGGGTTTGACTGCACATCGCTACATAACAGTGATCTTAGAAGATCACGTGGTGCCTTAGATGGGATTCATAGGCGAAAATTTTACTTTAATGCAGGATAATGCCCGGCCGCACGCTGCTGCACAAGTTCAACAATATTGTGAAGAGGTTTGGATACGTACAATGAATTGGTCATCACGCAGCCCGGATCTTAATCCCATTGAGCATGTTTGGGACAATTTAAAAAGAGCTGTATATGCAAGAAACCCTTTGCCCACGACAGTGGCAGCACTAAGAACAGCACTTTCAGAAGAATGGGACAATATTCCGCAAGATCTTTTAGTTACCCTAATAAAATCTATGCGGAACCGATTAGAATCTGTAATAAGGGCACGTGGAGGTAATACACCTTATTAAAACATAAATAAACCCTTGCATAAAGTTAAGGTCTATTGTTAATACCAATTTTTTTAATTAAACGAATTTTCCGTAAATTTCTGTTTAAACTTAAACTTAAGGATATGACCTTACGCTGTTCTAAAGTTCACGAACCAATCTAGAGGTTTCAATTTAAATCTGTATAGAAAGTTTGCATACTTGGTTAAAATATTTATTTCAAAGTCGTCTATTACTTTGATGCAGTTTATGAGTTCGTCAGTGTATATTTACTCACCTTTTAAACCTTCCCTTAAATTCTACAAATAATTCAAAACCAAAATTAAGCAAATCCGTTTAGCCGTTATCAAGTTTTAGCAAGACTAACCAACAGTAATTGATTTTTATCCCTATTAATATTATAAATACGAAAGTAACTCTGTCTGTCTGTCTGTCTGTTCAGTTTTCACGTAAAAACTACTGGAACGATTTGGCCGAAACTCAGTGTATATATGTTTTCGATGCCGAGAATGAACATAGGATACTTGTTATCCCGAAAAATGGGATAGTTTCCGGGATAAAAATATTTTGTCTTTCTGTTTGTTATGCTTTTACGGAAGAACTAATGGGCCGATTTGGCTGAAATTCGGTACGTATGCAAATTAAATACCGAGGGTGGACAAGAGATACTTTTCATTTTGGCCTTTTTGGTAATTTTGGCTATTTTAGCCTTTTTACTCATTTTGGCCATGTCGGGCACTTTGGCCTTTTTGGTTATTGTGGCCTTTTTGGTCATTTTAGCCTTTTTGGTCATTTTGACCATGTCGGTCACTGTGGCCTTTTTGGTAATTTTGGCCATGTCGGGCATTTGGGCCTTTTTGGTCATTTTGGCTTTTTGGTCGTTTTTGCCTATTCCGTCATTTTGGCCATGTCGGTCACTGTGGCCTTTTTACTCATTTTGGCCTTTTTGGTCACTTTGACCATTTTGATTATTCTGGCCTTTTTGGTCGTTTTTGCCTATTCCGTCATTTCGGCCATGTCGGTCATCCCGGCCTTAATGGTCATTTTGACCATTTTGGCCTTTTTGGTCAAGTTTTGTAATTTATGTTGTTTACAGATAGACGGGGGATGGTATAATTAGCGATATAAAATGAAGTTAATCTTCCGTGGGCAAATACATAAAAATTTAATATATATAATATATTTAATATATAATATAAACAAGAGACACCTACTAGAGGTTAACCCGCGGCCTAGCCACGGGGTAAACTCTAGTATACTTATATATAGATATTGCTACTGATAAATATTTAACAACGCTTATTACGTTAGTAATAAAGAAACTAAATAAAATACTGCGCGAGTAAGCTGGCTATAGTCGTCAGGTAGAAACGGCCTGTCTGTACATCTTTTATCGCGCTGTTAAATATTTGAGCGGCACGGAGGGAACGCTCGCGTTTTACGACTCGACTCCGAGCCGAATGATTGCAAAACGCTTCGCATCTCCTCTTCTCCTTCGAACACGTTCTTAGTTTATTTAGTCATAAGCGGAACAATCGAGACGTTGCCGAGATACCTTGCCTTGGAGCGTGTCAGTTAAATATTAGCAAAAACCAGTTAAAAATTATATCAAACTCTTAAAAGCCCATTTGACAATGTGGCTGTAAGGTCAGAAGATCTATGGGTAAAGTCTTTATCTTGAGCGAAGCAAGCGCCACTGATACGATAGTTAGTAGCTTTTCTTATAAAGGTTAAGAATAATAAAATTATTTAGTTTAGACTACCAAAAATTGTATATAAAGTAAATTAAGGTAAAAATTTGCTCTTGTAAATGAATAGTTGAAAGTTTTTGCAATAATTAGTCTGGTAACGAACGTTGCACTAACTTCACGTGAAGTTGTTCAGGTGCAGAAAGTAGATCCGGATTTCTTGGCGAGTTTTAGATAAAAGAGTTTTCGAGTTACGTTGAAATAAAGCTCGACGGAAACTTTCTCGAATTGTTCCGTCTCAGATGTTAAATAAGTTTGTTCCGTCTTGTTTCAGTTATTGGTTACAGTGAATTACTTTAAAATTTAGTTATATATAATTTAATTTATACTGCATATTATATAGTGTCGATAAGGGGTTGAAAAGGGCACATTTCTTATTTCGAAAACGGAGACACTTTCTAAAAATACGTCAAAAATTTCATAGTTAAAGTCTTGTAAAAACTCAGTATACAAGCGTGCAATGCTGAATCAGTGATCTGTAAAACTGGTCGTTGGTTCTACAACAGATTCCTAGTACAGTGGACTGTAAATATTTTTGGTGTGGTATAGACTTAAGATCTATGACGTATAAGATATTTTAGATTATGAATGAACGCACTTTCGCCTTATCCTCCCGGATTATGGGAAATGAGAAATATCCCAAATCTTGTACAGAATTTGATAAGGTGAAAAGTACCACTATCTTTCGAATGGGCAGCTACATAAGTTAGCTTCTAGAAGTGCATGGCACTCACACAGTTTTGGATCATACACACTCGAAGGAATATACGGCTCAGTATGCACACTTCAATGTAGATACTATAATATGATGTGTAACATCTGTTGTGGTCTTGACACGAAGTAAAGGGAATGACTGACCTAACCTACGTTGGAGACTGCACGCAGTAGCAGCAACAAGGCGGCATACCATCATCTTTATACAACTTTTAATTATACCGGTAATAACATTAAAGCTTTTGTTAATGACTAATTCATAGACCATAGACCGCGTCGTTATAGACATAATATATGAGCAGCCGCGTTGCGATGAGCGGGAGACGTCAAGGGACGTGGACAGCCGCATTTCACTTATCCTCCGAGAGCTTTTCCTAGGGTTTGTTATTGCGCGATGTAATAAAATTATTTGTTAAATGATATTACTTTTTTATTGTTTTGCAACGATATATTGCCGTGTTACATTCACGATGCGAAAGTTTTTATTTTTTTTTGATGGCGAGAATTGGGAGGGGAATTTACAAGGTGTCTCTCGACGTTACAAATGTGTATCTTAAGTGATGATTAAGATTGCATTTGGAAAGTATACCTAGTGTTTCGTTAGTTGAGGTTTCAGTTTGATAGTTGGCATACATTGCCGTTAAAGAAACTTAACTCGAGATTTGTTTCTTGATACCTGACACAAGTATTTGCGGGAGGCAGCGAGGCCCGCTGACCCACTTTCCGCCGGTGCTGCGACTTTCGTCTGCCTCACATTCTACCTCAACAATTCAGTATTACAAAACTACAGCACGTCCCGTTTCGTTGCAGTTGTTTTCTACACGTAACTTCAAACTGAAGCAAATGGTAAATGCGGTTTCCTAAAAAGATTTACCGTTTTAATATCCTTGTCGCTGGAGTTAATTTCGTTCAATATGTGTCACATAAATCATTTTTGCATTATGCAACTGTTTTTCCAAATACATTTTAAATAAACGTTTCGCCACTACTGTGTTCATATCACAAGATTTATAAACGACAAGGTTTAGTGCATTGTCTACAGTAAACATCCCACAAGAACTTTGAATTATTAAAGCATTTAAATTATTATAATTTTGCTTAATATATTTGTTTCATATCGTAAAGAAAGCAAGAAAAGCGTAATTTAAAGTGGAATAAGGCAAGTTACTGTAATTTTTTGTTGGAATTTAATTTTTCTTTTTGAAATAGTTTTTCAAAAATTGTTACATTACTTAAGTTAAATACACGTGATTATAATGTTCTTAAAATGTAATCTCTTACAGGAAGTGTTCTCTCTCACAAGTTGCTTGATATAAATAAAGTAACTTGTTGATAAATAGGGCAATAAATGCTGTCGTCTTAATTCTTACTGACTGGTAGAAAAATAACTTTTACTCCGTTATTCGTAATTATATACAAGGCTAAACGGCTTCTTAAAAGAGGTTAAAAATGCCATTAAGAACAACATGATTTTAACGAGCTGATAATCAATGTATAACTATTTTTGAAGAGTATACGCTTACCGTTTACCGTCAAGTAATGTTAGATTAGCATAATAAGGTCGAAGCGAGTGGTGTTGTTTTATTTCTACATTTCAGTCATTTTCCAGTAGCCGTTATCACGAAGACAAAGTAACAACTTCAGATACAGAATACGATTATGAGACTGCCTAAAAAACAATAAGAAATGAACATTAAAAAATGACAAGCAATTCTGGTGACAACAAAACGAACCCATTAATAGTTGAACGTTCGCGCTGCGAATGAAATTGTAATGCGCCATAAAAGCGGACGCCGGCGGATTGTTTCGCAATCGTGTGCACATTAAATGTTCATAAGGCGCTAGGAACGCTGCCCTACAGGACGCGCTATAATACTTATGTCTGGAACAGCGCGAGTTAAGAGGACTGCACACGTATACGACTGCCTAACTTTGGACTAAACTTATCTTTTTTTATATCGTTGAAGATGAATCGTCCAAAAGACGATCAATGAGGGTTATTTGAAGATTCTGAAGGTCCGCTCTGCACGTTGTTCCTTCGGGGAGGAGTTGTGAGATGTCAAACAGCAGACTACCCACTAAGCTTCTTAGCGTTCCTTCGCATCTACTGGGACACCGTGAAGTCGAAGCACAGATATCTCTGGTTATGTGTGGTATGCCTTTATTTGCCGATCTTACTAAAACGCAGAGGTTCCAGGTGCAATTCCTGGTATGGTAAATTTCAATAACAAATTCTCTCCCTTATTTACTATGACCTGGGTGTCGGGTATGACGGGCTCAGAGTAGTCCCTTGTATATTACGCACAGCACGAGCGTTACTTGCTTAATTTTGGTACATAGGGTATAATGTTAATTCAGCGACGTCAAGAAACTGGTGGACTTCCTGGAGAAGCTGGGCTGGATGGAGTAACTCCTCATCCACCCTCGCCAGTAAAATAGGCTCTATGTCCGCCCGCTCGCTGAAGAAGAATTGTCGTTAAATAAATGATCAAAACTATTGAAGTTATGTAAAAATTGAACTTTGCGAAAAGGTATGCATAATGTGGGCTGATATTGGTTTAACCTCAGTTTCGTCGGACATATCCAATCCGTATTCCCAGTCCCCGAGTGCAGGAATCAAATTAGTGTGCTCAACAGGTGGCGGGGCCGCAAATGGCCTATTAATAAACACGCGGACGGGCCCCTGACAACCCCCGGGGGTCAGTGACACTTCATCTTGGCGGCGACACCCTTGTTTGCTCGTTTGACGTGGGCGTAACCGCTGGTCACTCGGCCGACATCTTAGAACCAATTTCATTAAGTTTCAGTTACGTGTTTGTGATGGACATTTGATATTGTGGCATTCAGAAGCCGTACCCAATTAATTGACAATCAAATTCAAGTTCATTTTATTGCGAATTTCGGTAAGATATTGTTACAAACCGACAAAGAAATGCGCACCTGGTTTATTACCCTTCCCGCATTTGGAACTCTTTTGTTTACTTTTATGTTTAAAATTTGCAATTAGACAATAGCCTATTATTATTGTTTTCGACTTTGTTAGCTGTTCACGGGAATAGTTAACCAGGTGTGCAGATTAGATTTTCTTGGAAAAACTCAGTACATGCAGTTGTTTGTTGTATTTATTATACAGTTTACTATAAAGCAATGCCCGAACGGAGAAGTGGGGCAGTCAAGCGATGATTACGATACTAGCAAGACGTGTGTAGCACATTCGATGAGTGATATAGTGACGGACGTTGCGCGTGTTATTGAATCGTGCAGTTTATACTAGTAGTGTCTAGTTATATTTGTACCTATGCGTGTTTGTATAGTTCTAATAAATTCTATAGTAATTCCAACGGCATTTTAATTCGAGTCCCGCGTAACTCGTAACAATATGAAGATGTTACAGTGAGTCTTACTATATCCATAATTCGCTGACGGTATCGATGTACTATATGTTATCCTTAAATTGGTATTTTCTTAAGTTTTCGCCATTAGTACCTACAAATAATAAACCTCTCCGTTTTAACGGTTTTAAGCGCGGTATTGTATGTAGATAACAATATGTCAAAAAATTATACGAAAAATGTACTGCTAAAATAATGGAGATATATGTATCATAATACCTAAAAAGTAATCGAAAATAATAATAACGCCCGTAATACAGATTCGTAGAATTAAATTTACGAGGATCGAGCAGATTACTGTATAAAAATATGGTATTACTTCAACAAAATCGCCTCTTTGCTTTCATAATGTGTTATCTTGAAAAAAATAATTTAATTTAAATTTTAGAGGAGAGTTTTTTTACCTTTCAAAATATAAATGTGTTGAAACGAAAATCTTTTTTTATACTGTGAATACCAAGTTGTTTGCAAAAAAAAATTTTAAAACGGCTATGCATTTTGGACTTATCGCGTTGTTGAAGTAAAGAGGCGACATAGTGTTGAAAGAGCTTGTTCTTGAAGTTCAAGAAATTTTTGTGTAATGTTGTAACATTTCCTGGCAAGCAGTTGCTAGGTTTTCAAATTGTACAGCTGAGATAGTGCAAGCTCATCTAAAGTTCCACAACGAGACGTGTGGCCGGCGCGCGGCGGCAGAACTTACAAAACTATCTGTCACTATGGCTCAGAGGACTCGCTACTCATAATTCGGTATAATTACTCGACCTCTTTGCTGTAACGCAACTAAGCTGACCTTTACTTATTTTAGAGTAAAAAGGTTAAGTAACTAAAGCGAATGTTGCTTATGTTAATTCTACATAATGATTTTAAACCAAAGTTATTTGAGATCACTTCACGATTTGGGACTTTAAAATGACTTTGTTCAAAGATCCATAAATGATAAAAAATGTTCTATAGAAACTGAAAATGAACACCAGTCACGTTTTATCTGAGTAAATGCAAGTTTTCAAGAGTTCTTGTATTACATAATGTAGGATTTAGCCGGGAATAACACAATAATAATCTGAAATATTATAATCAAAGTTACATTAGAATAATTGCAATATAAAATATTGCACATTAATACATATAAATATTAGGACAATTCCAAGAGTTCCATTCACACTTGTCAGGTATCGAGCAGCAATTTGCCCTCAAAGAATACTGCGATTATCAGACAGTAATAATAATTATCGACCACAATATATTATGCGTTCTTTGTCGAGCAGAACTTCGCTCTCTTCAACCGGCGAACGTAGAATGTCCCGTATTAGGCGATTTCACCTCCTTTTATATTGTCGAACCAGCAGCACAGTGTTCACCTTTTGGTAATCTTGTAATCTGAAACATATAAATACCACTCAGATTTTATGAAGCTAAAACACTATCCTCAATATTTAAAGTCACAATGTGTCTTAGTACTGCAAATACATAACTTCATTTATTTAATACCCTCATATTACCCATCACGGCCACACCGACCTCCCATATCATATATTACTTAAGGAAATTTTTCACAATTTTATCTTCAACACTTAATATATACAGCAATCTGCGACATATATATTTTTGTAAGATGATAAAAGTAGAATTGATTGTCAACTATCGTATTCCTGGACGTAAATATATTGTAAAGAAGTCTTTGCCTCAATTACACTATAGTTAGGTATGTCATTCTTGGGCCCAGGTTATACAATGAGGAGAGTGACTTTGATTTCTTTTTATTATGTTGGTATTTTTTGTTGTAGTGGGTTAAGTTATTTCGAATGAATTTATCATGTTTTCATATTATGAATTGTTGAAATTCATTTACATAAATCGAATATGGTAATCGATAAATTGTTTGTAATCTTGTTTTTAAGCTCATTACTTTCTACTATTTCTTTGGCTCAAAAGTCCCTCTCTCGTGTGCTTTTCACACGGGTTTGAAAGCATGTTAATTGGAGAGTGTCGCGAGCACCGGCAGCCGGCGGCGGCGGCGGATTCGCATCCGGCGCCTGACGCGCTCTCACGGCAATGGGTCCCAAACTGCCACGCACTTCACTTCAGCCAACAACGCTGGTCATCACTATCATCTAATTCCTATGAGAGCCAAGAAGAGATGAACATTAAAAAATAAGTAGAAATGAAACATGAAACTGTTTTTAAAATTATAGATAGACTAGAGTTTATCCGACGACTGCGCCGCGAGTTATACTCTAGTGGGTACCTCTTGTTCAAAGAACAGGTTACACTGTGTTAAATTTTGATATCAGTACTATTTACCCCCTAAAAATTAACTTCATGTTCGGTGTTAAAATTACATATGTACAAAATTACATCAAAACCAATCCAGTACTCTAATAGTTATTCTGTGAAAGCTTAACTGACAAATCGAGTTACTATCGCATTTTTTTATAGATGATGAATATAATAATCTTCAAATTTGAGAAATGATTGGTCTACTAAATTTTCCTCCCCTATTTCAACCCGTTCTAGTTTTATTTATCTAACAAACTACATAAATAATAAAAAAGCTAGAAAAATGGCAAAAATGCCTAAAGTAAAAAGGATGTAGTTTTTAAAAGTACTGAAAAAACTGTTAATACATCCATAATAAAACTACGTTTTAACGGTTTTAAGCGCGGTAATTTATTTTATTTAGGTTTATCCGACGTTTCGGCCGCTTTTCAGTTGCCATGGTCACGGAAGACAAAGATGACATTTGTCAACTTGACTGATAATTTCTTTTATTTTTTCCTTCCACTCATTTTGAATATTATATAATTTTTTTTTAGAATTTAGGCATGTTTGCTGAAGAGTTTCTTGCGCCGCTTCTTCTCTTCAAGCCACAACATGTTGTGAAGCTGTGGTAAATTAGATTAGGCTCCCATAGAGTAAATAATATCCATAAACAAAATTAAAACTAAATAATTAAAATGAACAAGTTGGCGGTAGGCTGAATAAAAACTTTGACAATACACGTTTGACAAATGTCATCTTTGTCTTCCGTGACCACGGCAATTGAAAAGCGGGCGAAACGTCGGATAAACCTAAACAAAATAAATTACCGCGCTTAAAAACGTTAAAACGTAGTTTTATTATGTGTACAAGTCGAGAAAACTTAAGAAAATATTATGTTAATACATCCATTCCTAAAGCCAAAGCAGTAAGAAATCATTGTACATACTTCCACACTGTCATATTATATAAGACTTATGTGGATATGGGAATTCACCAGAATGCTTGTAGTAATTACAGCACATTCAAGAAAAGGCACATTTGAGAGCCTAAAGCAGCTGCTTCGCAGATTCGTATGACAAACATAACAAGTATGAAAGAATGGATCTTTATGCGATGTTTTACATACAGCATCTAAACACGTGTCAATTGCACTAAGTGACTCTCCAAAACCGGCCACTTCAGGCCCCGATCTCGTGAGTTGGAAACTTGCAAAAGAATTCAAAATATACATTTGGTAAAGCGAATAGGAATTTCTGAATTTGACACTTCATTTAATTTCTTATCGCAAAAAGGGGTCCATTGAAGATGAAAACGATTTCGCTTTCCATTAAACTAAAATAAACTGATTCTTCTTATTTTAATTTCAACAACCGCTCAAAAGATTTCGAAAATAAATTAAAAAAAGATTGGAAGCAATGGTCTGTGAAAACAGATGGAAAAGAATATCTCGGGCGATATTTCAGTCTGAAACTCAGAGTGTTTTACATATTTAACGGCACTGCAATAATTTAAATATGAAATATTAATCGTGATGCTATTTTTTGTTCAGTCATTGTCTACATTGCCAGGTAGTAGGGTATTTGCCCTTTTGTATGGCTATCACCCCTGGTCTAGAGTTCCGACATTATTGGCCAGGTTCTAGCCCCATCTACGTGACGGGCAGTACATTGGTAGCACCATTAGTACCACTTTCCGTCATAGCTGGTCCGTCAGCCTGTCTACTGTACCAGCAATAAAAACAATAATCCCATCAATTATTCTTGTCTCCAAACATGTGGTTTCAGAGCACTCCATATGTCCTTAACTTTCTGATTTATTCTTCTGTATTGTTACAACTCAGGTACCGACAAAAACAAAACCTACCTGCATATCTGAAACAAAGCACATTTATTACCCGCCGGCATTTGAATTAATAACATTGAAATTATTCGTATTCTTTTTACTTATTGGCATACGACCTATTGTTGTATCGTAATCATTAGCCAGGTGTCACGGACTTTAAAGTAAAATTCTAGGAAATTCCGTCCACGTTGCCAGGCAGGCACATTGCATTTCTGCAGTATAAAACAATGGCTCGTTTAAGGGAGGAGCAGTTGAGCGAGAACCACGATCAAGGTGAGCCGTGTACATATCGAGAATAGTGACGGACTTTGAGCGTTTTATTGGATTACGATCTTCTGAATTACGTTTGGATTTTTTGTGTTCGGTTATATTTGTACCTCTATAATAATTCCAACGGCATTTTAATTCGAGTCTAAACTATACCATATGTTAAGAATAAGATACGAGTAGAAGTATTTCCAGAAATTTACATACATACATAACTTCACGCCAGGTCCCTTGCGGGGTAGGCACGAATAACAGAGTGCCATACAGGCTTATTCTTACACATCTCACTTGCTTCTTTGACATTCATAGCTCTTGTCATGCACGCTCGTCTATTCTTAAATTTGTCTGAAAGAAATCGCTATCACTACTTTGGTGTGTGTAATGCTGATTATTCTATTAAAAAAATATATGAGCATCTATTATTACAATAAATCGGACAATGATAAATGTTGCAACCACGGTGTTCCGAATAACATAATATTACTTCCATAATACTGTTTTATTTCGGAAAGAAGCCCACTGTCATAATACATCTAATAAACTGTTTTCCTTCTTCCTAGAACCAAATATCTTATTTGCGTTTCCGAGTTCAGAGGTAAAATGTACCACAGGTGCTGTGTAGGTAGGTGGGGCATCAACGTGTGGAAGTTTGTAACAAAACCGACTTTTATTTCATATGTGATATATGGGATAGCAACCTACGAGCTGTAATGTAATAATAATAAAAGTAGGCTTTTAAGCTCCGTAAATTCACGATCATTAATTGAAAATCATAACACGACCCTCAGTACTCTTGAAGAAGAAGAAGCAGTGCAACAAACCTTCCAGTAACAAACATATTGTTACATACCGACAAAGAAATCCGCATCTGGTTATTGCCCTTACCGCATTTGGAATTATTTTGTTTACTTTGTGTTTAAAATTTGCAATTAGGCAATAGCCTATTGTTATTGTTTTCGACTTTGTTGACCGTTCGCAGGAATAATTAACCAGGTGTGCAAATTACGCTTTTGCAGGAACCTCAGTCAACGCGCAGAGATAAGGCAGTCAAGCGACGATTACGATACTAGCAAGACGTGTGGTACATCCGATAACCGATATAGTGACGGACTTTGCGCGTGTTATTGGATCGTGCAGTTTGTTACTAGTTATGCTAGCTATCCAGTTATATTTGTACCTGTTTTATACGTGTTTGTATAGTTCGCATAAATTCTATAGTCATTCCAACGGCATTTTAATTCAAGTCCTATGTAGCTCGTAACAGTATCTTATTTTAAACTTCGTAAAAGATTGTTTAAATATTTTAATTAATTAATAATTTAAAAAAAACACACATATATATATCCCCAACTAAGCAAGTTATGCTTGTGTTATGGGTAATATACAACGAATCACCCTGGGGCCGATCCAGACACCCAGCCTATAGTAAATTAGGGAAAATTCGTTTCCGAAATGTAGCATGTCATGCAGTGAGGGCAAAGGCTTAGCGCGCTCAACCGCGGAGGCCGTATATTTCATTTTAAAATTACTCACAGTTTCGAAGTTAGGGAGAGCGGTTCAAGCTTGTGTACAACTAACGCGTTTTAATACACATATTTACACTTTCCTGTTAAGTTTCATACGTCCAAATTATTTTTTTCTCGAATATGTCTGTGACATATATACAGACCGACATTTCGATTTTAGAAGTGGTTTGTTTTTGCCATAACACCTACACTACGTTCCCATAAGAAGTCCACAACAACCACGTTCACGAGTGCGATTTTCCCGTTCCCCCTGTTCCCAGACGTTACAATCATAAACTCTAGTGGAACGAATTATGGAGCGTTGATGTCATAAACGACGAAATACACAAGTGACATTAGAGACCTTACTTATAATAATCTTGTTAAGAAAGGATTAGCCATCTCTTAAATAAGAGACTCTTAAGCCCCTAATCAATGGCTGTTTCAAATAAAACTTGCCATCTTGCCTCTTAGCAATCACTTAAACTACCACCTCTCAATGTTGGTTATTTTTGACAGTTATTTATGAGTTACTTTAAGACCACCTCTTATTCTTAAGAAGAGTTTATGGGTAACAATTTCGAAAATCAGTTGCTGAGCAGTTTCTTAAAATTTAACAAACGATTATAAGTAAGGCCATATGATTTGAAAATGGCGTCTTTTTCAATGTCAATCGATAGAGTGGTCAACGTCGACTTCGACCCACCTCTTGATATGGGTCGCTGTGAGTGCGGTGTTATCGAAAATGATGACGTAATTAGTGACGTTTCGCCCTGTGGAATGACTGATGGAGCGTTTTAGGCGTTCCGAGCTACTTTATTAATAACTGTTTAAAATAAGCAACTTATTTATTTTAGTTATTCAATTGTTATTACTTTTTAATAAATCCTAGTCATTTTATATTGTTTGACTTTATAAAAAATTTTAGCATTAAAATATTAGCCCTTTAGCTACGGTGACACCACCAATTTAATGCCTTTTTACTGATATATTTTTATACACAAATTCGGTCCCCTTATTCCCGTACTCGGTGACAATCAGCTGTTTCAAATGTAAATTGCCATCTTGCCTCTTAACTGTCACTTAAAATACCTCTCGATGTTCGTTATTTTGACCGTTATTTATGAGTTACTTTACCACCTCTAATCCTTAAGAGTGGTTAATGCGTAAGTTTTTCACTAATCAGTTGCTGAGCAGTTTCTTGACAATTAACAAACGATTATAAGTAAGGCCATTACTTGAAGGACGGTATTAGTTTTTAAAGTAACAAGAGGTGGCTTATTCCGAAACAATATTTCACTTCGCGTTTCCATTACGAAGCGTAATGGACGAGTGAGTGAAAAAGCACAAAAAATGTGTATTAACGTCCAGGTCCGACTTCCATAGTTCAAGGAATGGTACTCCCCGGCGGCTGGATGGGACTCATTTTATTTATTTCTACGACAATTTTCTATTTTACGTTCCTGACAACAAATGAGGAGCTTATTTCCGTCGTTTTGTTCATTATTGTAATGAAAAAGTGTCTTCTAAGATATTTTTTATATTACCATCTAATATAGAAATACTAATAAGTAATATCAAATATAACCTAAATTAACTAGAAGTATTCAAACTAAGAAATTGTCCTTTGGCACGGGAAGACACTTAAATATTTTTTTAATTTTTTGCGACTAGTAGCTATAGGTATAGATAAAAAACTACGTTTTAATGGTTTTCAGCGCGGTGATTTATTTTATTTTGATTATTCCGACGTTTCAACCACTTTTCAGTAGCCATGATTACGGAAGACAAAGTAGTCAAGTGTCAAGGATTATTGCTAAAGTTTTATTTGGCCTACTGCCAACTTGTTCATTTTTAACCGACTTCAAAAAAGGAGGAGGTTGTCAATTCGTCGGAATATTTTTTTAAATTATTTAGTTTGAATTTTCTTAATGGTTATTATTTACTCTATAGGAGCGTAATCTAATTTACCACCGCTTCGCAACATGTTGTGGCTTGAAGATAGAAGCAGCGCAAGAAACTTCTTCAGCAAACATGCCTAGCTCTAATATTTTTTTATAATATAATAAATGGGTGGGAAGAAAAATGAAAATAAATTATCAATCAAGTTGGTTTGTGATCTGGTGTGGCCGAAACGTCGGAATAATAAAAATCAAATAAATTACCGCGCTTGAAACCGTTAAAACGTAGCTTTATTAAGATGACCCTTAATTAAAATGGTTTTGCCCTTTTGAGCCTTCTCGTTATGTCCGTCTTCTAAGAAAATAGCTTTATCAGCAAGTAGTTACTATGTTAGCAGGCTTCACAATCCAGGATTATCTTCAGCGAAAAATGAGACAAGGAAATTTCGATATTATATCGTAATATCGCGCCCCAGGCTTTGAAGCGTCCGGTTTGAAGACAGCCGGGCTCTAACACTTAGATTGTATTGTATTGTATTATATAAGCAAATATGTCTCATCGGTTTTAAGAGCGGTAATTGATCTGATTTTTATTATTCCGACGTTTCGGCCACTTTTCAGTAGCCTAGGCTAGAATAAATAACGAAAATTTCGTCATTTATTATTCCGCCATTTATATTTACCCTGTCTGGAATTTAACCTCGCACCACTGCTTCCAGTGAACTAGGTAAGTTAAAAGCTTAAGCTACAAAGACCGTTAATAATATTTAAAGTAGATGAACCAGGGGACGTTTACTGGGATAGTTTTTTTAATTGAATAAGTGCTGAACTGCCTGTCGGCAGACGGTCCACCTGATGGAAAGTGGTCACCATCGCTTATGGATATTTGTAACACCAACGGTGCTACCAATCTGCTGACGCTCTCTAAACGGAGGCTGGAACCTGGCTACTGATGCCAGAACACAACTGAAGGTTGTTATGGCGGCGTGCTTTAGACCAGGGGTAATAGCATAGCTATCCAGACAGGAAAGTAGTAATGTTTTGTCGCAACTTACGACAAGCCGCATGGCTGCAGGAAATTGTATTCTTTCTCCTTTAGTGTGGAAAGAGAAAAGAGGGCAGAGGTGGAATAGAAGACTTCTTCTCTCTACCTAGACTATGGAAACTAAACACAGAATACTGTATGCTTGTATTGCATGAACTATTTAAATGTGGGAAACACTCTGTAGTGGTCCAAGCAACAGCTTTGAAACGAGTTCAGTTAGTAAATTGAAATAACATGACATTTATAAAGTTGGCGCGCAACGTTTGCGTAATGTTCGGCTTCGTTTATTTCAGTTAAAGGAGTAACCCTTCGCAGGTGTGTGGGTTGGTTATACAAACATTTAGGAGTGACATGACCCTCGTAGCGCCCTCTCGGGGGACCGATTTGTCTTTTACTTCCAGAGCCTTACGGCTGGGGCCTGCAACACAATATCTCTTCTTGTATTCACTTCACATACTTTTTAAAGGAAAATGCCATGGTGCGACGCCCATACAACTGGCGATGATGATGTTGATAGAATGTGTATCTATACTAATATATAAAGCTGAAGAGTTTGTTTGAACGCGGTAATCTTAGGAACTAACTGGTCTAATTTGAAAAATTCTTACACTGTTAGATAGCCCGTTTATCGAGGAAGACTATAGGCTATATATAATCACGCTAAAATCAATAGGAGCGGAGCACCGATGAAGAATGTTTCAAAATCGTTTTTTTTTCCTTTTGAGAGTTTCCGCTGCATGCGATAAGTAAACGGTTAAAGTTTCGCAAAAATTATGTGAGACAGTTTAACGTGCGTATTATTTAAAAATATATATAGTTATAAAGTAAAAGTAAAAATAGTATAGTTATAAACCCTGTACGTAAACAAAGTTAGCGTTAACGTAGTACCTTCTCTACGTACATTATACGTGAAATTGGAGGTAGATATAAATTTTTTACCTATTTATCGTCTTTCACAAAATATTCTTCGTCAAAGCTCAGTTCGAATAAAAATATTCGTATATAACATAGTCGTGTCATGTATTCATATTATTCTTAGTAAAAGCAAAACGTGTACATCTCATGACGTTATACCAAAAATTGTGGTTTATTCACGCGTACGAAAATACTGAGGAAATAAGGGAAAGACGTGGCGTCGCTGCTTCTGCAATGGCAGATTTATGAGCCGACCGATTTACGACGTGTGTCGTGACACCCGCCGTGGCCGCGATACCACCACGCGTATTTTTGAGACATTCGCTTTCTACGCTCAATTTCCGACTTGCTACTTGGCTTTGATTTCTTTACAAGCTTTATTTACCGGCATATAGTCCGCGGCACGGCTTTTGAGCGGTCAGCGGTATATTAGGGATCGCTTTGCGCGTTGAGCATAGCCAGTCAACTGTGCCATTTCAAAACCTTCCAACTGATATTGTTATTTAACTAAAAGCGAAAAGAATCTACATCTTGAAGTCGGCGCGAAATAAAACATAGGTAAATATTTTAATTGGCACCGATTTCAAGATGTTGTTATGTTTGCTATATTTTATTCAACGAAAACGAAGCCATTTATTGGTATAAAAAGTATTATAAGTCTTGGCTCGAAATATAAGGTAGCTTGGGGTTGAGTTTCATTTAAATTCCTTCAGTAGTTTTCACTTCACGCGATACTCTAACAGACTGATAGACAAAATTTTTAAAAGTTCGATTTTTGGAATTTTTCCGAATTATCCTTCCTGTCTTTTTCCCATTTTAATTATAACATTACGAACAGACACTGCAATTTAATTTATATTTTTCTGTTTTTGACATATTATAACATATGACATAATGTATGATATGACCACCTATGTATAATAGGGGGGTGTTTTTATCATGATCATTGTTTACATTTAAGACGGATGTATCTCCTTTTGATGGACCATAATAAACAAATAAATAAATCTGTATGTATATGTATATAAAAGTATAGACAAATTCCGAAACGATATAGTAAATTACCTAACATATCTTGCTTGCCTTTTCGTCTCTGCATTTGGGGACTAATAACGGGTTGCCGACATCTGAATAACTTTTTGCAACAGGAAAACGTCTGGAAAAATATTATATCATATTTTATCATTTATTTATTGCGTATAATTTACTTGAATCATATAAAGGCTCACAAATTCCAGGAATATTATTACCTATTTCGTTTCCGTATTGTCGTAGGGAAATACTCCGATTGAATAAATATTAGGATGTATAATATGGTAATTTAATGGCACTCAGAATGTCCAACCAAATGGTTAATTTACATTGAAACTACGCTAAATATGTAGTAACATTGATTAGAATATCACTTCTATAATGTAAATGTATTAATATATCTTAACGTTTCGAGAATATCAGTTGTAAATTTCTAAAATGTCACAACAAAGATCATTCAATCTGTCAAGTAAGCAATTATGTCATATATGTACACATGTATTACAAGTGGAATATCACATGTGGTCTTCCACGTACAAGTATTAAAACAATTTGCTTAGAAAGAGTGTTTCAATAAAAGTTACTGCAGATCAAAGTGTTTGCTTTTAAAAATAACTAAATTTTTAGTCGCAGCACCGCACGTTAGAAGAGGGGAGGGACTATGTGAGCGTGACGGTGACGCGAGTTTATTGCTATTTCCCAATTCTAAAAGTGCCTAACGTGCCTAAAGAAGTTTTCACTTCAAAGATTATTTTATCCTGACTCAAGATAAAATCTACGTGATGTTAAAATTTCACAAAATTTGCCCAAAACTTACGCAATATCACAGTATACGCAAATAGCTGGAAATTACATATTTTATTATATTTTCGAAATGTCCATAATTTCGCTTAGGAAACTTGTTGAAATTTTGGCAGTATGTTTTTAATTTTGAAATTAAAAACATACTGTACGAACATGATACTCCTGCAGATGAAATTAAGTAAAAACTCTTTCTTGTTCACCATAACTTAAACCTAGACAATTTAATATGAATGCATTTATATTAGAATAATGGGCGGCTTTATCGCTTATGGCGATCTTTTCCAGGCATCCCGGTGTTCAAGGAGACATTAAAAATAAATAAAATACATTTTTGGTGGTTTAACTAAATTAAAACTAATTAGATAGATTATAATAATATAAATTAGTTACATACTGCAATAAATTTTATTTAATGGGCAAATAATGGTCAGCTCGTCTGACTTTCAAAGGGCGGGAGTTTCACGGGCGAACGGCCTGTACGCCAAAATAATTTCCTACGAAGGACGAAGTGTGTTTAGGTATCGTTAGCAGAAGATTTCCGTTTGAGCGCAACTTTCAGGAATGAGAATTATAGAGGAAACTAAACAGTTCCTTTAAATATGGAGGAGTTCAGGGATTGAGAAGGATATTGTGCAGAAGTGAGATACGGATTTATTATATTAGACATAGATTGATAAATTAAAACAAAATATAAAAAAGCAGCGCTATTAGCTTTATTAAGAAGAAAATGTAGTAACCCATACAATCTTATCTCTACGGTTTTATCTACAAAAAACTTTTCTCGTGTATAAAAATGGAATTGGAATTGAAGACATGAGTGGAAGAAGGTGATAAGTCGCATAATTCCAATTCTGAGTAAATCGAGATAAAAGTTTTACTTTTATTTTAAACTGAACTGAACTTAACACCTTTAGCAACTTTTTATTTTTTAAATATGCCTTATATCTATGGTCTAAGGTCTGTAGTCATTTGGTATCGACTTATAACATTCATCTACGCAAAAAAAGCAAAAAACCGAATATGCGACATATCACCTTCATCCACCCACGTCTTCAATTATTATTGGAATATAATTTAGGCTCTTTAATGATTTCTCTTAATATCAATTTTCAGTCGGTGAATAAGAACGCCGTACGCATGGAGCAATAATAGCATCGCTTGGCCGGTGAGTAAGCATAAAAGTGGCTCTAGGCCTCTAATAGAGCGCACGTCTCGCATGTTATGAAAGCCGCAAAAGCCTCTGTTAGGCAAATAACAGGCCCTTTGCCGAGACGTATGGCAATATTCCGTGCAAACGCACGCCCGCAGCGAGAAATGTTCCCACGAGCCTTGACCTTGTCGGAGTGACGTCGCGTCAGCCCCACTGGGGTGTTACGTCTTTCGCGCGCATGCACCCGGAATATTTCGAGATTGTTTTGTCGTGAGGAATGTTTCTTAAGTGAGGGCTGGCGAGGGTCGAGTGGGCCGCAGAGTGCCAACGTACACTGCTTATTTTTGCTGGTATTCCACTTTGATCCGCCACCTCGCCACGTAGATTGTTTTCGCTTTATAAACCTTTATCACAATAAAAATAAATCTACTGTATTTTTTGTAAATAAAGCATAGTTTTGAGTTAGGAACCCTTTTGGGAAAAACGAAATCCCTTATTTTCATGATGTTCGTCTGTCTGTGTATTGTTATGTCACAATCATTTTTCTTGCAAATTACTAGATATACAAGGTAACTGGAAGTTGTAATTTTTTGTGTGTCTTAGTCGCGAGGTTTCGTTGGTTTTATCTTAGTAAAGGCTGACAGTGTTCTTAAATACTTTTTATTTTACTTAATATGGAGGAGATATTAGCTTCCAAAGCGAGAGAAATTATGCTCTCTTGTAACTTTTGAAGTATAAAATAAAAATTTAAAAAAATGAGGTTGTAAAACCTCAAAAATCGTTTCAACGAAAATTAGCCCTAACAATATCGAGTAGTTATTGAGATATGGGATATTTGAGATTAATCACTTTTTACGGTTTCATAGCCAAATAATGAAAAAAATGGATGTTTAATATTTCTACACAAGCCGTCATGATTCGTGTTCTTTATTTTATTTATTGTACGAGTTCAGCAGACAGGCAGACGGCCCACTTGATGGAAAGCGGCTACCATCGCCTATGGACATTTGCAACACAAAAGGTCCTACAAATGCGCTGCTCTTAAAGGAGACTAGAATTGTCACTAATACCGGGACACAACTCGTGGTTGTTATGGCGACTTGCTTTAGATCATGTCTACGTGACATGTACAGTGTCAGACCATAACAACCATGTCATGGTCTATCACGCAATTACACTATTTTCAAATTAGCCGGATGACTAAGTTGCAATGAATTTCATACGAATGTAACAATTCAATCACTATATTACTTCATGCACTACTTTATGTCTATGTATTATTAGGTGCAGTAAAGGCCTAGAGTAAATAGATTGGTCTATTAGGTCCTGTGTTGTGGCGAACGGACCACAAGTACAGGTTACCTACTGGCCGCCTCTGACAAATTTACATGGATATTTTTCACTACAGTAAAAACAGGGTTGCAGTACTTTGTAATGCCTTTAATGTTTGTTTTGTAAATTGATAGTTTTGTTTACTTCCTGTAAGTAAACTATAGAGTTTATATTTTTAAACCGATGTATTTTTCAACAACAGCGAAAATTGAACTGAGAATGGTTTCAGCAAAAAGTACAAAAAAAATATATTTTATTGGATCAATAAACAGCTACATTATGCTTGCTGTTCGTTAGTCTCGCTAAAACTCGAGAACGGCTGGACTGATTTGGCTAATTTTGATTTTGAATTATTTGTGGAAGTCCAGGGAAGGTTTAAAAGGCGAGAAAATATGTGAAAATCCTTGGAACAGTAAAAACAATAATTCCGCTTTCCCTTGGTAACTATTTCTAGCCGTCAAACATTTAATGTTGGTTCCAAAAATCGAAATCAAAAGTAAACGTGATATTTTTTTTATTTGAATGTTAAACGTTTGATGTGCGTACCGTCGTTTGAAATCAACGTTTTTTATTTATTTATTCTGAGGTGGTACGTTTGCCGAGACAGTATATGACATTTTATATCTTACTACAATAGAATGAAAGGAAAGAAACTTGGTAAGAAAAGAAGAGCATAGAGAAAATGGGATTATAATTATGATCATCATTGATAAGTTAGTTTGGTGAAGCAGAAATTTCACACGTAGGGTTCATCGTCCAAAGTTGTCTAAGCGTCTTTACTTGAAGTACAGAGGTTGTCATACATTCGAGTCAAAAATGCAAATGTATATCAATGTTTCTAGGAGCTATAGATAGACAAATATATTGTAAATAAAATTTGTTCGCAGTAGTGCCACCTGTTATTCTACCTATTCATGCAACATTTGCAGGTAGTTGTGTTTACTAATCGGATATAAAAGCAAGCGGATGTAGTGACGAAACATCATTCTCACCTCGAATTTGGTCGGATGCACATATCTTAGTAATGGCTATTTATTGTGCGAGAATCGTAACTTATAATTGATAAGTACTAGAGGTCAGCATTATTCCTCCGGAACACGGATTAGACAAGTCCAAGTCCTATGTGTTTTGATTTATAAATACAATACAATACAATATCAAAATAACAAAGTATATTGTCTGGGAATACAGACACAATTTTGTGAAATAAAAAATATTTGAATATAAACTATAGACATTGCACATAATGAACATCATACTTTAGGGCTCCACCAGGAATTTGTCAAGTACTTAGTGTAGAAGCTTCACTCAAGGTAAGCACTCGTAACGCGTGTCACTCGCGATAGTGCTAAAATGTATTAATTAATTATTTAGAGGCTCACTTCGCCGACTTATGCATGCAAATGGATATGAAATCTTTATTAGGTTCCTTGTACTCGGCACACGCGAAACGCCAACCACACCCAACAATGTCCCTCTTAGCGCCTCTCTTATGTACTAACAACTAGGTAGTCCTTTATGCCACAGAAAATACTTATTGACAAGAACTCGAAATTTAATGGACGGGTTGTAGAATCACTGAATATATCCTTACATAAAAAATGAAGGATTACTCTGTGAATTATCTATGTTTCGTCCTTAACACTGTGTACCTACTATTTGCTTTAAATTTATTAATACTTCGAAAACTAATCGTATAACATACTTCTGTACTATACTCTCACAACAGAGTAGGTACACCTTGAAATAAGTTTCAAGGAGATATATAAAAATATTTAATACGCTCGCAGAGTGGTCTTTGCACGGAGTAAATGAAACGTCCTGTCTGGCCAAATGCTCATTGGAGACTGTTTAAAAACCACGCAAGGGCATCGAAACGAAATGTAGCGGCGCGTATAAAACTACCCACATCAATTCAAAATCTGAGGATTAAACAAATAATAATGATCAAATAATTAAAATTTAGTTAAACTTAAGTTTCTTTCATGTATTTATGGCGATTCATTTTAACAATTATTTAAATAGAATTCTCCAAAAATCTAATGGAACAAGAAGGTTTGCTGCTAAAGTTTTTTTTATGACGACGTTTAAATGATGAAATCTTTAGCAATTTCCAAGAAGCTGTTGGGAAAATATTTACCTACTTAAAATGTTCATAGGTTAAAAAAACTGTTGATATTTACTTAAGAATAAATAGTAAGAAGAAGAAGAAGTTATCTTGAAAAGGTTTAAATCTGTCTAACAGACCAACCTGTGACACGGATGCCATTTTAATTCGAGCCATTCGCAGCCATGTCACCGCGAAGCGAGGCGACGCTTTGACATGCAAATGGCCAGCACACGTGTAATACTCCTAGATCATTATGTATCGCATGCTCTATTTGAACAACAACGACTTGATATCAAAAACAAAGATTTTATTCAAAATAAGTGCCACTGGAGAATACTTTTTGAAGCTATAAGTTAAAGTTTAATTTTACTGCCTAGTCCTATGTACATCGCTTCACTACGTGTTACTGCTGTTGAGCAGAAGAAGCGGCAACAAACGGTTTTTGAAGTGAAACTTCTATATAGATGGGGTCTTACGAATTTTTGGCTCACGAAAAGGTGTCACGGTCACGTGGTCACCGTCACTAATTCTTACATTTTTAAACTCGTGATATCTTTCGAATGGAATGTCCGAATTGAATAATTCAAAAAGTTATATAAAGGTATTGAAGCAGTCTTGAATATGAAGTAATTTATTTTGATAAGTATTAGTACCAAGATACAAATAAAGAGCCTTTTCTAGCGGCGGCATTTTAATTAAATTTTTGAAATAAAAGAACCCTTATTGTGGCATAACCATAATAGTTAGACATATGCTGTCGCGACACTTTTTGTAAATAATGATGTGTTCTACAAAGTCGTAGTACATTATTTTATTCTATCATCAATAGTTTTCTCAGTGCACGCGATTTTAGGTACTTTTTACACCTTGCGTTACATTGTTGGAGTTTTAGTAAGGATCCCTAATTTTTTTGTAATTATAATATAGCCTTTGTCACCCGGGAATAGTGTAGCTTGCCAACAGTGAAAGAATTTTTAAAATCGGTTCAGTAGTTTCAGAGCTTCTTCAATGCAAACAAACAATCTAATCTTTCCTCTTAATAATATTAGTCCAGATATTCATATATTTACTTTAAAATTAATTCGATATGTGCATATTACAAAACGCGTAAGATTTTGCGCTAGAAGTTGTTAGAATAGAATTGGGAGCTGGGTTGCCCTAAAAAGCGCTTTATCTATCTCCGAAAGCGCTATTGAAGCCCCAATGAGTCGAGCGCCGGGGAAATCCCGTAAACGAGAAAGCGAGCGAAAGAGCGAGCGAGGATATACCTCGTCCCTCTAATACCTAAAATCGCGTTCAGCGCATCGGAATGTGCGATGTTCCGAGCCGACATTAATGAAGACAAACTTAAGTTTGCATCGAACTATGCTCTGCTAATATTTTCTTAACTTTTTGCGCCTTGTACTCGTATACATAATAAAATTACGTTATTACCGCGCTTAAAACCGTTAAAACGTAGTTTTATTATCTATACCTCTGCTCTCCACGTGACTGGGTATCACTGCCACTATTTGTAGTCTATGTAAAAAAAAATGAATAGAGAGTTTGTTAAGGAAACAAATTAACAACAAGAAAACTTTGCCAACGGTTCAGTTTTTCGAAAGTCACAACAAAAGTGAACGACAACGAACGGCAAAACTGTTGACGTAAAAGAATAGTTGGTGCGAGTGTAGCGGATTACACCATTAAGATGTACCTAACCTAACCAAATCATAATTTGCAGTAAACCTGCGAAAAATCGGAATGTGTGCTGGGACACATATTAGAAGTGAAACTTTAACGGACAAGTGGAAAAACGAATCGCAACGGACAAGTGGAAAAACGAATTGCAACGGACAAGTGGAAAAACGAATCGCAACGGACAAGTGGAAAATCTTCAACTGAAAAGTGACAAAATGAATCGCAACAAAATTTTAACTTGAAGTTTTACGGGCAGGTTTTCAAATTGGACAAGTACATTAACAATCTGCCCGTAACACTTCAAGTTGAAATTTTGTTGCGATTCATTTTGTCACTTTTCAGTTGAAGATTTTCCACTTGTCCGTTGCGATTCGTTTTTCCACTTGTCCGTTGCAATTCGTTTTTCCACTTGTCCGTTGCGATTTGTTATATGATGATTTTTTATATTTTTTTTATAAGCTTTATAAAGAAATATGTTACAGAATTACTTTTTGAAGAATTAATGGCGTTGTAGCAAACAGTGAATACTCAATAAGAGTAACACACAATAAAAGGAAAGAAAAATATTATTATAGTTATTATAATGTCATGACGTACTAAAATTTTATGCTGCAAGATATCTCCATAAATTCCTTACCAGCTTGGCAAGATAAAAAACTTTATACGAAATATAGTATAAGAGGTTGGAGCAAGCTGCTATGTAAATGAAGCTATGTCAATTGGAAAGCTGATTATAACTTACCAAGTTTTTAAAAACTACTTTTTGAGAAACGACGTTCCCAAATCAGGGGTACAAGCTAGCTCTGGTCGTGTCCCATTTAAATCTGTTCCTTAGTTTTCGTATGACACTAACAGGCAGAAAAAACAATATCAGTGATTTTTTAAATTTTCAAATTAATTGCATACCCCTTACAGATTATTTCATAGAAGGAAGAAATTTGTATGAAATTATATTATATAATACAGATATTTGTAAAGATCTGTTAGGCACCTGGCAAAACATTAGTAACAAAAAAAAATAAAAGCTGTCGCGACACGTGTAGATTGTGATATATTTCATGGGGAAAGTCGCGTGGGAAGCCCGAGCTTTAATCAATCCTTGTTCGAGGTCGTGTAAACAAATCTCTTAATGCTAATTTTCTCTTATTCGTCGTCGAATTAAGCTACCTTCAAAAACAAATGCTCTTAATTCCCCCCCCCCTGTCATAATAAACAGAAAGCGAAAAAGCTACTTATTAAAATCTCTTCTAATGCAAACTATGCTAATCAGTGTTTTGGTTTTCCTTGGAGTGAAAATAATTTATAAGTTATATATAAAAAAAAATAATTTATAATTTTTTTTCGCATTTATAATCTTAATAGGGATATTACACGATATTATTTGCGACGTTTATCTGAACTAAAGCAGAGGGTTTCAACCAATCCCCACCATTGAGATTAAAGAAAGAAAGATGAAAGTTCCTTAACTAAAATCGCAGTTACATACAAAATCCTCGATAGAGCAACAGTTCAAACTTATATTAACAGCCTATAAATATACCACTGCTGGACTCGGGCCTTCCATCATAGGGGAATGGACAGTATACCCGCCACGCTTGTCCAAGGGGACTTGGCAGGTTTGATTTCAATTATCTCGATGTGCAGGTTTCGTCACGATGCAGATGGACATTACGTCAGTAAAGTGCCCAAGTGGTGCACGCGTTTCGGCCAGGATCGAACCCGCGCCCTTTGAGTTTGTGCGCTAGCCATCACGCTTATACGACCCTGTTCTCTCTAATCCAATCTTACCTTTGAAAATTTAGTTCGATGGACATGGCGTGTTGCGGTTGCCAACATATAAATAAACCTTATTTTCGGGTACAAAATTGGTAAGTAATTGAGGAGTTTATAATATTCAATGTAGGCTCATCGAGACGATTTCCATGAAAGAGGAAGCGGAAGCGCAGTTACGTGTACACCTCCGCGTTGTTGTGTTAGGCGGGGCTCTATTTGCTTGTTGCCTCCCAATTTAACAAACTGAATAATTATTAAGGATTTAAGCCGATTCCTGAGGCCAATTAACCCATTTTCCGAGCACCCTAGTTGATTTCTCGCTCGTATTTTCCCAATAATGAACCGTATTTGCAGCCGTAGAAGATTATTAACATTTTGTGTCATTTTTAACTGATTTCCGAAACGAGGCGGTTAACAATTTGGCTGTATACTGTTTTTTGTTTTGGCACTTATAAAATATTTTCTACTTTTTAGTTGCACAAATACTCGAATAAAAGATATAATATTGTTGCAAGCCGATATCAATCCTTGTCTTATTACATTATTTGAGGGATCTATTATTCGCGCTAATCTTTTTATTCACGCCGCTGTAAGACGTCATAAAACCTTCTTTCATCTGTTGGTGTTTCATACGAATTCTTGGAAGCCATTAAGCTGATCTTTTAACAATTTGAAGAACCAGTGGGCGGAACGTTGCTAGGAGGACATGTCTAATTTACCAAGTGGAAGAGGGTCGGTCAGTCGGGAAATACGCCACACATGTTCTGTCTGCATACGCTTCGTTCGCAACCAGAACATGACTTCTTTAAATTCGTTGAATAAACGTCCTTCCCCTACAAATTCTTCCTATTTATAGTATAGGATTATAATACAGGTTTAAACTCATCGCGGGTAAATAATTAATTCACAAATATAGCCTCTACTTTGATAAGCAAAAATCAAAAAATACATTTCCCCTAATTGTAACAAGTGGTGGGAGGGGATTTCCCCCACGCAGGCTTTTCTTATCAATATTTGATCGACATCAAAGTGCTAAAGATTTTGCTCGATTCATTGAACAAAGAACCTTTTACGTTTGCTTTTAAAGTTGTGTTTCGCTTAATGATTCTTAAGTTAATAAACGCCCGCATCGTATTCAGTTATTTGTGAACGATGTGCATTATTCCTTTCGTTTTAGCCTAATTTTAACTTCGACATTTGCGTGGATGTTGTTTTGCTTGTTTCCGTAAATTCTGTGTTACGCAAAGCCACTGCATCAGTTTTAGAGTGCGCATCATTTTTTTTCAAATATTAACATCTCCATCACGTAGAAGGTTTTCTTTTATGTTTATTTTCTCTAATTTGATTACACAACTACAGGAGAGAGTTGGGATTCTTCTTATTTATATGCTTATATCTAATACATGTTGTTCTTGTTGTCATTTTTTGATTTGTTATAGTTTCTTACTATTTAGTACAGTTTCGTATGTCTACATTGTTTTTATACTACAATTTATTTTAAATTTTTATTTACTATCGCTTACTTGCTACATGTTCACTTAATACTGCTGTCTTAGGTTCTATGTAATTTTTTTACTTTAACGCTCACATTAACCTTTTAAATTACATGCTAGTAGTGTTATTTCTTATTCGGTTTTTACTGACTTCTGTAAAAGTTTACAGGGAAACTGATGAAGTCCTCTATCAGCTTCTTCGTCATGACGTCTTGTATATTGTCCTTACTTACTTTGGTTTGGTGAGTGCACTTAAAGTTACCAAATTACCGCTCGAACTCACAAAGACAACGAGGAGTCCTTCTTTTATTTGAAACGATTCAAATTCGAAGAACTCTTCGTGCCCTGTAAACAACTTTGTCCCAAGGCTGCATATTCTGATGTTCTTCATACATCTGAAGGCGCACGCCTTGTTAGGGGAAGAAGAACTTAGTTGCGGACGCAGTTGGGTCGTCCCTATATGTCCAGGTTCATCTGTCAAGCGTTTCAATGCGAATGGCTTGCTTCCTTTATTTTCTCGCTCAAGTTTAAAAAAAAATGTCGTTAAAGACAATGATGTGCTCAGGAGGTCGGTCTTTTGACGCAATGTACTATTATGGGGATATTGTGATGAGTGCGGTAACCAGGATTACAACAACGAATATTTACACATGTTCACTTAGAAGCCCGATACGGTATAATGATTCTCAAATAATCTCGGAGGCATTACGATACAAAATTGAAGAATTACTTTTTCCTTACTAAATTTATAACGACTGAAAGCTGTGTGATTACTAGAAGTGTAATTTATGCGTTACTTTTAACATTACGCAATGTAGGGTAGTTACAGTTTATTTAGGCTGGTATTATATTTACACACAATTAATTAAATCTCTGAAAGGTCCGTTTTATTTGTTTATCATTTAGTCCTTCATTAAATACCATATACCTAGATATTTCTCAATTAGTCGTTGCTGTATCTAAGTTACGTTGGTGAATCTCCTGAAAAATTCTCATCGACAATGTTTTTAACTCGTGCTAGATCATTTATTTTTCCTGTAATATTACTTATTAGTGCTCAATATTGTTATCAAGGCATTTGAACCGCTGGAAATACTAAAAAGACATAAAAAGTAAAAAAGGCGTTTGTGGTCAATGATGCGTTGTGTTATAATTGACACGTAATGATTATTTTTAAAGCACGACCGTCTTGATTAGTAGCTGCATGAAGACTGAAGTGAACAGGATGGGCAAATGGGATGACTAAACAGAATAGGTGTGAGGTCGGCCGAATATCTGTAAAAGCTTGGAGGATTCGACCGTGTGCGACCTTAAATATAATTTTAGTGTTTTTTTTTGTTTCAGTTTTGTAAGCTTTCTCATAATACTATATATTCACTAAAAATATAACAAGAACATAGGATACTTTTTATCAAAAAAAAGTGATAGTTTCTAGGATTAAAATATATTTGTTAACAAAAAAATATTACTTTGCAACAAAATCTAAATCGTCTATAAGCCTTTTAATGCCTGCGATAGGCAAACAAGCAGACCTATGGATCTCGAAACTCGTGGAAATTTGACGACTACTTAGCATAAGTCAAATCGTAAAGAACTCTGAACATGGTAATTAACATCGAAATTATGATTCAAATAACTCCGTTTCGCAATTAACGTTCAACTTATTAATAACCAAATGTATTCGCACAAAAACCATGGATCGGAGTTGCCAAAACGTAGAGCGGGGCCCCTTTTGTTCCATTGTTTGCATCCGAATAACATTTGTCGTTAAACAAAACTTTTGAAACGGGTCCGAGGGGACAGCGGGGAAATGCTACGGCGTCGGTCAATAGGGGAGCGGTCTTCATGGAAAGCGGTTACCATCGCCTATGGACATTTGCAACACCAAACGTGCTACAAATGCGCTGCTGCTCTCTTAAGGGAGACTGTAATCTGGGAACTAATTCCGGAACACAACTCAAGGTTGTTATGGCGACATACTTTAGACTAGGGGTGGTAGCCATCCAGTCGGGCAAATACCCTACCACCTGGCTGTGGGTTGTTTTGTCGCCTCTTACGACAGGCCACACCAACGCGGGAAATTGCACTTATATCTTACGGCTTCTGCTGCGATGATGTTACATTTATAGACCGTTTCACCCAGATTTACTGATGGGCTTAATGTATTATTTGTGAAACGATAAAATTGGGAGGCCCGAGCCCAGCAGTGGGATATTTTTGAGTTGAATAATAATCAGCTAAGAACATTTTGTTTGTGCTACCGTTCCCACGAAATCAACGAATTTTTGACTACTACATTTCAATGAAAACTAAAAGACTGACTAAAATAGTCATTTAAATTCCATGTAATATTACAAATGTAAAATATTCTTCAGGCATTTAAAATACACGCAAGAAAGCAGGCGTCGCGTGGAAATTATACCAATTCATCATGTTAAATAGCTTTCCATATTTTTAAAGTAAGAAAGTACGCAAGGAATTTGTTCATAAATAATTACGTCGATTTAATCAAATGATACGTTTTGAAATTACTACTCACGAGCATTTAAGTGCGTGACGTCACGCCAAATTTCAACAAGGCTCGCGTCAACCTAGTTTCCATTCATCGAAGGTATTATTTTCGCAGTCAGCATAATAATATTTTCGTAAATGAAGGCGGCTTCGTCGAACAAATCGTAATATTGTTCTAAGCAATGTGTAATACAAGCATGAGAGTGGTATGGAGAGAGAATAATAGCAGGTAAGAAGGAGAATGGAGTGCTAAACTTTTTCCTACACGGCCAGAAGGTGTCTTTAAAGGCACGTTTGACTGTCCATTGAGGGATATTGGTGCCAACACTGACGTACGGCAGTGAAAGTTGGGTGTGGCTAAAGGAGCATGAAAATAGGATACACGCAGTCATTTTCAACGATATGATAAGAAACATTAGGAAAGTTTGTGGATTAAAAGATATGATAACAAGAGTTGAAAAGGGTATAAAGGTGGTTGGGGCATGTAGAGAGAATGGATTGGTAGAGGTAGATTGATTACGTATTTTTGTTCACGGTCTTGCAAATTAATATTTGGATAAGTTAGGACTAATATTCTTAAGTTACTTAGGTTCTTGAAATTCTTAAGGTATATCTTATATGAGATATACATATTTAAGAAGACAAAGGTCCCAATAAACAAGTATTGAACAAGAAATTATCTTAGTAAAGTGGAATTTAGATTTATGTAATGAACATAAATTAATAATGAAACAGAATGAAATAGGTAATATAATGATAATATAAAATAACCAATAATTATGTTCCCAGCTCAATTATCGACTGAAAGTGTTGAACGTTGATATAATAAAATAGTTATAGAGTTTGTTTGTTTATCTTATCAGAAGCTGCTTTATATAAATATTTAGTTTTTTGCTCTTGGAAATCTTCATAGTTAAACAATGAGATTTTTAATTAAACAGGCACAGCTGGATGAAGATACCATAGAAAACATTATAATGGTTTTTGTTCTGGGCTCTTCAAATATTATCCATCGAACCAATATCTATTAATTAAGTTTTTTCAAGTGGAAAAGGCTTTTATTTGTGTAAGTTGCGAATTAGTGATTGGTAGTTGACTAATGATCATATTGTGTTGTCCTAATCTAACAAAGAACTTGTTTCCATAGTCTGTTTGCCTTTTTATACTTAATTTGATCTCAGTTTTAATTTTTATATCACTGAATGAATTGATGAATCGTGTGATGTAAGTGAGTTCTTTTTATTAATTACTAGCTGTGAATTTGTTTTCAAAACTCTACGATATTGTAACATTCTTTATTTTTGCTCCACTCATATTGGTCTTAGCGTGATGATATTTATCTAACATTGAAAAAAAATTCAAGTGAGACCAATAGTTTCTGAGATTAGCGCGTTCAACCAAACAAACTCTTCAGCTTTATATATTAGTAATAAAACTACGTTTTAACGGTTTTAAGCGCGGTAATTTATTTGATTTTTATTATTCCGATATTTCGGCTACTTTCCAGTAGCCGTGATCTCGGAAGACAAAGATGACAATTATCAATGAGTATTGTTTAAGTTTTACTTAGTCTGCCGCCAACTTGTTCATTTTAATTGTTTAGTTTTAATTTGGTTTATGGTTATTATTTACTCTATGGGAGCCTAATCTAATTTACCACCGCTTCACAACATGTTGTGGCTTGAAGAGAAGAAGCGGCGCAAGAAACTTTTCAGCAAACATGCCTAGCTCTAATAATTTTATTTAATATTATGGGTGGAAGGAAAAATAAAAGAAATTTTCAGTTAAGTTAGTTTGTGTTCCGTTTGCACGCAGAAAGAGCTCACGGTGTATTTAGGTCTGGCAGTTGGTTTGGTTCTTGATAGTTATGATGATTGCATCCCAAACAGGTGGTACTTGCCAACCATCTTCTCTATTGAAATTTGGGTGTTTTTTGTTTTCAATAGCCTCACGCATCGTTCTAGGTAGGAAACGATTCTCTTTCTTGAGGATTTCTGTAACTAATTAAGCATAAGATTGTACATGTATTGTTCGAGTCATATTTTAATCAAAGTATTCATTGTGTGATTTTAAATTACGACACCATATTCGTTGTCCATGGTAGTCATAACAGTGCGCTCAATTGATAAAACACAGAGGTTATCATGTGACGAAATGATGTGAATGCAATCTCGGCCATGAATCAAGATCAAAGCCCCGTATTGTTGAAGGGATGTTTATTGTTTATGGAAGGCCATCCCATCCACGAGTAGCGAATGCCGGGAATAGAGCGGGGCCAACGAATTCGCTTCTAATATTTAGTTTAAACAACTTTTAACCATTCACCGCTTAATAATTTTATACTACATCCTGCGTTGGGGCGCCCTGTAGCAAAGGGCGATAAAACACCCAAAACTAAGCGGTAGGACATTTGGCCGTCTGGATGGCTACCACTCCGCTGAGTATGCCGCTATTAGAACCGAGTTCCAGCATTAGTGGCTAGCTTCCAGTTTCCCTTTTAGCTAATATTAATCGTTATCCACTTGGACCGTTCGGCTGACTGCTGAACTCATGCAAAAATAGTAATAATATGGAAATTGCTTGTACCTGTAATGGCCCGTTCATATATCTTATCAACCATTATATTTGCGTTGCTATCAGTAAATAAATGACACAATCTCCATACAAGTAATGACAAAATTCAACCGATGGTGAACGCGTTCCATTAGTAGCTCACTTCGCCCAAAAAGCTCCGTCAGTCACATGACGACCATGGCGTTTTGGTTGTGGCGAAAACGTCACTAATGATGTCATCATTTTCGATGACACAGCGCTCACAACGACCTATGTCAAGAGGTGGGTCGAAGTGGGCGTTAACCACAGAGCATTCATTCTCTCTATCGATTAATATTGAAAAAAGCGAGATTTTTAAATCAACCAATGACATTTATGTATTTTGACATTTATGACATCAACGCCCCATAATCCCTACCACTAGAGTTTTAGTAACGTCCGTAAGCAAGTGGAACAGGAAAAATCGCGGTCGTGAATGTGGTCGTTGTGAGCTTCTTGTGGAACGTAGCCAATAAGGCAAGTGAATGAATAATAACTTGCAAGTTAAAAAGACGTTTAATCACAGTTTAAGAAGTGTTTGATAGTGGGCACGCGGCGGGCTCGAATCCACATGCGAAGAGGGATGTTTACAATCCGCGGCCATTCAACGATCACGATGCCGATGGGGCAATGACAGAAATAGTTGCAGGTCGATGACACGCCGCTTCCAACGTGCTGCCGTGCGACGCATATCGACTCAAAATACACCATTATATCAATTAGAAGCGAAAGAGAGCAATATACTGTTAATATGTTACCCGCCACGCTTACCGGCAACTCTTTGTTGTACAACAAACAAATTAACCACGTTTCTGAATAACGCAAAAAGCTCAAGTTGCCTATCTAACTTCGCCGGAATACTCATCTGCCCAATTTACTATATCGTATACTGTTTATACCCCTCCTTACCTTAATGGTTTAACTTCCTTTATACGTCACATATTCGCAATTTGCGATCCACTAATAATCTCCTCTTAATGGCACCTGCGCACTCTTCAACATGTTACTTCAACTCCTTCGCCGCGCAGGCTGTCTCCTTTGCCATATTTAAGAATTCCCTCAAGAAACACTATCTTAGTCTTACGTAATATTGTACGTGCTAATTTACTTTACTTTAGGCTATAATTTGCTGTCCATGCCTGTCATTTATTTATTTCCTTTGAGTCAGGTTACCTAGAAGAGATCGCTTTTAGCAATGACGGCTGCTTTTTGTTTTACCAAGTAACTATCGTCTTGTTGAGTATGTTGGTGATTTTTTTATTTATGGTGAACAATAAAATGTTGGTGTCTAGCAATATAAAATTATTTATGCTTACAAACTAATGGTCTTATTGACATTGAGTTGGAGTAAGTATATAAGCTTCTTCCCTCTTCTTTAAACTTATTCTAACTCGATATGAATAACACCGTTAAACTATATCCGATTCTTCGCAAAGGGTGGTCTTATCGCTGAAAAAACGACCTCTTCCAGACAACCCAAGGAATGAATTGAGATGATAATGGTGATGGTGGTATACGTGACATATAGTACAAACTACTTACATTATGTTATAGTCAAACATCGAAGCTCTGGCGCACCTAGGTTAGTCTAGTTAAACCTCAGGTCTGACATGAAGTCTTATTCAAAGTCCGAATAAATGACGCGCCTTTGACTAACGAATTTTTGTTTAATATATGAGAAACTAATTTATAAAGGCATTAAACATGTAACAATCGCAGTACGAATCGTCGTTTGCCCGAGGGATTGCTATCAAGCGTGATAGGTATCGATGGAGTCGATGAGGTTCGGTACTTCATGGTCCTAAAGTTTCGTCACTGAAAGCCATAAATATGTATTCATTCCCAGTGGGTGCATATTTGCGTTGTTTGAGGCCCTCTTGACGATCAGCTGCCGCGCCAGCTGCATTAGCTTTGTGTGGAAGATGCGACGCAGCTAAATTGTCGACGCACGTGGCATTCCACTAAAGGTCGGCCTATCTTCTAAGGCACCAAAGTCATCACAGACCAGTCAGGTCTCTTGGTATCGTCGCTTGTACCTAGTTTTTACAAACATGTCTTTAATTTTTGGTGAACAATAACATATTTAATTCATTCATTTATTCACGATGGTACATACATAATATGAAGTTAATATTCATATATTATTCGTGCAGGAACGCAGAAAGAATACACTTTCACAAAACAACCCACAGCCAGGTGTTAGGCTCTACCTATACCTCTAGTCTAGTGTTAGTTAAAGAACAGCAGCACTTTTTTAGCACCTTTGGTGTTGATAGTGTCTATAGGCGATGGTGAGGCGGGCCGTCTGCCCGTTTGCTGAACTCATGCAATAAAATAAATAAAGTAAACACGTTGTTCCGCTGCTTTTTCACCTTTGACAGTAACAAACATTGTTTTGAAAACATAAGATTAAATTTTAAGATACGAGTAAATGCTTTCATTTTCAATTGATTTGATTGTTATCTACTATACTGCAATTACAGTTAATTGGTCATTAGTAGCGGAAGTTATTGCATTTGATCGACTGTAAAATGTAAATTCGAAATAGTTTTTATAAAAACTAACATAAAGTGTTTCCAACTTCCTGTGTAACGATCCTAGCTATTTGGGTATAGTTTACAAATACGCGCTGCGGTGTTAAGTGTAAACAGGAACGAGTGTGCGGTGTTGTGGCGAGCGGTACTTGCCCGAGCGACTCGCCTCGTTTGGACCGGACGTTAAGGCTGACTTACAATGATTTAATTAATAACATTTTCTATTTTAACCCTATAGTAAGAATGTGTAATAGCAATAGTGTACGCAATATTGCACTAAACATCTTTAATAGGAATATATTGCTACGTGCGAGCGGGGTATGCACTTAGGATTGGAAGCAAATACCAGTTTTTTTAAAGATTAAATGATTTCATTAACTTACACTGCTGTTACTGCGGTGCTCACCTCCGAATATACCGCGCGTAGCTCGCTTCTGAATCTTCTTTTCACTGAACTGCCCACTAAACTCGTCACTGTCTTCAACTAAACTTCTACTCGAACTCTCTAAACTCGTCACTTTTAAAATTTAAAAGGTACAAGTAAAAGTACTAATTAATTAAGCGGAAATCACTGTAATATTATTGTTAGTGTCTTTTATACTGCTTGTATGAAAGCCAGAACGTGCTTTTTAACATACATCATTTAAATTGTACATGTAATATTTGAACAGCACACTTTTGTTGTAAATATGCGTTTATGTGAAGAAGTTCAACAAGTTCATACAGTAATCGCTTAGAATTAGTAGTTATTTTATTTTGTACTCTGTTTTATACCCCTAAAGATAAATAGAATGGATAAATAAATAGATCCAGCAACAGCAACATTGGAGTCAGCACTGACGTGGTACCGTTGTACTGACCTCAAATCAATTTACTCGATACCAGTACAAAGTCAGTCAGCACTGGCTTCCTTCAAATTTGAAGGAAGCAATGTATTTATTAGTCAAAATTAGTAGGCGGTGTACATCTTTCTAGATTTGCTGTTTTTCAAAATGGTAAGACGCACGTAAAACACTTATACAAGAAGCTTTACAATTAAAATATTTATGGCTGGCAACAATGAGGTCTATGTTCGACTATATTGAAAGCTTCTTTAAAGTTTGTAAATTTTACAACCCATTCGTTTACCATAATATTATATTATAGAAACTATGTATAGTTTTTAATTTGCATTGTGGAGCTAAGCCATAGTAGTTAGTGACATAATTTAGAGAGACTTGCGGAAGATCAGCGGTGGTTGTGAAACTAGCATTATGCTGAGCAAGAGCCTTCTTAGGACAATGCAATTAAATGTTAGATATATTATCATGAAAGACTTTTTGTACCTTGTCCTAAATATTAAAAAAAATCTATTTGAGTGATGCTAAAACATTAAATTTATGAAAATAGAGCCTTATGATATAACAAATTTGATTATATAGGTATGAATAAAAATAACACGTAGCTCGATCTGTTTGATTGGCTGCTATACGTTACATAGTACAGTATCTGAGGCTTTGAAATCAAATTTGGTAGTATATGCGATATGTTTTCTAAAACAACAGGCAGCTTGGCAATCACCCCACCGGGATCGCGTGAAAGCGGAGTGATAAACACGTTTTATATTCCCAATTTTATGCATGACTCACCGTTCGTTTTTCGCGATTGATTTTAGCATCATAAAAACTTTAACGAGTGTCTAGATTTTACGGCGTATTTGGGAAGTATCGGCCGCCTATTTGCCGGGCCATCGGCGCCCGCCATGGCGCTCGGGGCGACCGTAATAGAGGCGCAAACAAGCCTATATTGACAATTGCTGGGTTTCTCTATCTTACTATCAGGGCCCCAAATCTGTCACTTTCACAAAAAAACTATGCCAGTGCGAGGAAGATCCTTTTAAGTACGATTGACAAATGTCCGTGGTCCATAAAATTCATATTAAATCCGGTTTTATAAGTGCAGGATTGGAGAAAGAGAAAGAATACCTGCGGCCAGGCGGCCCGTCGTAAAAGATGATAAAACAACCCACAGTCAGGTAGTAGGGTACTTGCCCGTCTGGAAGGCTACCACCCTGGTTTAAAGCATGCCGCCATAAACAACGCTGTAGGTACATAGTTTCCAGTCCCAACTACGAGATCGATAGCACACCAAAGTGTTGCAAGTGCCTATAGACAACGTGACAACTTTCCATCACAGTGGGACTGTCCGCCCGTCTGGTACTCCAGCAATACAAAAGAGTCTCGGTCAAATCAAGCTTAATTCAATAATAAGCCGAGATGGTTAACAGACTACCAAAACCGTCAAAAGTTACGATTGGGATTCGATTGTCAATTGAGTTACAGACTTGGGGCCCTGTTCTTTTACCTTAAGGATCAATGAGGCAAAGGAATCTGTAGATAATACTATTACTAACCACTGTAGATAGTATTAATAACTACGGACTTTCTTCAATCTAAAAATAATTTTCATGTAAGAACAGAATTTATTTCCTTGGCTTTTTTATCGTTACAATCACACAATGCCAGGTTGTTTGACAGTATGCCCGACCATTGATTTTGACACTTGACACTTAAATAATACGTCTTGGATACAATGTACTTTTATCCAAACTATGTAAAGCGCCTTTTTAATAACTACAATATTTTGACAATAGATAAATAGTTGCTCACCAAAATAAACAAAAAACTGCATAATTAAAATTCTTTCTTGGTCAAAATATTAGGCAATTTTTGACGTAGTACAGCCATCTACCATCCATCCATCGATTACTGGTTTTAGGACTCGAGAGGTGATACTACAAAAACACAGGATATTGGCGTTAAACAGTTGACCTTGAGCTAGTTGTGTTTATTATGGAGATGGGTGGAGAGCTTGGCATTCCGCATGTCCTTTGGCGACCCTATCGGACCGATGATGTTTGCTATTTCGGACTTTTGTGATCCCCAGGCAGCGCACTTCGTAAACTTGTCCCATTTCCCTATCTCAAGCTATTAAAAAAAACAACTGGAATCAACACGATGCATTTTTTTGAGATTTCTTGTCTATTTGTCAGTTCATTTAAAAACTGGTGGGCGCTTTCGATGCGGTTTTGGCTAATCGTCAGCATGTTTTCAGACTTAAAATATGCGGTACATTTTATCCCGGGAATCCCCTGTGATTTTTCCTGGGAGTGATTTAAAGTGGTCGGACTGTTCTTTTTTTCGAATTCCTTTGCGGTTCTTATACTGATCGATAGCAAATTTTATGTAATAAAATCGGTGATAGTAGTCCCGGGAACTCTGCGGATGATTTCCCGGGAGTGGTTTAAAGTGGTTATTTTGCATAAAAATTAATTGTTTCCGGTACGTTGTCACTAGAACGCTGAGCTCTTTTCGAAGTGATGCGACACTTTATATTCGGATAATCCTGCGGGAAATGAGGACGAAGTCACGGGCAAATCCTAAATTCAAATTCATTTATTTGCTTAAAACATGGTACATACATTTGAGGTGACATAAGAGTACAAGCCTCACATGTTTTGCCTATGAGGCGTGCAAATTTTCCTTGATTATTAATAAGCTTTTTTAAATACAAGCTTTTGAAATCCTGAATATCATAATTATAGCAGCAGAGTGCTAGCAAAGACAAGTAAAACGAGCCCAAACGACGGGTCTATCTTGTTTAGTACAGGAGTTACTTTGGCCAGCTTCCGACTCCATCACCAGATCAGCTCCATGGCGCCATATTATTGTATTGTCACGCGATATACATATGCGTGAAAAATTTCAGCTCAATCGGAAACCGGGAAGTTGGTCAAATTTAACTTGTAAGATTCCACCCGAACTTACATACATACATAGGTACATACATAAATCTATTGCAAGTTAAAAACATTGTAAAAAATACATAATCCATTGAAATCTTACAATTTAAGGACGGAATATTGCATTTTTTAGAAGACGCAATTTTATTTTTGGGACATGTGTGGGGGGGGGGGGGGTCAATAGAAGCTTAACCTCAAGTTTGTGGGGTCGCTACCCTTGTCCCCCGGCCGCCATCTTGGAAAAGTGGTGAAAATACTTTTTTCGCGATATCTCGGAAACTATGCTTCTTACAAAAAATTTGTGAAGTCATAATTTGTAGCAAATTGTTTTGCCTACAAATATGTTTATGTAACTTATTGCCCTAAATTAAAAATTAAAGAAGTTATAAGCAAAAAAGTGAGAAAATTTTTATTCATTCCTAACTCTTTTCTTTACCATATAACTTATCAAATTTAACTTATCGAATGTTAAGCAGGTAGAAAAGGTCCCCCGTTTTCCCCGCCACCTATGAGGTAGAGTCCGTAGGGGCGTCTTTTTTACGTGGTATCCCCAGTAGGCCTACTCCACGGACATCTTGCTTATACGGTAATCCTCGACATCATAATATTTTACTTTACTTTAATCACTTATTAGCTAGCTACTCTAATCGACTTTTCTTCGATGGTCCAGGCTGTGGCTCAGAATCTAAATCAACGTCAAATGAGAAAGTTTGAGAAATGACAAGAGTTAAAATTGGAGTTAGAGTTGCAAGTTCATCTACAAATTCATTTTCTTGTATTAACTTTGATATCTCCATAATGTTGATGCATGTTTCACCAGAACATACATAAAAAAACGCGCCTACGGACTCTACCTCATAGGTGGCGGGGAAAACGGGGGACCTTTTCTACCTGCTTAACATTCGATAAGTTAAATTTGATAAGTTATATGGTAAAGAAAAGAGTTAGGAATGAATAAAAAATTTCTCACTTTTTTGCTTATATCTTCTTTAATTTTTAATTTAGGGCAAAAAGTTATATAAACATATTTGTAGGCAAAACAATTTGCTACAAATTATGTCTTTACAATTTTTTTGTAAAACGCATAGTTTCCGAGATATCGCGAAAAGAGTGTTTTCACCCCTTTTTCCAAGATGGCGGCCGGGGGACAAGGGTGGCGACCCCATAAACTTGAGGTTAAGGTTCTATTGATCCCCCACACATGTCTCAAAAATAAAATTGCGTCCTCTAAGAAATGCAAAGCTCATGTAAAATTTCAATGGACTAACATAATTATTGCAAAATTAACAAAAAATAGTATAATCATATAATTGATCAGCCCTATCTCATTCTCTGCTCCATTAATGTCAGATTACATGACAAGAATTTCTTTCAAGTTACCTGGAAAAGATTGCTTTACCGATAAGGCCGCCTTTTTTTATTGTGAAGCCAGCAAATAGGCCGACGATACATTTAATGAAAAGTAGTCACATTCGCTTACGGACCAGGGACGAAGAAAAAGAAAAGAAAGAAAAGGTTTATTTTCTAAATGCGACACAGAAAAGTATAAATTAGCTGTGCCTCGACGATGGTAAGAGATCAAAGGGAATGTCGTGGTGCCATGGAATATGGGACGCAACTTGTGTCGATGCTTTGGCGGCGTCCCATCTTCCAGACACAGCCCTGACAGTCGGGGTTGCTGCTGCACAACAGGAGGCCCTTAATGTCGCAATTATGCCTCCATTGGTAGTGGGTGCGTATTTTTGGTTTTCGGGGTCGAGATCCTTGGGCCGTGATACGTCATCGCGTCTAATTGAGGCCATAGTCCAGAAGGCTCGCTTGTACCTATGGCGACGTATCAGCATTGCCATCCAACGCGGAACAAGCAAAGAAGTTACGTGATATTAAAAATGAAACGCACATTTCACAAGTTTGTCTCGCGTAATATTACAAGTACATCGAGATAAAGTGACAGCAAAGTTGACTTTGTAACAATGTCGAGGCTGATGTAGCACGAGGAGGGATCATGTCGAGATAAAATTCCTAAGTCGCGGCATTAAAGAATATTGCCCTTGGAATATGTGAAGTCTCACCGCGGAGCCGGTCGCCAACTTTATTAATATTGCTTAAATACGGGCTCACGACTTCGAGCGCAACGTTATTTACGTTCGCCAGCCACAGCGTACGACGGGGGCACATATTCTTGTATCAGGGAAATCTCTAATATGTCTTACTGAAACTTGCTTGGAAAAAATATAATATTGCAAAGCCACGTACGAGAGTATCACACGTGTACGTACCACACTACGTTTCACGAGCACGGTTCAGTCATATGGAAATCTTTACAAAAATACTGTAGCGAGTGATAAACATTCCTTCTATATATATTTAATACTAGCTATCCCGGCAGACGTTGTCCTGCCCTGAAGAAATAAATTTAGAACCCGATTGCAGCGCCATCTACAGGGTCCATTAAGATGTAAACTATCCTATCTTTCAAGTTGGATCAAACTGCACACGGTCTGCAAATTTGATTAAAATCGGTTCAGTAGTTTTGGAGTTTATTGGCAACATACATCGTGACACAAGATATTTATATATATAAGATTAAGCAGATACAATTACACGTAATCACAAAACCCCTTATTAACATATTTCTATTATAACTTGTGGACAACGCTGTGAGCTGCATTATTTCTTAATATTTTAAGTTGTCATTTAGTACTTAATATTAATAGATGTTTGTTGTTCCAATAAAATATAACAAGACAAAGGCAGTGAGTGATACTAACGTTTTGAACTATCATTTGAACAACAATATTCAAATAAATAGTACTTGCTCTGAATGTGATACATACTAGTAGCCTATCACTTAAACTGTACAATATAAAAGCAATTTCTTTGATCTCACGGAGCGACAAAATAACTTTTTTAATACTACTAATACACTCACTAAAGAGTTTGTTCGTAAAATCCGTTTATGTTTGTTAGACAGCTGAGTCAAGAACTACCTAGCCTGAACTCAAAGTGTCGTAAAAAATCTATCCAGTTTTACGACGCTAGCTTTTAGCCGCTGTTAATAATGGCTGTATACCAACAATGTGATGTTTTGTCTGAATTTAGCGAGCTAACTTCAGTAGCTAACTTGTTAGGGACCGAAAACCGAATGCATCGTGTCTGTCCATTTGTATGTATGTCGCATAAAGTTAATATATACACGAAAACACAATGAAGATAAGGGTAGCCGCCATGCATGTGATTAAAAGATTTTTTTCAATGGACATCGTAAATACATAAAAAACACAACAATAGTCCTTAATAACTCTTTTGATGAAATCATTAGGCAGCGAGATATTGGCTCTCAAAGTCGTAAAAAATGTGTCTCCTATTAACTTTTTAACTATATAGTGGAATATTCTTACAAAATAAAGATTGTAAAGAGAATACTTTTAAAAAAATCAAAAATTTTATCAGACCTTTTTGTAGAGCGTTCAATTCTCTATAAAGAACAGCGATTTATCAATCAACCAGTCGTTTGAACGGTACAAAAATCAGAAGAAGCAGAAAAAAAATCCTGTGTTATTCTTATGGAAATTTAAAAAACGCGATGAGGACTACCTTAATATTAATATTATGGGCTCATCTTTTCACATAATTTTTTTACGCCCAAAAGAAACTTTTGAGCCTGTTTGGAAAAACATTTTTTTTTTGGATCTCCCTAATATATGTACATATAGCCCGTTTGTTTGATTCTTCACTCCTCGATGGTATTATTCCACTTTTATAATTATTTTATATGTATGTATGTATGTATTTTTATGTTTCAACTTTATTTAAGGACCTTTTCAATAATAGTTTCACAAAAACCCATTTTCGTAGACACGTACAGAGATTAAATAGTCAGCTGTGTCACATGAATACGCAGACCAACGGCGTGAGAATATAAAAGCTTCTTTTGGCCAAAGGAATTGGAATATTAAATACTTATAAAAGAACTTAAATATTAGCAAGATGGGTTCACATGAAAACAATAATTCCATCTTTATATGTGTAGAGTTAAATTTGAAAAAATCCACCCCAATCCACAGTTTGGGCACACAGAAAGGGCTTTGCGTGTAAAAAATCAGCAATCGCGTACAAAAATAATTTAGTCGGCGATTAATTGCACCAAGTATCGACAATCTCACGTTTAGCCCTAAAATGACACAGGCCAGACGTGAGAAGAACGATGGGTTTCGCGGCGGACGACTTTCTACAAATAGCCGAATACGTGGGCACATACTTGTTCATGTATGGATACCACTTTTGTGTGATGTTGTACCTACTTCTCGTATTTAATGCTACTGATTTCGTATAATTATATTAAGTTAAACCGGTGGTTAAAAAAACTGTAGTAGCAAAGGGCGCGGGTTCAAATCTTGGCCAGGCAGCATGCACCACTTTGGCAGTTTTCTAACCTAATTAATATTGATATTGTTACAATTACCACATGCATCTTCGCAAGTGGAAATTTATAGTCTCTGCTTACCCCCATGGGAAACAGGCGTGAAATGATGTGTATGTGTGTATAATAATATTATGACCGTCTTTATTTTTTTAAGACACGATATACTAAAATTCTCCATAAATTTCTAACATGTTTCATCATCTTCAGCCAAATTCAGTCCACTGCTGGACGTAGGCCTCCCCAAGTACGCGCAACATATCCCGGTCTCCTGTCTTCCGCATCCAGCCCCTGCCGGCGATCTTGCGCAGGTCGTCAGTCCATCGGGCTGGCGGGCGTCCTACGCTACGTTTACCGAGACGTGGTCTCCACTCCAGGACTCGTTTGCTCCATCGGCCGTCGGTCCTGCGGCAGACGTGACCGGCCCACTGCCACTTCAACTTGCTAATTTTGTGAGCTATGTCGGTTACCTTAGTTCTCTTACGGATGTCCTCATTTCTGATTTTATCCATAAGAGAAACACCTAACATAGCTCGCTCCATAGCCCGTTGAGCGACTTTGAATTTGTGGACCAGTCCCGCTGTCAGTGTCCACGTCTCGGCACCGTACGTCATTATGGGTAGGACGCACTGCTCGAAGACTTTCGTCTTCAAGCATTGCGGAATGGTCGACGAGAAGACTTGACGAAGCCTACCGAATGCTGCCCAGCCTAACTGAATCCTCCTATTGGCTTCCCCCTCGAAGTTGTGCCTGCCAACCTGTATTTTCTGTCCAAGGTAGACATATTCCTGCACAACTTCCAGAGGGACACTCTCGACGTTTACCGGTCTCGGCATGACGTGTTCGTTGAACATGACTTTCGTCTTGTCCAAATTCATGCCGAGACCGACCCGTCGGGAGGATTCGTTTAGGCTGTTCAACATGTCGGCAAGCTCTTCCAATGTCTCTGCAAATATGACAATATCGTCAGCGAAACGCAGGTGGGAGATGCGCTCGCCGTTGATGTTGATGCCCCGTTCATTCCATTCCAGAGTTTTGAAGACATCTTCCATCGCGTTGGTGAACAGTTTCGGGGATATGACATCCCCCTGTCTCACCCCGCGACGTAGAGGTATAGGCTTCGCCCTCCGGTCTTGGATCTGAACGGTCATCGTCGCGGCGTCATACAGGCATCTCAACACCTCGATATATCGCCAATCGATACGACATCTCTGCAGAGACTCTAGAACAGCCCAAGTTTCGATAGAGTCGAAGGCTTTTTCGTAGTCCACAAATGCCATACACAGCGGCTGATTATACTCTTCGGTCTTCTGTATAATCTGCCGAACAGTATGGATGTGGTCTACGGTGCTGTAGCCTTTTCGAAACCCAGCCTGTTCCGGTGGTTGGAACTCGTCAAGTCTTGTGGCGAGACGATTCGTGACGACCCTCGAAAACAACTTGTAGACGTGGCTCAAGAGTGAGATGGGCCTATAGTTCTTCAAGAGAGTCTTATCACCCTTCTTGAAGAACAAGACCACCACACTCTTGGTCCACGCCCTTGGCACAGTGCCCCGGAGGATAACGGAATTAAAGAGCTCCGCCAAAGCCTTCAGGATTGAGATCCCTCCCGCTTTGAGGAGCTCAGTTGTAATACCGTCATCGCCCGGAGCCCTGCCATTTTTAAGTTGCCCGAGTGCCGTCCTAATCTCGCCAATGTCGACCTCCGGGATATCTTCCGTATAGTGGCGCGTGAGTGGTGCACGTGAGTCATTAGCGCCTTGAGCCGAAGGTCTTTCCGCCCGCGAAGAATACAATTGTCCGTAGAACCGTTCCACCTCCGCTAGGATCTCATGGTGAGACGTAAGCTCCCTGCCATCTGCTGTCCTCACTTTTGCAAGATGGCTTCTCCCCAATGGTTTTAAGAAAACTTTGGACCCCCTATTCTGCTCTATAGCAGCCTGAATGGCTCGCGTGTTTGAGCAGCGGAGGTCCCGTCTTACAAGTTTTCTTATCCGTTTGGAGAGAGCCCTATGCTCCGGTGAGGCAAAAAGAGCAGGTGGCATCTCACGTCTCATTTTCATGAGATCCAAGGTTTCGGTGGAAAGTTCAGAGCGTTTGTTTCTTCGCATAGGTGGAAAGTGCCTTCGGCCCAGCTCTCGCAATGTTTTTACCACGTTGTCGGTTATCTCGTCAACATCGCCAGTGGTTTCCAGCGATTCAAACCGATTTTGTAGTTCCAATTGGAACTGTTCGGACCCTATCGTAGTCTGGGGCGGCGTAGGTCGGAAATTAGACTTTATCAGGCGGAGCCTTTCAGCTTTGCAGTCGATATTTAGAGTGCCTCGTACAAGTCGGTGGTCACTGCCAGTATTAAACCTGTTGACCACTGAGACATCTCTAAATATGTGCTTCTTGTCCGCCACGATAAAGTCTATCTCGTTCTTTGTCACAGTGTCGGGGCTCTGCCAGGTCCACCTCCTTTGGGGCTTCTTCTTGTAGAACGAATTCATCAAGAAGAGCCCCTGCATTTCGAGGAAGTTGACCAACATTTGCCCCCTGTGATTTCGGCGCCCCAAGCCATAAGGTCCGATTCTCGGTTCGTCGCATTCTTGTACTCCCACTTTGGCGTTGAAGTCCCCCATAACAACGTTGTAGTGTGCGGAGGTCGTGCCATGTATGGCTTTAGTGATATCCTCATACATGGCCTCAACCTCCTCGTCAGAGTGTGCCGAGGTCGGCGCATATACCTGTATCACCTTCAGGGAATACCTGTCGGTGAGTTTTAGTACTAGGTACGCTACCCGGTTCGACACACTGCTGACTTCCACAACGTTGTTAACGAGGGATTTGTTGACAAGAAAACCGACACCACCCTGGGAGGCTTTATCACCTTCTCGGAAGTAGAGCAAGTGTCCGGACTCCAGGGTTATAGTATCCTCACCCTCTCTTCGGACTTCAGATAACCCTAGAACGTGCCATTTGATACGACTTAACTCTACTTCCAATTCCGCGAGGTGACTATCCAGCCTGATCGTGCGTCCATTATACGTTGCCAGTGTTAGTTGTTTATGTTGGCAGCCTCCCGTAACCCGGAGATTTCTAGCACCCTCTTCCCCGCAGTTACCACGACCGCTGCCGTAGCCGGGACTAGCGGGGGCGCCGGGAACTGAGGGCCATGGCCTATTTTTGTGTTTCATATTTGGGGGGGAAATGCCATAGTCACCACGCTTGGCATGCGGGTTGGTGACCGCAGTACCGGCTTACTCGCATCGGAGACGCTGCTGCCCGGCTCCGATCAGGGGATTTATGTAAGCCGGATTTTGTTGATGGTTATACCGCCATCGGTCGGTCGTCAGAGCCTCGTTAGTTGGCGGCAGGGAGTACCACGGGCAGGTGAGGTTGACGTTTGGGTTGCTAGATGGGTTTCGCACACCCCTTACCCCCCTAACATGTTTGGTAAAACAAAATGTTCCATAGAAGAAGGTAAAAAAGACTGGAGTTAACTGCTATCTAAAAGCAGTTTTATCATTGAAACATACTCGTTCGTAGTGTTCATTGCGATAGACTGTTATGAAAGCGTATCACGGGAAATGTATACATTTGCAAAAGGACTGAAAACAAAGTATAAATAATAGTTATAGAACCAATTTTCATCCGATTTTGTAAGGGTTTTCTGTAATTTATGGGAGGAATAACATAGACTGACTACACCTTGGACAATTTCATTCATTTAGACCCAGTAGTCTCCGACGAAGATGACTACTATGACATAGAGACGGACATGGTGATTACATAAACGCTCAATTTTTGCCAAAATTCTAAAAATCTCAAAGAAAACGGAAACAATTTCCTTTATTGCGTAAGATTTTGCGTGACATATAAGTGTTTGAAGAAAACGTGCCAAAAGGTGATTGTGCTGATTTGACCCCCCCCACGACCCCCACCTGCCCTTGAGCCCCCTCCACTGATGGCCCTTGTTCGCCCTTAACCGTTCATAACTTATAACGAGATCCAGTTCCTGAAGTCACACTTCAACATTCAAATTCTGGCATAGCGGACCCCGAATGATATAAAAGATTTATGCTGAAGATGTAAATTGCTTGTATTCGAACTTATACTAAAAAATGGGGCGAAATCACTTTGAAGAAAAGTCAAAGCTTTTTGATATGCATGTACCAACAAATATTTGACGATTTCATGAACATTTAAATTAAAAAGTTTTACAGTCCTAAAATTCAATACGTTAATTATTCACTCCGAGCGAAGCCATAATGTTCTATTCGTGCAGGAATGGAGACAGAATACAATTTCTTGCTTCCGGGCACCCTGTCGTAGAGGCGACAAAACAATCCACATCCAGGTGGTAGGTTGCCACCCTTGGTCTAGTGCATGCCACCATAAAGGTAGGAAACGGTATACAATATATAGCACATTGTGTGGGCGGGACGGATGTTGTGCGAGCGAGATAGAACAACCATTAATACGTGTGTTTCTGCGTTGCGCTGCCAGAGAGCGGTCGGGAACAGAGCATACTGGATCCTCGGCCGACTCTATCCGATGATAGGCAAGAAGAGTAAGATGAGTCTTAGAAATAAGATGACTCTTTACAAAACTTGCATCCGCCCCATCCTGACCTATGCGAGTGTGGTCTTTGGCCACGCCAGCGACGTTAACATCTGGAGACTGCAAAGAATCCAGAATCACTTTTTACGCGCCGCAGTCGACGGCCCGCGCTATATGCGACTCGCCGACTTGCATCGCGACCTGGAGCTTCCCTCCATTAAAGACTATATAACTTCACTATCGCGCAAATTCTTTGACCTCGCCCCCCATCACCCGAACCCTCTGGTGACGGAAACGGTCAACTATAAACCCACCCCAAACGCTCCCACGAGCAAACGCAGGCTTCGCAATGTACTAATTGACGAGCCTGACGAAATCACACGCCAATTCAGAATTATGAACCCCCCGAGGCTCAGAACATCAGCCTGGCATAACAGACGCAGACACAACAGACGCCGGAGAGCCCCCGGCTCGAATCCTCTTACACAATAGTAAGAACCCCACCAATCGATACTCATTACAGACACAAGTAGCCATACAAGATTAGCTTAGGCTTGTTGCTGGAGAGTTTCTTCCGCCGCTTCTTCTCCTCCAGCTATAACACGTTGCGAAGCGGTAGTAATGATAGACTAGGATCGGCTCCGCCGGCGGAGTCGAAAACAAGTCCCCAAATTTTCACTTCAGCCTGTTGGCCTAGCTCATTCAGCCCTTTGCGGCTTGTTTCCAATATAGAGTCAATCCCCCGCAGCGGTCGAGCCGAGGTCGAACCTCACAGGAGGTGCCTCCTCGAGCGTGCTGCTTCCGGGCTGAACGCCTCCGCTCCCACGGAGTCGGGAAGCCCCCAAAGCCCGGTATCGCTGAAACAGCCATCTGCGGCTATTCAGCTGAATCAGCTCCAAAAAAAAAAAAAATGCGCTGCCAGTAGTAGTGGTCGTTGTCCACTGCGACGACTCGACGACATAGCTCACATAAAACTAATCAATTATATACGAGGTTCGTTCAACAATAAGGAGATTTCAAATTTTGCGGGCTACGAAGATTGGATTCCTGGTTTCTTCTTTATTATTATATTTATTGGCACACACACACACACACACATATCTTGACATTATTAGCTTTTTTGTATGATTATTGATAGTTTGCTTTGGACAGGTAAAAAGGTTGAACGTGTTTTAGTGTGCTTGGCGATTGATTCCTTTTTATTAAGGCTAAATGTATGATTTTGATCCTATATGTGTTTAAAACTGTTTCAGTGTTATCATGTTCATCCCAACTGCATATAGTCACAAATATTTCTATAATCACAGATTTCGCCAAGGCTTACACTATTCATTTGACTTGAACAATAATCAAAAGAGTATATTATATATGCGTGTGTATGTTAAATACATGGTAATGTGTGTTATGTTTTTTTAATGATTTGATCTATTTTCATATGCATAATTAAAAAAAAAATATCAACATTCGTCGCTTCTTCTCTATATCTATACTAATATTATAAAGCTGAAGAGTTTGTTTGTTTATTTGAACGCGCGAATCTCAGGAACTGCTGTTATTTCAGTGTTGGAAAGTACATTTATCGAGGTAGGCTATATATAATCACGCTAAGGCCAATAGGAGAGGAGCACCAATGAAGAATGTTTCAAAATCGGGGGATTTTGAAAACAATTCCACGCGGGCGACGTCGCGGGCACAGCTAGTAAATTATTTGTAAGAAATATGATACTCCGTCCGCGCGATTTACGTAAAAATGGGTATAGGTTTTAATAAAATTTATAGATTAGATAACTGACCCATAACTGTATTGACTTTGTAAATTAATAAAGCCTAAAGCTCGACTATTCGTATGCATTAAAAGAAGATAGTACAAATAAAAGTGGTCCAAATAAGTTTCGAAACAGTATCGAGAGTGGAGCATTGAATTTGAAAGTTGGGCGCAATCTTGTTATAAAAACACTCGAAACCCACCGAGAGGGTATCCAGTGTTTATGGCCTCTCCCCCACCCTCCACCCCCGCGGTGGCTGGAGGGGCACTCGAATCGAACTGCGAGCACCCTCCGCCGATGGCCGGGCTAATTGGCGCGCAGCATAAAGGGAAATCATTCAATCGGTGCTTTTGTATCGGCCATTGGGTATTCATATCGGTTTTAATTGCCAATGAAACACCAATCTGCTATATTTTTAAATGTATTTCAGTCGAAATTCATTTTTTTTTTTAACAAAAACAAAATCGACTCAAATGAAAATGCTAAAATTTTTTTTTAACAACATCTTGTTAGATGAACTACTAGAAACTACTACTACTAGAAATTAAAAAAAATAAAATTGTCGGAGCATTCTGTATATTACTTTTCGAAGAATATTGAGTGAGAATATATTGTTGAGAATGCACTATCTACTACAAGTTCATTACTTGCAGCAAATAGTGCGAGTATGGTACTATTTGACAATTGACATTGCACAATAAACTACTGGTCGCCCGTAGTCAAAATTCGACCGTAATAATGAATTGAAATTATAAGTTCGAACATTATGAAAGTTCTGTTCTCAAAGATGATACTTCTATAATCACAGAGTTCGCCAATGTTAATTTGACTTTAACAAGAACAAAAGAGTTATATGCGTGCGTGTATGTCAAATACATGGTAGTAAATGTAATGTTTTTTTAATTGATGTATGCATAATAAAAAAAGTTAGCTTTCTGCACTCCTCTATGTAAAGTGTGCGAAATTTCATACTCCGCGCAATTTTCGTAGAAAGGAATATAAAGTTTTAACTTCACGTATTAATATAATAAATATCGAACTTAAATGTTTCAAAATGACTGGACGTTACAAAACCGTTACTTAAATTGTTACCATGTTACAGTACAACCGGATAATAGTATGAAAACTTAAACAAAAGCTACGAAGCAGACTCGGTACTTGTAATATAAAAAAAGCGTTTGAAAAAACAGACGTATTTCGCAGATGTATTTTTGAATTCTGTTCAAATAGTCTCCCGGTTTGCAATTCACACTTTAAGGTACCTGAATGTTGTTTATGACTATTTATCGAAGCAAAAAGATGAAATAGATTTAATACAGTAATATAACTACATTTTAACGGTTCTAAGCGCGGTAATTTATTTTATTTATTTGACCTAGTTTTATTATGTACCAGTGGCTGTGAATTCGTTTTCAAAACCCCTCGATTTTGAAACATTCTTCATTGATTCTCCGCTCTAATCAGTCTTAACGTGATGATATATACCTCTAGCCTTCCTCGATAAATGGGCTATCTAACACTAAGAAATTTTCAAATCAGACCAGTCGTTTCTGAGATTAGCGCGTTCAATTATTCAAACAAACAAACAAACACTTCAGCTTTATATATTAGTATAAGATACAACGTCTTGCACATGTCCAGCTCTGTTTTAAGCTTCATTTAAACTATTCAGTAGTTTTCATGCTATGCTCTAACAGACAGACACACAGAAATTATAAAAAAAAATATTTTCGGAATCTCCTGGTCTGATTCATGCTCCCTGATATTTTTCAAAATTTTAAACTCACAAATGTATTGTATGTATGTATTGGGTACAAATGCAAAGCAGATTTAATAATAACATTATACATTCCCAAGTTAAGCAAGATACGCTTGTGTTATGGGTAATATACAACGGACCACTCTAGGGCCGACCCAGACTATAGTGAATAACAGAAAGTTCGTTTCTGTAATTTACCAGGAATTGAACCCAAAGACTCTGCGTTCCAGCAAGTTCGGCCAGTTAAGACTTAGACAGTCAAACCACAGGGGCCATCAAATTCAAACGAATAAGTTAAGTCAAATTTATGTTTGGTAAAGACTTTCTTGGCTCCTTACTAAGAAACACCATTGGACACAAATCCCCCAAGTGGCGTCCCCTGCGTCTGGGCCACGAGAACGAATAAATTTTCCCTTTGTACCCATTTATAATAAGTATTAAACTTAAATTGATTTATTAAAACTTTTACCAGAAAACAAAACTGATTTCAAAAGTAACTAAAGAGCAAAAAATAACATAAAAATTACTATAATTTGCAAATTTATTGTTTTTTTCTAATTTATTTGGCACCGATTTCAAGAATATATATTTTTTTGTTTTTTTATATACCACTGAAGTCAGTTTTGATTTTTGTTATTTTTTTACTTTTTAGTAACGCCAATACTTACTAGCTTTAAAAAAAATGAAACATCTTGTGCATGCCTATCATGTTTCAGAACAAAACATGCATGTGTTAGGCAAATTTCTGACTCAATGTGCATATTGTTACGACGTGATGACGGTGAAGAAAATCAATCTGATGAAATGTGTACAATGAGATAACTGATGTGTCAAACCTGCCAAACTGCTTTGGATAAGCGCCGCGGGTATGCTGTCCCCACCAACGAGAGGCTCGAGCCCAGCAGTAGGAGTGAGACGTTTATGGTTTTTATTATTTATTATATTGCTTCACGAGTCCTTTAAAAAAAAACATTCGCTATTTCTATAAAGGTAAGAACATATTATTAACGCACCACCCGACAGAACAGTTTCTAACAAGACGCGTGCACATTAACTACATCAAGACGACTAAGACGTCGAATCACCATGGCAATTTCTGATGTTATGCAGCCAGGATGTTGCTTGATAATGTCAATTAATTGTTTGTTTGTTTTAAACTACGTTTTAACGGTTTTACCTACGGCATTTTATCCGATTTCTATCGACATTTCGGCCAGTTTAAACACAAATCACCTGGTGGCACCAAGGATATATTTTTGAGTGAATAAAGCATTTATTGCTAAAATGTATGTACACAAGATGTTATAATGTACGTTATTTCAATACATTTTGCCTTATTAGGCGTGCAATGAATTCACACGCGTCATATCGCGTGTTACTTAATGTGTTTGGGCCTTAAAACAGAAATCTCCCTTTTCAGATGTCTTGTACTACATGTTGTTGATATTGAGAAATTACTGTACAAAGTAAGTCTCGTATTGTTGGAGGCTTTCTGTAAGATAGCGAAGCGGGAGGCGGGGTGGTACAAAAGTCTCATTCATCCCCCAGGAGCATTGATTTTCCATCGATATTACATCCGCATTCAAGATGAATAAGTATTGCTCTCTTAGAATATTGAATACCAACTTTATACCAAACGATTTCTTTTGATGCTTCAATCGATACCTGTATTATACTTGCGTAGTATAATACAGGTATCGATTAGTAGTAGTCAAATACTGAATAAGAATTTACAACCATGCCGCCGTCGCACTTTCACTGTCGAGCGGCTTTGAGCAATGGCGGCGTTGTGTTAGCGGCGGCATTGCTCAACTTACTGCTGACTAGACTTTGTCCCTCGGCTAAGTTCAAACTCTAGGCAGTAGTAGTAATAGTAGTAGGTATGTTTAAGATGTGATATTAATTAGACCTTTTTTGTAGAGCATTCAATTTCCTTAAAAAAATGTGTCGGAGTTAATTTCGATGAATTACGAATTCTGAGAACCTACTTAGTAAAAAAAACAAATTTGCGATGATAGACCTCTTAATATTAATATTAATGATTTAAATTCTCGAAGTCGACTGCTCAGTCTATATATAATAGATACATACATAACTTCACGCCAGGTCCCTTGCGGGGTAGGCACGAACAACAGAGCGCCATACAGGCTTATTCTTACACACCTCACTTGCTTCTTTAACATTCATAGCTCTTGTCATGCACGCTCGTCTGTTCTTAAGGCTCCTGACATCACCTTCTGCTAGTACACGATCAATTTGATCATGGAAGGTGTGTCGTGGCCTTCCGCGACTTCTGCATCCATCCACTTTTGCATTGTATATCTGTTTAGTCATTCTTTCATCATACATTCTTTCCGCATGCCCGAACCACCGGAGCATTCCTTTCCTTACCTTCACCCCGACACTCTCTTTTAGACCAACTCTCTTTCTTACTTCGGTATTACGAACGCGGTCCGCGAGCGTCACTCCGCAGATTTTGCGCAGTGTTCGCATCTCGACCGCGTTTACTCTACTTTCATGTTCTCTATTCCATACCCAACTCTCGCTTCCATACGTGAGCGTAGGTACCAGCACCGCGTTGTGTATTGCAAGCTGGGCCTTCTGGCTGAAGTTCTTAGCGCCTAGAAGCTTACCTAACGCTCCATTCATATACATAATTCATATATATAATTCTATATATAATGTAATATATCTTAAGTATGTATAGACAAACATCGAAGCTTTGGCGGTCCTAGGTTTGACTAATAAACCTCAGATCTAACATACAAAGATAAACTAATTTATACAGTAATAAAACAATTAACAAGTGCAGTACGAATTGACCAGTCTGCATTAGTCGCTTCTAGGATCGACCAAGCAAACCCCAAAACAAATTATTTTACGTCCGACGTTTGACTAAAAAGTTAGTTACTTCTAGGTTTTGACCAAAATTCTAAGATCGAAATTGGAATTTATTTCGGACTTTGTCCAAGGCCTTGGTTAAACCTAGAATAAACCAGTCGTTCCCGGAAGAGACTGCAAATCGACATTTGGTTATAAGACATAGACGAGCTTTCTTCCTTCTATTTTCTCTTGTTGTGAGCTAGATAATTATAAATTTTAAACCAAATACGGCAGCGAAAATTCCTAATAAATAATGACTTAGCAAAACTTTGCTGCATTATAAAGTAAGCCAGTACAAACTTCCGCATAAACCGAGGTAACCTTAATTAAAATTAACTTTAAAATTTACAGGTATTATGTTATGTTTAAACAAAGGGTCGTCAATTAGGCTTTTTCACGCTGAGTTGGCGAAACGTGACGGCCGAGCGAAGCCTGCCATTGGCCGATATAAATGAACCTTAATGAATGCCCCCAGCTGCGTCAAAGTTAAATATATTAAAATCCTACTCTATTGACATGTTTCTTTTTTTATCATTTTCTATTTTAATCCTTTCTATTCGCTTTTCATCTTATTTGCCTCTGTGTCTTTGTATGCTACTTTAATTTTTTATAACAAATATTACACTCAACTAAATATCATTAATTCATTCACTCTTGATATTTTTGATACTCTTTCGTTTCTAGGACAGAAAAATCACTCCGTACAATAATCGAAATAAACACACAAATTGATCGAAAACCACTATGATAGCTTGTATTTTAGTGACATATTAAATTTAAGATGTATAATTCCACGGCTGGGCTCTGGCCTGCCACTATTGGAGAACGGACAGTACCCGCCATGCTTGTCAAAGGCGGCTTGGCAGGTTTGACACATCGGTTAATTCGATGTGTAGGTTTCATCACGGTGTCTTCCTTCACCACTCTTAGCACGTGGTAATTGTAATAATATGCACATTAGATCAGAAAACTGTTTAAGTGGTGTATGCGTTTGATTCAGTATAGCTCCAAAATGTTGTAGAAAATATCGTTTTTTTATAGTTATTTCCAAAGTTGGTTTATTCTTAAATTCCAACATTGTAGAACGTGCAAATAAGTGTAGTGAGAGTAAGCCTTTTGCTGTTGATTGTTTTCTGATCTGCTCCGCTTGTCTTCCTTGTCAAGCCATCATTGACGTCGTATTGAGTGTCGCTTCGAGCCCAATCGTGTTTTGTTTCCGCCATTTCACGTTAACGGGAAAATTACCAGTAAATTAATTATAATAGACAAGTGTTTCGTAAATAAATTCATTTATTTTTATCTTCTAATTAGGCGTAAAAATCTAACAAAGTAATTAACGTAACTCAATGTTATTTAATAAGAACAAATATTGTTTATGATTTCCCGATTCCGGGAAGAGACATTATTTTGCTTAATATATAAGAATTAATAAGAAAGAAAATACTTTAGAATAAATATTTATTCAATAATATTTACAAATAGGCTTTTTTATTTATGGCGAGTTCTTTTACCCTTATTACCATTCATTTCCTTTACTACTAGTTAAATTTTGATATACTTAAACTTTTGTACAAGTAATGCCAAATTTATAACTATAGTCAGGTAGAATAATCTAGAAATCCAGCTTTAATGTACAGTATTATGGTCGCTCTATTACTTAACCGTTAATCATATTAACAGTTAATCCCTAAATAAAGGTCATTATCTTTTACTTACGTGTTATATATACACTGTAAGGGCCTGGCCACGGACTTGGGCTTGGCGACGGGCGACGCGTCAGAGCGGGAAATCGTGCCCCAGTAGCGACAGTGGCAGCAACTAACAAGGCTGTCTTAGCGATATTGAGTGCTGTGGTACGAGAATTAGGCTTAGCCACCCGCACCAAAAATAAAAATAGGTATCATGTTTAAGTAAGTTATAGTAAACTTGGTACATACTTTTAAGTTGTTTTTTTTTAATGATAGGTATTGTTTGTTTAAACTAACAGATTATAAATGGCATGTGTATGTAGTAGATATGGTTATCAGATTGCGCTCCTCAGGTCCTTGCGCCCGGGTGCTACGCATCCCTTTCACTTCTTGATGACTTAATTGTATATTCGGACCGCTGCTATCGTTGCTGCGAGCGTTGGCCTATCTCTAGTTTTGCTTCCATCATGGCCCGCATCTTTTGTCACTGCTGAGCTGCGTTTCACTCGATACAAGTATCCGGCTTTGCCACTGAGCACGACGAGTCGTGACATACTTCTTACATCCTAATACTTTTGTTTTCATAGCCAGTAGCCTCGTACTTATCTGTCGCTCACAGCGACAAGTGCGTGGCTAGGCCGTATCTTCATTGTGTTCAATAAGAATTAAAATAAGAGAATACTTTACGATTTTGGGGCTTTCTGTCGTTTAGAAATTAACTTTTCTTTTTATATTTTCAAAGGATTCTGAGTATCGTTATAATACCCATAATCTGAGAGCTTTGCGAATTCGTTTGAAATAGCAAAATAAATTAATTGTAGATTTAAAATGCAAATATCGATAGCTATTAAGAATAATATTCAAAGATAAATTCTTTATTTTTGTTTGTAATTGTGTCTAGGTAAAGTGGCAAACAACGCTCCTGATGGTTAGTGGTTATCTTAGCCCATGGACATCAGCAACGTTTAGGGAGCCGATGCATTATAAATATTTGCTTATGTATGTTTTTTATATGAAATATTTTGACACACTGTTGTTAGTGCCTACCCCGAAAGGGACCTGGCGTGAATTTATGTATGTATTTTGACACAAAGTGAATGGTATTGATTTTTTTACTATTTATTAAAGTGAAGCTTCTAAATAGACGGGGGTATTTAGACTTTTTCTGTAACGAAAAAGCGTTACGGCTGCGTGGAGAGGCGGAATAATGTTAGAGTAGATATGTATGTTTTCTTGGTTTTTTTCTTTGATAAAACGAAATATGTTTAAATAAAAATGCATTAATATAAATGTACATAACCTAACCATTGACACATTGTAGAAGTCAAACTTCAAAGGACAAGTGGTAAAACGAATCACAACAAAATTTTAACTTGAAATTTTTCTATGTATTTTCTACTATTATTTTTCATAATTTTCCTTTTATAATTCAAAAGTCAGACGGCACAAAGATATTCGCTCTACAAACATTTAAATTCATCCTCATGAGTTTTGAAATCTGGCCCGTGATACATCACATGTACACTACACTACTATTTTATTCCATCTGTGGTAGCTAGTGTTTCAAATTCAAGTATTCAAAGATAAAATTAAAATAATTTGAAAACTTATAATCGTTTCAAATGTAAATTAGTCTCATATTCTAAGATCTAGATTTAAGTTAGTCTGAGATATTTTAAAATGTGCAGAAATTGGAGCGCACACTGAGATTGGAATTTCAGAAAAGAATTCTAAAAGTTCTAGTGGTACTTCAGTCGAACCCACGCCAAAATATAGCTACAATATTGTGTCATTATTATCTAGATCATACTTTGAGTCGTACTTTAGATTGTTCAAGAGGTTTTTGAAATCATAATATATTTCATGAAAGTATTGATGACCTTTGACGATAAAAATGTATAGAAGCCATTTTTATTTGTAGATATGAGAGGTAATATAAATTTTAGATAAAATTTACATTTAAAACCTTTGATTCATTTTGAATTCCATTAGAGAATATTGTATTAAGGGTTATGTATATGAATTAAAAATTAAGTAAACTGCCTTTTTTATTGGATGAGTTGACAGACAGACAGACCGCCCACCTGATGGAAAGCGCTTACCGTCGCCTATGGACCTCTGTACCACCAAAGTTGCTGCTAATGTGCTGCCGCTCACTAAAGGGAGACTAGAATTTGCCTCCTAATGTTGCAAGACAACTCAATGTTGTTATGGCGATGTACTCTGTGGCAGGTATAGTACTGTTACATTCAAGGCGCCGACAAAAACAAATCCACACCTGTATATATTTAAAAACACCGTCGGCATTTGAACTAATAACATTTAGATTCTTTTATGGTCATCGTTTTTTGTTTACTTTGTGTTTAAAATTTGTGATTAGAAAACAGCCCATTGTTGTATTGTAATCTTTTATGGCAGTCATTAGCCAGGTGTGTCGGATTAAAGTCGACTTAGATACAGGGATATTGCAGTTTCGCAGTATAAAACGGAAGGATAAGAGGAGTGCAGTCCAATGGAGGGGGGGGGGGGGAGGCAGTCGAGCGATAACCACGAGCGAAGCAAGACGTGTTTACTACAATCGGGCATCTTTTAGTGACGGACTTTGCGCGTTTTATGGAATTACGACTTTCCGCATTACGGCATTTGGACTTGTCATGTTCGGTTATTATTGTACCTGTGTTATAAGCGTTTGTATATTTTTGATAAACTCTATAGTAATCTAACGGCATTTTAATTCGAGTCTCGCGACTCGTAACAGTCGGCATCCACACGAGCAACTACCGTATGATCTGGCTGTGGGTTGTTTTGTCACCTGTTACGATCGACTAAAATAGATTTGATCACAACTATTATATAATTATGGGTACTTGATACATTTAAATGTATTTTTGAAATGCTACTATCTTGTCACAGTGTAGCGTCGTGTGTGCACGTTCACGAACTCGCCATAAAATGCCATTACAGCGATTATGAGACACACAGTCCCTTTGTCCTTTCCTTGTAACAAGAAGAGGGTGCAGCGTGAGAAAGGGAGCCCCGCCATTACAACGCGTCTAGTCTTTACACTTAAGTCACACGTGACACGGTATTCAGAGGTCTAGTTTAATGTGCTCTGTTTGATGTCATCGTTATAAGGCTTTTTTAGTTAAATAGCCTCAATTATCGTTATAGTTAGTTTAATGGTTACAGTAGGCGCTTTGTGTCGACGTATCTCCGGCTTTAATTGGACCAATTTGATTGAAAGAAAAAAGAAACAAAATAAACATGTTTAAAATAGAAAAATAAAATATATAAAATTCTAGCAAAAAACCGACTTCAAGAATAGCCTATAGTCCCCAAGACCTTCTATTTTGTTTGTTAAACTCTTCCGAAACCGCTTGACCGATTGTCATGAAATTTTGTGTGCATATTGGGTAGGTCTGAGAATCGGACAACATCTATTTTTCATCCCCCTAAATGTATAGGGTAGTCCACCCCAATTTTTTATTTTTTTTGTTATAATATAGCTTTAAAAATACATACAACCCTACATTTTCAATCATCTACGATCAACCCCTAATTTTTCGGGCAGGACGACGTCTGCCGGGACAGCTAGTATATATATATATATATATATATGTTAAATTCTTACATTGGTTTAAATATTTATGTATCTATTACCTTTTTCCTGCACCACCGACATCGTCTGATTCAAATTTCTTTGGTTTAGGTTGCCTGGAAGAGATCGCTTCGAGCGATAAAATCGCCTATTGCCTAAAAATTATTGTAAATATGGTCTGTAAATATGTAAATAGTGTCACCTCTTTCTCTAAATAGTAAAACGCAAATGTTTTTTACACCATCTTGAAGTTGGTGCCAAATAAAACATAAAAGAACAACAAATTTGCAAAATATGGTAATTTTATTTTATTTCATGGTAATAATAAATCATGATTCATATTTCAAAGAAATTATTTACTGATCTTAAAATTGATATAACTTAAAACTGTAAATGAAAGAGAACTTTAACTTCAGAGAGAAACTACTTGAATCTTTCGTAGCGGACGGTCGCTAGTAACGTGTATATCACTTAAGAAGCCATCCGTATTGGTCCGGTGGGATGTAGCCGCCGGCTAGTGGCCGGTTTCGCCGAATAAAGTCAATTATCCGGGTGGCGGCCGTGGCCGGAGCGCGGCGGCGCGATGTGAACCCGCTGCACTAATTACTAACTACTTGCACCTATCAAAAGCTTTGCTACTAAAATTAGTTTCAGTTTTGGCCCGTAGCTTGCATTGCTAAAAGTCATATTTTTACTGTATGTATCTCTTTGTCGTGTATTATAATAATGCATAATTTGGGTAGTTTTTTTAGTCGTCACTATTTCAAACTGAAATTATTTAATTAAACTTAATTTATTAATCTGTTAAAACTATGCAAGTTAGTAGATTTATGAAACAAATACATACCGAAGCCGCCTGGGTCTGGGACGAGCATAGCAAGTTATGACGTCATATCTTTAATGAGTCAAATATCGAGCAATTCATTGTTTACACGGTGATTACTTTCATGAGGACATTGTTAAATTAGATTAGTGAAAAGAAATTAAGAGATATAGAAATAATTTTAAATGACCCTATCTTTGTTAAGAAAATAGACGTGTTGAAGACATTAAAAAAGCCTAAAGTCTCTAGTTTCGACGTTTTAGAATATTTTTTAAACAACAATTATAGCACAATCGTAAAAAATACCGTGAAGAAAGAAAGGTTTTTGTTTTTTTTTTCGATTTTTTTCCGCCTGTAACCTGTATGGGTCAGATAGATTTTTTATTCAACTTTGATTTTTTTTAAAAGCCTTCATACGACCATTTCTCGCTGAGCTATTAGACTTTGAATGCACGTGGAAAAATTTTGATCATCGATATCTCAGCAAGAAATGGTCGCAAACAGACAAAAAAGATACGGCTATTTGAAAAAGTGTTAAAATTGATATATTTTTGATGACTTATTTTTCCAACTAGTATAAAACATGGCATTTGATCGCCCACTTGTAATGAACATCGTCTTAGAATTTATTATTAAATGCCCATTTTACTAATTTAATTACGAAAATCACCACTAATATTAATTCCCAATATTCAAGAGTCGTTAGGGACTTGTTTCGCAAGAATGGAGTACCTTCGCATAAAAATAGCTCTCCTTTTCCTCATCGAATCGCCGATAGCAAATTCCTCATCTCAATAACTCGCAGTTCATTTAAAATTAATTAGAACTACAGAATGGTTATATGAATTTATGGTAATGGAAGATTGGTATTTGAAATCTCCAAGGAGATGCTTCTTTTGAAATTGCTTCCTATGCTATGGGAATGGCGAGTGCGGACTATAAACCACTTGATTTATTGTTACTGCCATTGGTGAGGAAATACACCGTCAGTATACTATGAATACATGCAATGTGTAATATTGGAATATGTGTTGTAAAATATATTGATTTTATTTTTCACTAGCGGTCCCCGCAGACGTCATGCCCTGAAAGAGTAAAAATCTAGGCCCTGATTTTAGTATCCCCTACGGTTCTAATTGTGAATTTCAACCATCCTGGGACCCACATAAAACACAAAAAATTCTCAAGTTCTAATATGCTTACATTCATATAATATGGTGCGGCCACACTTGTGATAATGTTAAAGATATTGACTGTGGCCGAAAGCGTCATATTTTGAGCGTTAAAAATTATGCCCTTTCGAATAGCCATATCAGTATATACATACGTTATCTGTCAACATTTAACGTCATTAATAATGTCATATCTCAAATAACGCGTTGAATCTATTGCTACATCTGAGTGAAAGGGCCTATATCTGTAACATTAACCCAGATGAAGCCCCAACATTGTAATAAATAATAAACTTTGGCAGTGAACTTTGTTCGCGTTGCCATGATGACTCATGCAATATTTTTTATTTTTTGTATTTAATGTAACGGCCACAGATTCTAATAATTTTGTATGTTAAATAGTACCATGTTTTATTTACGAGCATGCTTTCCCGTATTCATAAAAACTTATCATAACTTGAATGAATAAAAGCACATATGATAGATAGTTTTTGATACAAAAGATATATTAATTTATTAATATCCGACTTTCTGTGGCCGGGTTTCCTGTCTCAAGAGGCGACAAAACAACCCACAACTAGTGGTAGGGTATTTGCCCGACTGGATGGGTGCCACCCCTGGTCTGGAGTATGCCGCCATAAAAAACCTTGAATTGTGTTCCGACAGGTTCCAGTCTCCTTTAAAAGAGCAGCAACGCATTTGTAGCATCTTTGGTGTTGCAAATGTTCATAGGCGATGGTAACCGCTTTCCGTCAAGTGGTCCGTCTGCCTGACAGCTGAACTCATGTAATAAAAAAATATATACAAATGCACACCAGCCTTAGAAGCTTACGTAAAATAACCTGCTTTTCTTGAGAAATAGGATGATTTATCTTTATGGTACACATAAAGTGAACAGATAAACAAGGTAATTTATTGTTAGTGCGATAGTGTTCAATACAGTACATTCGTTAAGATAATCCGTATATCGAAGGGATACAAACAAAGTGGATGATTCAGTCATCTCACGGAACTCATATGTGTAGTTTAGCCGTTTGAACACAGTACCTACTGTTCTAATATCAGTGTGTAATTTAAATTAAAAAAATAATTAAAAAAGATAACAGAAATTGCAAACTTCACAATGACGCGATTTGAATTTTCTAGCAATGAGAATGTATTATTTAGGCAATTTGTAAAGTTAGGGACGTTACGTTTCTCCCTGGATTCAGTAAGTTTTGGTTGACATAATATTTTCTCAAGTTTTCGCGTTTGGTATATATTATGTATACTATATTCCGACGTTTCGGCCACTTTTCAGTAGCCGTGATTACAGAACACAAAGATGTCAAGTATTGTTAGATGTTTCTTTAGCTTACCGCCAACTTGTTCATTTTAAGTGTTTAGTTTTAATATTGTTTATGGTTATTATTTACTCTATGGGAGCCTAATCTAACTTGTCATTGCTTTACAACATGTTGTAGCTTGAAGAAGTGACCGAAACGTTGGAATATTAAAAATCAAATAAATCACGCGTTTAAAACCGTTAAAACGTAGTTTTATTAAGTTTTGGTTCTTTTAAAAGCAGACTAAAAAGTTATCGAGTAAACGCCATATTCAAAGAATTCGTAAGATTATTATTAATTACGTGTGTATATAAGTTTTTTCAACACACTTGCTCATAAAGTGGCTCTATGGTCACCGCATTTAGGCACAGAATGACACCCATAATCAAACTGTGACTAAAAAAATTATAACTCACTAGTGAGTTATAGATTTTTTTTTTAATTTTATTGGTTGAGTTGCTTTGTTATTAAAAAAAGAGATCGTGTTCTATAGAACAAATAAATTAATGTTCCTATTGCTTGCTCATTTCATGCAACTTCTTATTTAAATAGATAATTTTAACTCGTACGTGTTTAATAAATAAAACTTTCACTCGTATATAACTTTTTTTTCTCTGTAATAAAAGAAAACTTTGAATTCCCCATTTTGTACGTGGCAAAATAGGCGCAAACCCTATGCGCGGAAAAAAAAAACCTCATCCCTTTAGTCTGTGGCCGATCGCAATGCGCGCGCATAGGAAAACTGATTATTTTTCCCGCCATAGCGGAACATTTTTCACAACTCGTTTTCACTGTTGAAATTATAGTTATTTATTAATTAAAATGTCTACAAGTACTAGTTACGAAGAAATGATTTATGTTGTACACCGCCCGATATAAGATGTGAAGCCCTTAACGTTATGGAAAGTTTACTACCTGAACGTCGTATGATACACGTGTGTATTGATGATTACCGTCCTCGGCTCTCTTAAGACCCTCGCCTACGGCTCGAGTCTCAATGGCGCCTCGGCGGTAATCACTAATGTTACACACTAGTACCATAATGTACTATTATGCCGTTTTTAACTTTGACGTGTAAGTGTTATAATTTTGCAACATAATATTACAAGGCATATGTTATAAGCTGTTTTTTTTGCAGTAATAGTTTTGATATTTTTTATCGTAATATCCTTTTGTTTTACGTAACAATTTCTGTGCTAAATTTACAAACTGAATGTTAATATTACTTTGTACATGCGTAAATTATTCCGGTTTTTAAATTGGTAAATCTATAATTGTAATAAACATAGTGAAATTACAACAAAATTAAGTATGTAACATTTATTTCAAATATCACTGTATGATACATCCATAGAGCGTAATTTGTAGCATTATCGTTTTCCTACGAAATTAATATTAATTTTAATTACATAAAAATAAATTTAATCCTGTTACTATTTAATAATATTATAATTGGGATCACGTTGTTTATTTGTGTTATACGTAATTTGTTAAATACCGTCCTATTTGGAATGGACTGTAATCTGCCCTAAGAGGTTTGTGTTCTGCTTCCTGTGATCAAAGTGCAGGCCATGAGTCTTCGCTTTCGGCAATGCATTCTCATAAATCGCAAAACAATATTAAATTGTGACACACGGTGATTAAGGATGTATAACAAATAAAATTTTATAAATTCTTATGAAGCTAATATAATCATTTGCATTTTTAAAAAGTAAAAATAAAATGTTAGTTTTCTGAAGTATTATTTCAAATTTAAAGTCGTTTGATATTAAAAATGAAATAAATATATAAACGTTCATTTCAAACATCTATTTCTCAAAAAAATATATATTCAAAATGTTGTCCAGATAATTCTAAAATCGAAGGAATGCATATCGTTCATAGTCAGAAATACCAACTTACCGTCAAGCAATCCGTCAGTCTGTCTTTTGTATTGAGCTCAAAAAAAATCTAAAAGTGGAATCTGTTAGGCAACCGTTGACATTAAAAATCACCAAATATGCTACTACAAGCTGGGTTACTAAAAAAAAAACTTATCCAAAACTAAGCAAAACATAAAAAATCTCTACAACATCTTGAAGTCGGCGCCCAGTAAAACAGAAAATACTGACAAAAAATTGCATAATCTACTAATTTTTATTCGACTTAAAAAGGAGGTTGTCGCAGAGGGCATTAGTTGTAAGCGCCATCACTAGATGGCGCTATCTAATAATCAAACATCCTATGATTTGTAAAGCATATTTTGTTAACATCATTGTACTTTCTCATTAGTTAGTTCAATAAACCAGTTCATCATATTAAGTGTTTTATTTAGTGCTAGTACCAGTGCTTAGGTCATCTAGGACAGAGGTTCTCAATTTTATCAGTGTTTTTTTTATTTATATACACTGATTACTCCGAGATTTATGATCCGATTTACGTGATTCTTTTTTGTTCGACACAAAACTGCCCCGTAGTTTTTATTTTATAAACATCTTTTATGAAAAAAAATCCGTGTCGTTTCGTATGTACACCGAATACGCTGAGATTTATAATCTGATTTACGTGATTCTTGTTTAGTTTGATGAGGAATAGTTGCCATTTAGTCCCTAAAAATTTAACATACTTTGGCCCAGTAGTTTTCATTTTACGAGCATATTTTGTTCCCGTTTCTTGGACCTATATTTTTTAAGTTAATATATTAATAATAATAAATAGCTTTGGAAATAAGTTATTTTACACTTTTTAGTTTTATTTTACTTTTTTTGTTTAATATTTTCTTCTTAGTTACGAAAACGCTTGAATAGCTTTAGAAGAAAAAAACCTATTATATTCGAGGGCTGGTCTCCCAGGATCCAGGTTTAAGATCCTGAGTTGGCGATCTCAAGAGTATATTCTCTCAAATAAAATAAAAAAATGAAAAACGGACCACAGCCGAATTCATAACCCCCCTTTTTGAAGAAGGTTTATTACCTTCTCCCAAAAACTTTAACAAATTGACCGAAAACGCTGAGCATTTCGTCCCTGTTGTCGTGTATAAATCATCCCAAAAATTCGCTATATCCGTGCCTTCAATCACCGTCAGTCGATTGGTGAAATATGCGATCCGGTTATAACAAATGTTCCTAATACTTCATCCGGCTTTCAGGGCGCTTCGTCCGTAGGACGTAACGCGGGCGCGTCCTATGATCGATTCGTTGCGGACATACTTCGCTCTTAACAAGCTTTCTATTAACTTGCAATGGGTGTATGTAAGTTTGGGTGGAATCTTGCAAGTTAAATTTGACCAACTACCCGGTTTCCGATTGTGCTGAAGTTTTGTACTCATATGTATATCGCGTGACAAAGCAATAATATGGTACCAGGGAGCTGATCTGATGATGGAGTCAGAAGGTGGCCATAGGAACTCCTGTATTAAACAAGATAGTCCCGCCGTGTTTGGGCTCGATTCACTTGACTTGGCTAGCACTCTGCTGCTACATCATATCTAGGATATCAAAAGCTTGTATTTATTAATGCATGAACTACTACTAGTTGTTTTCGGTGACTTCATCCGCATTTAGTTTTTTATATTTCGAATGAAGTAAATTTTAAAAATGATCTTTTATTTCACCCACCATTAAGAATGTGTTTTGAGATAAAAGGTATTCCTCACAATGAAATCTATCTCCTTGCTAAATGAAAAGAAACAAACAAATATACTTAACTTCGTTTTCATATATTATAGTATGCCCGCGAATTCATCTACGCTTGACGTGAATTTTTTACGGGACTCCCGTGACACAAAATACCGCAGCATTTGAAAAAGAACGTGAGCTATCGTTTAAGTAAAAACTATCTATCTCAAAAAATATCTATTACAAAAAAAACACATGACATTAATTTTTTAATCAGACCATTTAAAATCATCCCCTGAAATAAGTCTGCGGGATTTCCAGGTTAAAAAGTAGCGCATATTTTAAGTCTAGTAATTTGCTGTCGATCAGCTTAAAAACGGCATCAAAATCAGCTAAGTAGTTTTTACGTGAATCCCGAACAAACAGACAAACCGACGAACAGACAAGAAATCTAAAAGAATAGTATTACGTTTTTTGTTTATGTAGTCTATTACAGTTTTTTTTAATAGCTTCAACGTACATACAGAACATTTTTAGAATGTTATAATATTATATATTTATTATAATATTCAATCCATACAGAAATACAATAACACAGATTACTTCACCTACACATCCTTTCGTTATTAATTAAAATGCGCAAATTAAAAGTCCAAAAATATTTTAAAAAATACGAAAAAGACAAAGACAAAATTTACGTCCCGGAAGAGCGAGCATCTTTATTATCCTAAAACATATTACTATAATGTCTTTTCAGTTAGCAAAGACGTTAAAGATAAATCAAAGTACATCGTAAAGTTGCGATAATATCTTAAAACAATTCCCATGCGGGCTGCTTCAGTCTCACTGTTCAGTCAGCCAAGTGAGCGCTCCTTTCTAGTTCAGTTTAGTCACTGAACTAGTTCACCTTAATGTCATACGAGTACTGTAGTGGACACACTTGCCACACGCATATTTTGTTGTTTTGTACTTTTTCCTTTTTTTTAAATTTATTGAGAACAAGCAACAAGTCTTACACTAGTACATACATTTGTTTATATTAATACATTGAGTTATTCGTCTAAGTTCTAACTTAATTATAGGTTGTCACATCATGCTGAAGGAAACATACAATTTTTTTTATTTTTTTACGATAATTCATTAGTACGGTTGTAGTGTTAACGTGTATATGTGTGTGTTTGGTATATCCTATACATAATACATGCAAAAAATTTACCGTTGATTTGGTTGAATTGACTTTAGAATAATTTGCCGAAATTTGTTGATTTTACCCGAAAAAATATCTATATTTTTATTGTTTGTTACACTATTATTATACTGCCTCATCAAACGGTTGCAAGTGGCGTGAAAACCCAGATTGGTTTTGGTAGACGCTGTATAAAAGGGTAGAAATTTGTTAATTCTAGGAAGTCTAAATTCCTTTATTTAATATACTACGAGTATAATCTTCGGTTCGGTTTTGCATCTTAACTTTTCGCTTATACATAATTATTTAGACAGAAGGAAAGAAAAGAATATTTATTGGTGAGAATGAATGAACATCAAACTAAAAAAACGTAAAACTAACAGGATTCACACCTACAACATAAAGACATAAGTATTTTATAAAAAATGAAATATTTTGAAACAAAATTGTACATACCTTCATCCAAAATGAGTGAATGAATTTCAGTTGCAGCCTCCACTAAATTACAAGTGACCCAAATATGTAAGTTCTCATTATAAGGAACCGATGCATCAACATTAGTTAATTCAAACCAGTCTCTAGTATACAAAAAATATCTTTTTATTCAAATACTAGTATTCACCGACCCTCCTGCTTCATTTCTATCATCATAACTAGCATTTTCCTTCAGCATTATAGGTCATTAGAACTTTGGGTATTTTTGTTAGTAATCACGGTTCCTAATAGTTCATCATTTATGAACTAGACATGTATGATCGCTGACTGACGCGCTGAGAGCTGGTCGAGTGAATTAATAGACGTTTGGTAATGTGAAGCGATTCTTTTAGTACAGTAGGGAACCAGTTCCTAATAGTGCATCGTTCTTAAACAACACCACCAATTTGACGCTATTCGTGTGCGCCGCGGGCCTTAAAATGTAATGGATGGCTATTTTTGGATTCACCAGCATTCATTTCTGTAGCAATCGATGTCGGTTCACATCCATGCTTTTAATGTTTTAAAACTGCTCTCTTACAGATTTCATTCTCAAATTGCTATGCCTGACATACATTATTTATGTCTTTGATTTTAATCCAATTTACAAATCGAAACATCATATACGGATACTGGAGATGCAAGCAGGCAATCTCCGCGGATAAGGGGTTATGTGCTCAATATGTGAGAATATAATCTTGCACTTATCTCGCAGTCAGCCGCCAGCTCATGACAGCGCTGGTCCAGGGAGTCTGCAGCTGCTTATCACGTGGCGATACGTAAAGGTGGCAAGGTCCTTGTACACGAGCCCCGGGGCGCAAGGGATGCATATACACTGACCACTTAGGTATATATATATATATATTAGATGAGGCGTATGTCCTAGTAAGTAACTGGTCGAAAAAATCTTCGATATCTTAATTATGTGTTATAAAGGAGGGCGCGATACTACTTAGCTTGCGTTGCGGTAGCGTGGCGTTTGGCGACTATATAAACCCAAGGCACAATTGCTAACTGGGAAATACGTGGCGCCAACAGACACGGTCAAGTATTTAGGTACTTTAAGTGGGTGAACGGACAGTAGACCTATCACGCCTGCTGTTTTTCGTCGTCATCAGTACGTGGTAATTGCAACAATATGCACGTTAGTTCAAGAAACCTGCCTAAGTGGTGCGTGCTTCTCGAGCAAGCAATGGTAGCCCAATGTCCTTTTCTGTGCCCCTGACAACATATATGCAAAATAATGCGGATATGCTTTCATAGATTGTTGGGCCCAAATTATAAAAAGGTGAGAGTGATTTTAAGATATTTGTTATGTTAATATTTTTTATAGTTGTAGTGGGTTAGTTATTTAGACTCAATTAATTCTGTGGCGTAAGTGTTTTCATATTATTTACTGTTGAAATTCATTCACATAAATCGATTATGGTAATCAAAGACTTTTTTTAGTATCCTGTAATATTTTTCATCTTCCAGATATAATTTCGGGCTGATGTTTTTCATATTGCAATAGAAAAAATTCTTTGGCCCAGAGGTCCTCGTCTCCATGACATTATGATGATTAATTGAGAAGTAAATGCGTGAAAACGTGGAATCAAAGTCACATTCGCAGTAATAATATGAAAGCATGGATATACTTTTATAAATTGTTGTACGCTATTGAAGTAATGGATTTTTGTATAATTTAATCGTTTTTGACAATATTTTTGTGTGACGGATCCTAGTGCCAGTGTGTACGATGTGCATAACACAAAGTTTTAGGTTTTGTACAGACGACTGGCGCAATATTGTAAGCAGCAGTTGTTCGCTCAGGCGGTTTCATTACTCGCGTGGGGCGGCCTTCCGAGCTATGCATTTAACTCCTGGGATGGAAACAAAAGCACGGAGCGCAAACTTTAAGAAATTATGCAAATTCTGGATTTAAAGTTATCCTTACGCTGTTTACAACATAAAATACATAATATCGTGCCTGTTCCCCATAGAAGTAGGCAGGGATGATGAATCTCCACTTGCTACGTTACTATATTGAAACACATCTTTCATTAATTTCTTCGTACATACATGTCTATTATTACTGATTTTTATTTGAGAATAGATTAGAATTTGACCGAATTGTGCTTCATGTCAGGTGTAAATTCAACCTAAAGTGGAGCACGCTTACCTAGAAGACACCTTAATTGTATCTTTCAGGAAAAACAGACGACGAGAGTTCCACTCTTCAGCGGTACGTATGATAAAAGTGGAAGCATAGCTTTTCGTTGGTATTTCCACCATACATCGATGGCGTGAGCTCGTACGTCGGCGTGTATGGTGGTAAAATGCTGAGCGAGGAAATAATTGTGCTAAATCACGCATAGATTTGTCTTTATAACACGGAATGGAGACGTCCCACAGACATTCCCTTGACGCTACAATGATACGAATTATTAACATTGGTATTTAGTTTGGGTATCTTCAAATTAAATTGACTTTGAGATAGCGTGATAACAAAAACAGAACGCGTAGTCACTGCTCACTAGCCAATCGGATACTAGCTTCACCGACTGCACACAGCAAAACGCAACTAGACAAGGTAAGTTAGTAAGTAAAATCAGTAGTGGGGGCGCTACTAGCTCAAAAAATAAAACGCCCGCCTATTGAAGTTTCTTAGCCTGAGGCGCTAGTCTAGCTTAAAAAACTAGCCTCGGGCATTAGTCGTCGAACTTTCCCCGCGGAACCTTTCGCGTCGCTAAGATATACTCCGGTCATGCGTCGGGGCTTACACATGCTCTTTTTAACCAAATTAACCTATTAATTACATATACATTAGCGTGTATTTGGGCTTAAACCGACTTATAAATTAACTGTGAGGCTTAGTGTTTCGCTTTATGTTCGCAATAAAAAGTCCTAACCTTTACGCTGAATTTAATTAAAGCCAAAAGGGCCGGTGCTTTTTGTATTTTTACTTTTGAGAGCCTAATAATGTTATCACGTTAATTTACGAACGAAACGAAGCATAAAGAACCAGAGCGCACGTTCCAAATGTTTGTAATCTCTTTTGAATAATTTTAAATGAATCTTTGAATGGAAATGGACTACGAAACCAAATTGCTAATTTATTTTATTAATTAAGGTGCATGTAAATGAAGAACAAACAGAATTACAAAAATTTCATTTTTTAAATTTAATTTGTTACGCAAAAGTTTGTAACGCAAAAGCGTTTTATTCGACATTTAGGTATCTTATAGGAAAAAGATCCAGTACTCTGGCGATTCATATTTTCATCTTTGCAAAAAGTTTTACCTCTTGCCACTTAAAGACCGACGAAATGTTGCTGACTTTTTACTTCTTCTAAAAATTATCATTATATTGATTGTCCAGATCTTGTAAAGTCCACTTTAATATTCCAGCGAAGTCCATACGATTTAATCAACCCATAAATGTACCTTTAAGTTTTACTAATTACAGACAAAAATTATTTCTAGTGCGAGCAAGTAATTATTTAAATAATGTAAGTAAATACGACGACATCAACCCATTTGCAATAATAATTAGTATTTCAGGAGCCAAGCGGTGTTAAAGCCTGAAATTTGTCAACAGTGAGTAAGCATCCCGGTGCCTTTTTACGTCTGCATGTTACTTCTAACCAATAGCTTATTGGTGAAAACCTGTCATTGATTTTCTATAAATAAATAATACCTTATTTTATGTACATTTTCTCCTTTCTTTCCTCAGGTGATCCGGGGACTAGGGCACTACTCGTGTTGTTTGTAGGTAAGGAATCAATAATTATGACGATCCAACGTTTTGGTGTCCTAAAATTTTTGAGCACCTGGAATTTTACATATGCATCTGTACCATTGATTGTACAAGGGCTGAGCTTTTGCACAGAGTGGCTTGAGATTAAGCGAAATTAAGTTTAAGGGTGTATATACGCCTTATATATAGACATTAAACCTGTTATTTGCGCTAGGTAACACGTTTTAGGGTCCACCAAGTTTTGGATAGGAAAAACAAAAATTATTTTGGTAAACAAGATTATGTCAATTACGTTGATAAAAAAGTTTTATTTGTGTTAAGTAGTACACTTACACTTAATATATAAACACTAAAACTATTTTTAGTTTAGTAAACGAGTTTTGAATTAGTTACTATAATTTTAAAGTTCATAATGATAAATCATAGTACTGTCACTTTGTTTTATTTTATGACGATGATGTTAACAATTCGACATGTCAACAGTATCGATTTTAAAATACAAGTATTGTTTTTTTTGTTTATATATTGCGAGTTTGAATTAGTAGTATGTTTTAAACCGATTTATTTCTATTAAAAAAATAGACCTATAATTGGCCATACTCTATTTGCCGCCTTTTTTATTCCGTTTGTCTTTTAGTTATATGAATGTACTTTGTGTTTTGTTTTGGATTTTTCAAAGACTTGCGCTGTTTTGGTTATATTGATTATTTATACATTAGCTGGCTTCCTCACTGGATTTCGATTGTATTGCTTAACTTGGCTTTTTTACTAGACTTTGATTGGATGATCAACTTCGGATCTTAGCGTTGTTACTGGACTTCATAATGAGCGATTACGAACTGGTGGAGCATAGCCTTCCAATGTAGCGATCATCTACTAATGTATCAGGGCCGTCTTCCGATGTAGCGGGGCTCTCACCTGATGTGGCTGAGCAGCCTGCTGATGCGCCAGTTTCTGATTGCTATCATGATGACAGGGACGTGGATCGAAAGTTATATGTCAGTGACATTTTAAATCAAGAAGGTTTGGAGGTATTTTGCGGAAACTTGGCACTAATGAACAATGTATCGCATTTAGTGAGCAGGAGCGACTGATCCTAACAGAGAAAATACCCCCTACGCCGTTCTAACATGAAAATTTTATATTCTGTTATCTGTAAATGTTTTGCAACATTTGTAGGTTCCAAAGGTATATAACAAATATCACTCAGAAAAGGAACCTTTTTGAAAATGCTAAAATTAATTTGATTCATGAATAACCTCATTTATGTATATTATTGTGGGTGGTCTCATGAAAATGTAATTTTGGAAGATCCTTATAAAGAACTAAACTCAAAATGTCAAAGTTCATGCATTATAGCGGATTGGTATTTATATTTCGACTTTCTTTAAATCAGTTTTCAAACAATCTACACTTAGGGATGATTACGATATAAACATGATTCCAGACAATAATCATACCACTAATATTAATTTGAATCGCGTAACCATTTCTGAAGATGCACTCCTAAAAGGGCTTCAAAATTTAGACATCACCAAAGGACCTGGATTAGACTATATTCCCACCATATTTTTTAAATCAACAGCAAAACTCATATATAAACCACTAACTTATATTTACAATTTATGTTTACAAGAGGGAGTTTTTCCCACCATTTGGAAAACAGCTCGTATTGTTCCCATTTTCAAAAGTGGAGATAAAACGAATGTCGAAAACTATCGACCCATATCAATTCTACCGGTACTATCAAAGCTTATAGAAAAATTAGTTCATAATGAGATATATCCCTCCTTACATAATATAATACTACCACAACAACACGGCTTTGTACAACGCCGTTCTACTACCACTAACCTATTGATATACACATCACTTCTTTTTGATGGTATCGACGCTAACAAACAAATAGATAGTGTGTATACTGATTTTCGTAAAGCATTGGACAGTGTAGACCACAAAATTCTTCTTGACAAACTTGCGTATAATGGTATTAGAGGTAACCTGTGGCGCTGGTTTAAATCTTACATAACAAATCGTACACAGAAAGTCGCATTTAATGGCTATGAATCTGACTTCGAACCTATCACGTCCGGTGTGCCACAGGGCTCGATCCTTGGCCCATTGCTTTTTATAATTTTTATAAACGATATAATTAGTAGCATAAAAAATTGTGAATTCTTATTATATGCTGATGATCTAAAAATATACCATATTATAGAAAACGCAGAGGACCATTATAAACTCCAAGAAGATCTTAATAATCTATCAATCTACTGTTTAAACAATAAACTTGACCTTAATATTAGTAAATGCAAAGTCATTACTTTTACGAAAAAGAAATATATTAGTAATTTTCAATATAAGCTGTGTAACACTACCCTTGAATATGTCAATCATATTAGAGATTTAGGTGTAATACTTGATAATAAATTGCACTTGGATCTGCATATAGATACCATAATTAATAAATCTTTTAAAATGTATGACCTTGTTATGCGTTCCAGTACAAAATTCACTCGACCATCAACATATATTTACCTCTATGTTACACTGATTCGATCGCAATTAGATTATGCTGTGTCCATATGGAACCCCTTTTACAATAAATATAACAATACACTAGAGCTAGTTCAAAGAAAATTTCTACGTTGTGTACAATATAAATGTTTTCATAATCGCTTGTCCTATGAAAATCTGCTTGATAAATATAATTTTATGAAACTTGAGCACAGAAGATTGCAGCTTGCTGCGATGTTTCTATATGATTTGTGTCATAACAGATACGACTGTACATCTTTAATAAATAAATTGTGTTACAGGGTTCCTACCAGGACGCATTGCCGGGGCCCCTGCCGATTGTTTGCGACCACGCGTTGTCGAACAAATGCCGGCAAACGATCCCCGCTTTACCAACTAGTGCATTCATATAATCAGAACTTCTACTTGATAGATATAGCGGCAACTAGGCCTAGCACTTACAAACAAATGATCCGTGAATGTTTGAAAACCAAGTAAACCGCTATCACTATCAAGTGTTTCTGGTAATAGGTGTACTCCTTGCGGCTGGTTGCAGGCATTCGGTGTGATCTTGGTTCCGGCTCTGCGTTCTGGTGAGGTTTTCCTTTCTTCTTCTTTTTCCTGTCTTTCTTTTTCTTACTTTTTATTTTTATGTTTAGAGTATTTTACGGTAGTTAATATAATTTAAATTACTTAATATGTGGCAAATGATGTTGGTATTGTATCAAGTTAAAATATTTATGTATATGTTTCATAATAAGTTGTAAATTCTGTACAATACTGTTTTTTTGTCCAAATAAATAATAATAAAAAAAAATATTGCCGTGAGGTGATTGTTATTTATTACCTAGAAAAAGCTTGAATATTCTGGGAAAATTGGCGGGCCAGGAAAAACCGTACAAATAGACGAAAGCAATTTTGGAAAAGGCAAATACTACAAAAGTAAATATAATTAAGTAGTGTTATTAAATATTTTTTTTGTAAATTTTGTAGTTTTAAGGTAGATTTTTTATTTGTTTCAGGACATCATATCGAAGAACACTGGGTGTTGGGGATGATAGAAGATGGATTCCAGTATCTTCGTCTAGGAGTCTGTCCTGAAAATATAAGATAAGAGAGAAGATAATAGAGGCGGCAGAGGTGTTTATATCACCTATTCAAAAACATATTGAGTTATGACCATACTAGTACATACTGATTGCTGGCGGGCATAATATAATAGCCTGCCAGATTATGGCTGTGTTCTCACAAACAAGTGAACCATTCAAATCCTGGAAACCCCTTTGTGGGGGAAGATAGTATACACACAGAAAGGATAGAAGAACAATGCCGAGTTGTAAACTTATTCTTTACAACTAAAAACTAACAATATGACCGATTTCACAGATTGAATAATTGAATACTTGTAGCGACGTCTCATAATTTAGCTAAAATATGTCTTTTTAGAATTAATAGCTGGAATTAAATTTGTTTATAAATTTAAGTAAACTGTATAAACATCGTGTTTTATATAAAAATCATCTGTCTGTGTTTTTTTGGGTGTGTGGCAAATTATTGCTTATTTGAGTTTGGGGTATCCTTACGGTTTTTTTAGTCACTAAGGTTGTGAGGGGTGATCGAAAGTCGCGACCAGTGACTAGAACGGTGAGTTGCTTAGGTTAGGTTAGACTTTAGACTAAAGGCGAGCCAGAACTGACTGGGCATCATTTATTCATTGATAACTATTAAATGATGGTTAAAAGCGGTGGTGACATTGGTTGGCCGCTATCGTGGCACACTCGCTTCGCTCGCCCGGCTTGTTGGTTTTAGTCTGCTTTTATTAGACTGTTTTAAAAGTGTCTTGCATTGACCGCTACATTTCTCCTGCATTTGTCGTTTTTAGACATAACAAATAAGTACACCATTAGTGAAAACATAAGTAAAGTTATGTTTACAAAAAAATCATATCTCAAAAACTATATGTCTCCTACATGTGGGGGTTGCAGAAGGGAGAAGTACTTCTCACCCTCTCCCCCTCCACCTAACACACTACCTAAATTTCAGTGACCACTATTCTAAAGTTTAGCCTATACAAGTATTCTGTGATTTTGAATCACATGTTAACTAAGGCCTAGCACTAAGGAATGAGGACACGGAACATAAATTGCAAGTCACAGTTCGTGTAGTATTGTTTAAAGAACTCATTGCAAGTTAACGTTTTGTATTAAGTTCGTTTCGAATGGTATTTGTTTTGTTCGAGCGCACGCACACGTTGCAATGATTGACTGACTTACTTCGATTCAAGAGGCCAACGCCACCTAGCGTTGGCTTTCCGAAACACCGCTATTCACAACATAGGTGAACGAGGTACGTATTTTAAATAAGATGAAGTTGGCACATTATCATTCGAATGCATCTTTATTTGGAAAAATAAAATTAATATAATAACTGTACACAAGATAGTAACAAAGTCAGAGGTTGTCACTGTATTTAAACTATAAATGGTCACACAAAGCATTGCGTTTGGAACGTTGCCTTCAAAGCTTTCTGTCTTTTTCGTCTTCACTTTGCGCTATCTTCTGCACCTTTTTGAGTTCCTTAGTAGACTATCTTATATATCTTTCACTACTGTGAGGCAACATTTCTTGGCTTCTCACCTTTGACCAGAGGACCTGACGGAGGTCATGTAATGGACTCTTGTTCTCAACATAACTTACCGGTATTCTACATAGTGTTGAATAGAGTAGAATAAAATAACATTTCTTAAATAAACTGTCACAAACATAAAATTACAAAGGTTTTTCGTTGGAACGACAGTTTGTCCTTTCGGACGTACAATTCAGGCAATTGTAATGAAGCCTGGCCTTTATTACATTAGTTAATCAATCAATCAATCAATTACCTAATTAAATTAATATAAAGCTATATCATTATAGAAGTACAAAATAAAGGTGAAAACCTGTCGTAATTATTATAGTCTTCGATAATCACATAGAGTACTTATTTGTCATAAAATTAAATGAAAATGCAATGCTGCTTTAAAAGCTGAAGGGCTCAAACGGCGTAAATATGAAACCTTATGAAGGGGTTACATATTTGTGCCGTTTCGAGTTGAAACATTAGGTTTATGGGGTCCATCGGCAAAGAGTTTCTTCAAAGAGATCTGTAAGACACTTTTTGATGCCACCCGTGATCAGAAGGCTGCATCGCCATACAGCGCGGTAATGCAGCCAGCCTTCTGGGCACGCTCCCATCTGGCAGCGATTTGTTACAGTCTATAATCGCTTGTATTTTATAACTTAGTTGATTTTAGTTTTTACTCTACATAGTTAAATAAATATCATAATACCTTAAAAAAACTCATCAATGAAAATATTTTCATATTATTAAAACGAATTATTCCAACACGATTACGATGTTTCATACATCAACTATGTATGTAGGTTTTACGTAAATTTTTCTTTCACAATAATTTTATTCACAAAATAGAACTATGTCCGTTTATTTACCTTATTTGTAATTTGAATCTTCTACTAACGACTGTTTAATTAAATCTTTCACAGTAAATGAACAGATGTACCTTTTGACGCTACATTTGCACTTTTAATAAATGTATAAAATTAATGTAGTCCAGGGAGATTATGTACTCGCGTTCGCAGACACCGGGAGTTTGTTCCACCTACCTATAAATCTTGATAAACGTGAAAAACACACGACGATTCTCCGAAAGTAACAGTTTTGAGGCCCCTGGCTGTTTAGACTAAACTAAAAGACGCCACATGGAAATGCAGCCTAGTATTTCCTTAAATTTTTGCGACAAGTATGCATAATAAGGAATGTAGTGTTTGTATTTAGACCTAACAATTTAGTTGTGTTCAGTTTTCCCGTCACAAGTTTCACTGTATTAGATATATTAAGTAATTTATTTATTTTAGTGTAGTGTAACACACCATCTCTTATGTTCTTTTTTCTAGATTATAAGTATCCAGTTTTGGTTGAGATTTATTGTATGTATTATTAAGCCTTCAAATTATGGATATACTGTCGGACTTTTAAATAAATAATAAAACTACATTTTAACGGTTTAAAGCAAGGTAGTTTATTTAATTTCTATCGTCTTCCTCGATCACGGCTACGGAAAAGTTAAGCGAAAAAAGTTTATTATAACCTAGGAAAAATAGGTTAAGGCCATCTGCATGATTGCCAGTTGCGCAATAAGAAGCGACGAATGCTAATACTTTTTTAATTATGCATAAAAAATACATTAAATTAATAAAACAAAAATTACAAACACTACCATGTGTTTGACACACACACATGCATATTTATATACCCTTTTGTTTATTGTTAAAGTCATTCAGTGTAGCCTGTGATTATAGAAGGATAGACTTAGATATCAAATAATTATGGTTGAATTTCGACCACGGGCAACCACTAGTAATTATAGTTTCATGAGATTATTCTAAAAACTGAGTCCACGTAGATGGCGACGGTGCTTGTCTAAATCTTAATAAGCCTAATAAATCAGAGACGCCGGGGGCCAATAACAGCGGGGCCCTAATCCGGATCAATCCGGTTCCAACCGGATTTGAATATTAATTTTAGCCGGGTTATTACAATCCCTGTAACACGTGCCCCCAATCTAATACAATTACGCAATCGCTAAGATTAATTGTTGCATTATTACCGGATTTACAACCGGGTTACATTTGTCTGGTTGTGTTGTTCAACCGGTTAGGTTCGTGTCGACTGTGTTTCGGGAGACGTTCAAGAATTTTGGAATATTTCAGTAATAGCTTTGTTTGCTTTCTCTTTTAATTTCAAAACACAGTTGCCAAGAAGCAAATCAGAAAAGAAAGAAAATAATGTTTATTTTGAGTTATTTCAAATGGAAATTATACATGCTTAGTTTAACAAAAAGCCAAAGATTAACTATCTCTAAACAGGCCCCAAGTCAGAAAAATCTGGTTGATAACAACCAATGCTAGTCTTCCGTTAGTTACGTCAGCTTCACAGAAGAAACAAAAAAACGAATGTACATTTAATATTATTTATAATAAGAACAACGTCAAACAAAGAATAGACAAATGATACATATTTTGAACAATTTAATGTAAGTACATAATATATTATGAAATGATTATTGACTTGTGAAAATACTGATTTCGAAAAATAGTAGGTACGTCACGTACAAAAAGAAATTAAATTAAATAGAAAGACTATAACTATGAAAAAAGGTGCTTGATGGTGTAAATCATAATCAGATGGTATTATTATCAGTTCATAGTGATCATCACTGTGATAGTCATCTTGCTTTGTGTCTATCGTTTGGATAACATAACTAGCTACAAATAACACATTTTCAGGCTGCGTATTATTTATATTACACCCTCACAATTAAAGCTTGGTCTAAAATTTTATCTCCCATTTGTGTAAGGGTCGATTTTTTAATCATCACGTAAAAGTTATTAGTTAAATAAATTATAATCTGGCTAGATTCAAAATGTATCAATTCAACTGTTTTATTCATGCAACTATCATATTTAATTTTCCCGTGTTTTATTTTCCTGGGAATAACTTTTATCTGGTAATTATAAAATCGGTCCTAAATTTATTAAAGTAAAATTGCCATGTTGTTTCAATTATATTTTGACCAAAATTACTTTCCAAAATTACTTATCACGTCACGGGAAAAAAGACTTAAGTTTTAAGAACAAGGCATAATCTATATAAATAAAAATGAATAGTAGAAATGTATAAATGCATGCATAACTTGAGAACGATTTTACCGATTGTGATGAAAGTTGGGTGTATTTGCGTGAGTCCCAGATGGTTTATATTCACAATTGGAATCAGTAGAAGGTACTTTGTACCTTGTCCTACATTTTTATTTTTATAGGGTAATATAATAAAATTATAACAGTTCATAAATTGCACTTCTGGGCTCAGGCTTTATTAGCTTAAGGGAGGGGGGAGGAGCGGACACAGACAGTTTGTCACATCGGCTATCTCGATGTCTTTCTTCATAAATTGCACTGGCTTTCCTGGCCAGGGATGCGAACCCAAGTCTCTTTTGGGATGACTCGAGTGTTACACATTAAGGTACTATGGTTTACTATTTTAAATAACGACTATTTCGCCTGTAAATACTTAGAAGTTTATTATGATACTAGGATATGCCCACGACTTCGTCTACGCTTGACTTGAAATGCCCGCGGGATTCCCGGGACACAACATTAAAAAAAGATGTAAGCTATCGTTTCCACTGTGTCGGAATAGGTGTTTTCCAGTGTATATATAGTCTATTCCAGTTGTTTTTTTAAATGGCTTCAATGTACACACACGGTATTTTTAGAATTTTATAATATTGTACATTTGTCTTATAAAAGCAGACGAAACATTATTTATTCCTTTATCATATTGAATATAATTAGGTAAAGAAAATACGAGAACATTCTACGTTAGCAAGTCAAAAAGTTTTTACTGTTTCTGAGCCTACAAGTATATCCAATTACTATTATTTTAGCAAAAGTAGTCATAACGTTACATAAAGAGTTCTATTGTCTTAAGCTGCGATACTCAACATGCGGCCTACGGGCCGCACGTGGCCCGCCTTACATACCACACAGCTATACAAAATTATATATTTGCCTTGGTTACACCACTGGTGTTGCAAATATCCATAGACGATATAACCGCTTTTCATCAGGTAGACCATCAGTCCGTCTGCTATGAATTTTAAACCAACTTCAAAAAAGGCGGTGCAATTAAAGAAGAAAGAAAGAATGACTTTATTTTAAGAAATAGCGAAGTACTTAGCAATTCATCCGTATGTTTGTTTTTGTATGTTCGTTACTCGATTGCTCCGTCGATTGTGGTCACCCAAATTGGTCCCTGGTCCCATTGTCACCATGTCAGGATCTGATGACTGGATTACAAGGCTTGGATTGTTAATTTTGCGAGGTATGTTAGTTACTTTGGTTCTCTTACGGATATCCTCATTTTTAATTCTATGCACAAGAGAAACATTCAACATAGCTCGCTCCATGGCCTTTTGAGCGACTTGGAGCTTTTGAGTGTTCATTGCTCTTTGGTGTGGTTCAGAATTTGACCCTGAAGGCCCACTTACAATTCAGCCTGTGGGTATACCATGGCTAGAAACAAGGCGAGCTTTCGATTTCTAATAGTATGGCTTAAACAAATCATGAATAGTGATAAACTATACGTATCTAAAATAAGTAATTTCCTGCTTATCTGTTCTTGAACGTTTAAAATGGGAATCTCTAAAGAAATTGATGTCAAACTGGGATTTTATCTGCAACCCCGTTGTAGGAGAGCAAATAGACGTGAAAGCCTTGATAGCACACAGTCAAGTGCAGTTCAGTATAACAATAAGTTGAACTTGAAGAACTGATTTATTAGAATTTAAAACATGGAATACAACAGTGTTAGGATTGAGACACTTTTTATCGTCTTACAAAAGTTTTGTACGACTTTATTAAATTACAACGTCATCATTTTGTTATAATATTGTCTATGATTGAACAAAATGACGTTTCCGAATTGATCATGATGTGACAGCTGAACTAAAGTATTTTATTGTGTGGTAGCCTCTTGTTTATTTTGTTCAAGTGAAAGGAGTCAAGTGGAGCATTAATTTATTGTTTGCATGGTAGTTAAAATTATTTCCGTTATGTGTGTGTACATTATATGTTCTTACACTGAGTAAATTAATAATGAAACAGGCAAACAAACATACACATTCTGTAATTAGCTATAAAAGTTATTTTTATGCTCCAAATCTATTTATAATATACTTCAGACAAATCTGACGTACACAAGGACAAAGAAAAGAAAAAGTCGTTTAAAAAACTGGATTATCTAAAAATTTAAAATCAATTTACTGCAAATGTAGGTTAAATATAAAATTAAATAAAAGTACAACAGTACATTTGGTGTACTTTTACATTCACGCACACCAAAAGGACCATGTTTTGACTCGAATAGCCTGTTTATTTAAGTTTTGAAGGTTTCGCTTAAAATATATAAACAATGATAAAAATATTGTAGATTAAATTAAATATTGTATATTTGATGCTTGTTTAGTTCACTGTTTATAATAGTACTGTGTAAATCCAAATGGCCGCCCGTCTATCACGGGGTGGAGGACGTTAGCTGCCGATGCAAATAAAATGTACCATCGGAAAATGCACGAGTTCGTGTCGGGTTCTGTACATTCAAGTTTCTACTACAATTGTAGAAATCGTATACGAAATGAATGTAAAGTTTTTGAAGCGATTACTTCTTTTGGGAGGGTAAACCGCTTCGTTACGTAACGCGTTACGGCGCCAGTCTGTCTGGCTTCCCTTTCACGGATACGACAGCCTTCTCTTCTCTCACCCTAATCCACAGCGCTAGTCGTATTTCGGTAATTAGATTAAATAATGATACTAATAATGCACATACACAAAATTCTACTGTACATATTCAAGAATACTCGTAAAATATATTTTACTAGCTGTCCGGCAGACGTCGTCCTGCCCGGTAAAAAATAGGGGTTGATCGTAGAGGGTTGAAAATCTAGGGTTGTATGTATTTTTGTATGTTGTATCATAAAAAAATAGAAATTAAAAATTTTGTCTAAAAAATAAATAAAAAAATTTAGGGGTGGACTACCCTTAACATTTAGGGGGATGAAAAATAGATGTTGGCCGATTCTCATAGATACCGGATAAGCACAAAAAATTTCATCAAAATCGGTCAAGCCGTTTCGGAGGAGTATGGCAACGAAAACTGTGACACGAGAATTTTATATATTAGATAATCAATGAAAGATTTTATTAGTAGATAACCATTCCTTACATTATCATATAAATATACATAAAATTTAAGTAATAACCTAAGCTTTTCTCAAGTTAAACAATTTCAATATTAAATAGCTCAACTAAGATTAGTCAGATATAGATAGATATATAGATTTTAAATAAATTATGTCATTTTGTATTATTTTGTCTTTTAAGAAACTAAATAAATTCTTAGTCAAAAGATTAGTTTAAGTAATTACTTCTGTCGGGCGTCCCGAGTCGCAAACGCTTTTTTTTCACAAATGTTTTATTTAAAAATACCACATTAATATTATCATTCAATCTAAAGAGAAAGACAGGCAAGACATTTTCCAGCAACACGTCTAGCTAAAATTGCTTTCTTCTTATTTATTTAGCTCAAACTTTTAAAAAAAATATAGGATAGAATTATAAATAATTACTTTTTAAAATAATATTACAATAAACCGAGACAGATGAGGCTACTTTCAACTAAAACGGTTGTATAAATTATCTTTTCGTATAATTGTATAAATTTGAACACGATCCTTAACTCAATTAATTTTCAAACGAGAGCGGTGTGCTTTAGAAAACTTAGTAAAAATATTTTTGCGTTTTTGTTGTAATGAAATAAACTTCGGCACGTGAAACGGCGTCTTATGTAAATGGGGGATTTCATTAAAAGCTCTCAGACGGCGGGGACACGCACAGCCTTCGCTGCGTTTCAAGGGGACCCGGCTGATTGCTCCTTTTATAATTATCTTGAATTTATAATTTCTACCTGTCACTAATTACTAGTACCTAGTTTTAAATCTACAATAAAATAAAATATGAGGCTGATATGTACACTAGTGGTCGCCTGTCGAAATTCGACCATAATAATTAATTTAAATTATAAGTTTAAACATTATTGAGGTTCTGTTCTCAATGACTATACTTCTATAATCACAGATTTCGGCAAGGCTACACTGTTAATTTGACTTTAACAATAAACAAAAGAGTATATATGCGTGTGTGTCAAATACATGGTAGTGTGATTAATGTTTTTTATTGATTTGATGTATTTTTTTGCATAATTTAAAAAAAAATAGCATTCTGCACTCCTTCTCTAATATAAACTATAATAAGTGTGCGAAATTTCATACTCCTCCGTCCGCGCAATTTTCGTAAAAAGGGGCACAAAGTTTTTGCTTCACGTATTAATATATAGACTTTATTTTGTATATGGATGCGGAAGACAGGAGACCGGGATATGTGGCGCGTACTTGGGGAGGCCTACGTCCAGCAGTGGACTGAATTTGGCTGAAGATGATGATTTTGTATAAAAAGTCGCGTAATGGCTAGCACAGAGCGTCCCAAACTCAAAGGGTTCGATCCGGGCCGGAATGCATGTACCACTTAGGCAGTTCTCTGACCTAATGTGCATATTGTTATAATTACCACGTGCTTACAACGGTGAAAGAAACATCGTGATGCAACCTGCACATCGAGATAACCGATGTGTCAAACCTGCCAAGCCTCCTTGGACAAGCGTGGCAGGTATACTGCCCGTTACCCTACAACGGGAGGCCCTAATCCAGCAGTTATTCATTCATATTTGTGTACAATTTATTAACAGAATCAAAACCGACTTCGAACTAAAAATAAAAACAAAAATATTCTCTACATCTTGAAGTCAGTGAAGTAAAACATAAAAACAACAACAAATTTGTGGAATTTTTATCCACAATCTATCTGTAATGGATAAGTGCCAAGCAGGACCTGCAACATAAATAAAAATTATTGATAATAAAATTTAGTAGCTGGAATATATAAATAAACACATATAATAATAGTAGCATGTTCCATTCCTTTTAACTGTATTTTTTTAAAATGAAGCATACTCATTTATCTATAAATATAATAAAACTGTGCAAGTCGAATTTCAGTACAATGAAAAAATGCTAAAAACCGAGCCAGGGGGATGTAAGAAGTGAAATATAACTAATTTAGATTTTTTCAAATTTGTTGTTTCTCTGTTTGTCTGTATCCACGGGTTAATCTCCGAAACAACTGGACCGATTGAAATGAAATTTTGTACGGTGGTAGCTTATATCCCTGATCAACATATAGGATACCTTTGATCCCGAAACATCAAAGTGTTCCCGTGGTACAGCTAAAAAACCGCAAAATGCATACGATGTCACGGGAATCAGATAGTGTTTCATTATTTGAAGTTAACCAAACACTTTCTGACTTGCGAATAAATGGTGGTTATTATAATTATTACATAATTCAACCTTATTAAACGAATTTGCTTGAAAGGCGTAAAAATAAAAGCACATTAAATGTCTTTGAATATTTTTATTGTATGTTTATCATCATCATTGAATTTTCCAAATTGAAAGACATAACTGAACGGTGTAATATCGGCTTGAATCAAGCCACGAGTGGCAGTAGTAAAACGATAGCTCTTAAAAGTTATTGATTAATAGCTCTTTCGGTACAAGTAATTAGTGTTACCACGCGTCTCGGCTATTACAGAAATCAATCAAGTTATGAAACTGATATGATCTGATGGAAAGCAATTAATCACTGGTTCGTATTAGGCTTGGCGGTTTTTTACGGTCCCTCTATTATTTGGTTTATATTAATCTTGTTTGGTTTTAATTAAGAATTAGGGTATTTACCAAGAGATTTGAAGGACTATTAGTGGTCAATTGAGGAAAATCACCTAGTAAAATTGACACGTGTCTAGATATACTGATAGATGTAAGAAATTGCATGAAGTGGCACTTTATTTTGAAACTTTGTGTATATATCTAATATATAAAATTCTCGTGTCACAGTTTTCGTTGCCATACTCCTCCGAAACGGCTTGACCGATTTTAATGAAATTTTTTGTGCTTATCCGGTATCTATGAGAATCGGTCAACATCTATTTTTCATCCCCCTAAATGTTAGGGGTAGTCCACCCCTAAATTTTATTTTTTATTTTTTAGACAAAATTTTTAATTTCTAGTTTTTTATGATACAACATACAAAAATACATACAACCCTAGATTTTCAACCCTCTACGATCAACCCCTATTTTTTACCGGGCAGGACGACGTCTGCCGGGACAGCTAGTATGACTATATATTTGTATATACATTTCTTTAAAAAAAATCATTCAGGTTGCCTAAACGAGATAGCTTTGAGCGTTAAACCCGCCTATTGCATGCCTATAAAATATTGTAAACATGGTCCGTTCTTGTAATTGTATACTTTGGTGTGCAATAAAGAGTTTTTCTCTCACTCTCTCTCGCTTTCTTGTCATACACGTAATACGAATGTGGGAAAAGGGGGTCTAAAAAGCAATGTTTAGCCCACCTGCAACTTATGGGAATTTTAAGATATGATCATAATAACCTGCACAACGGTTATCTCGATGTATAGGTTTCATCACGATGTTTTCCTTCACTGTTAGCACGTGGTCATTGTAACAACATGAGTATTATTAGATCAGAAAATTTCCATATTATGCGTGCTTTGGGGCCCATATTCGAACCCGTGCCCTTTGAGGTTCGCACTCGTGCGCTAACCACTAGCTACCACGGTATAGGCATTGGCATTTGTTCAGATATTCTGAGGTGAAATGTATATATTATATTTCATAGAAAAAAATATGATCATGTGAACTAAACACAAGATATCTTACCTGGAAAGGCGATAATTGCTTGCTCATTAATTATTGACGTTTGTGTAAACAAAATACAAAATAATGTGCTCATCACCCAGCTCGAAAGGCAAGTCTCAAATTCAAATCGGCTTAAACTGATTTGTACGATAATCTCTTGAACTTGATAAAAAAACATACGAGTCTTGGTTAAGACCAGTCAAGAAATGATAGGCACTATTTCAATGCGATTTGTGGCTTAGTGTATTGTAAACAAAACTCGTGGTGATAATTGCCTTACGATTATCGTATGACATACTCGTAGGCGATTTTTTTCTAAAGAGAAATAGTATACGATTCTCGCCTAAACCCTTTCAGATTAAAATCATTTAAGAAGGAAAGAATAAAGATACTTCAACTCATTCCTAAATTGGTAATGAAGAAGAAAGACCATTTCATTCGGTAATTGTCGGTGTAATTGACATCTTGAAAGAGACCGACTAAATGAGGGGAAATGTTAATTAATTAAGACAGGTGTACGCTGAGAGGGTTTCGCGGCCTCCTTATTGGCATTCAATCGGACGGCACCTCGATTAGTTGACACCTCCAAACCCTTCACGCCCCTCCCACCTCCCCCCACCCGTGAGCGCCAACTTGCTTTGAGAAAATGGTAGTAACTCTGAGTCTCTTTTTCAATTGTTTTAGTCATCGGGTGAGAAAGTTTTAAACCAATTTGAACACTTTATTTATATTAACTAGACTTGATCTTTGGTGAGTTGATATTAGAATCTATCTATTTATCTGTAATTTAATAAATTTGTGTAAAAGTGTTGTTTTTTAATTCTTACATGTTTTGTGTTTGTCTGCTTGGTCGAGATTCACATAAAAACTACTGGGCCGATTTCAATGCAGTTCTCGCAGATCGGTAACAAATTTTCGGACATAAAATCTGCGGTACTCTAAACGTCGTAAATACTGCGGGAATATCTTAAGAGATATCGTCGTCGAAAAAAAAATGGTTTTTATGCGAAATTATTACTGATCGCTTAAGTCTTTAGTAAAACAATACCTTTTTTTTCCTTTTTTTTTACATGAGGAAATGCGTTGTCGCATCGTCAGCCGCGCGGGGGATCTGCGCGGCCGGTATGTGGGGCTCCCCGACGCCGATTAATCAATACGACCGGCGCCGGTATACCCACTAAAACCTCATGGGAGCCTTCTTCCGCCTAGCGCCGGGGTCACGGTACATGCGCGAGCTTAACCCGCAACCCCGGCAGCGGCTGGCCGCCTCGTAAACAGAGGCGGCCTCTCCTGTGTGCGGGCCGGGGAGTGACGTTTCCTCGGCCCTGAGAAGGACGCGCGGCTGCCTCTCGCGGCATTAGTGCGGGCGGAGGTCCTATTGATCCCTCAGACCTCGACGCCCGCTGCCGCCCGCCCGTGGCTGCCAGGAGTCACGGGCGCTATCCTCCTTCGGTGGGGGAGGGGGAGGCTGCGAGGATTGTTCCTGCGCCATCACCCCTCCCTCTCCTTCCTCCCCCCCTCGCCGCCTCGCGCTCTCAGCAGCGTCAGCGGCGGGGGGGGGGCTTCGCGATAGGGGGGAGGGGGAGGCTGCGAGGATTGCTCCTGCGCCATCACCCCTCCCTCTCCTTCGTCCCCCCCCTCGCCGCTTCGCGCTCTCAGCAGCGTCAGCGGTGGGGGGGGGCTTCACGATAGGGGGAGGGGGAGGCTGCGAGGATTGCTCCTGCGCCATCACCCCTCCCTCTCCTTCCTCCCCTTTTCCCCGCCGCCTCGCGCTTACAGCAGCGTCAGCGGTCGGAGTCGGGGGAGGCCACCTAACTTCGGAAGGGAAGAGTGTTTTGGGAGGAGGTTTGGAAGGAAGGGAAGGCTTTTAGGATGAGGAGGCGGAAAGGTGGGACACCACTGTCACGGAGTGAAGGGGGGAATGTGACAGTGGCCGCTCGGGGCCCCGGGGACGCATCCCCTTGTACCGCTTCCTGGACGGAGGGGAGTCCAGGGCGGCACCCCCTGGGGGATAGTAAAACAATACCTTAAGTAATATTACTTAACTCGAGTTTTTATGGATATTTCCGGGATTCATGCTGAAAAATTCTTTACCCTGCCGAAAATCATCTTTGTTTTTATATTTAGAAAAATAACTGTTACCTGTCTAACGTAAACAAAGTCGCGGGCAAATGGTAGTAACATAATAAATCTATAGAGGGGTCGAATTTGTACAACGAATTAAAAAAAATGAGGAAACGTTAAAGGATATAATTAAGACTAGCATATTTCGACCAAAAAAGAATTAGAATTTTTGACTATTTATTAGAACGTCTTGTGGAAATTACAGAACCAATTGCAATTAAACTCGAAACAGAGGTAGCTTCTGTTCCATGTCACACTTAAACGCAATACACACCTAATAGGCCGACTGATGTTGGCAACTTTTTATCGGTGGGCTAGTTGGCGGCTTGACTTATTGCAAGCCATAAAACTTTATCGACGGCTCGAGACGAGGATCAAAAAATATAACTCGAGTGTCACCGGGACTGAGCGCTTGCATACACAAACCGCCGACATGCTGCCAACATGTCGGCGTGCAGCACGCGCGGGCGCATGTTGCCGACATGATTCGTTTCATAAAGGCCGCCGGGTTGTGTCAGCGGGCTGTGTCGGGGAGTCGGCGGCTTTGATCTGTATTGCATTAGGAATAGTTTTTACGTACATAATAAATATCACACCTGTTTCCCATAGGTGTTGGCAGAGATTATGGATCTCCACTTGTGACGATCCGGACAAATAATTTTCGCTTCATCTACTTTCATTAACCTCATACATACATGCACGTTTATTTAAGCCACATAGCCACTGTGTCACTATTGAAATTCATTAACAAACTTGTTGTCGTTATGGCAACGCGTACGAAGTGGTGCTGGTATATGCTAGTAATTAAATAAATATTAAACAGTGCAACCATATAGGTAAGCATTTTCTTATGAACCATTCTGGGATTTCCTTTAAAGGATTCACACAACACAGGTAAGATAGAATATCAAACACATCCAGACATTCTGTAAACTGAAATGTCTCCGATAAAGCCGGGAACAGACTACCGTCCCATTTGTATTCCAAAGATTTCTAAAGGTGCGACTTGGGCGTAGTGGAGCGTGACTCGTAGCCCATTTAAATAAAGACCGAAAATCACCTTACGACGGCGTAGTTGACTTGCTACGCCGTAGCACCGTAGTACCGGTACGAATATATTTTACAGACTAGAACATTTTGGTTCACTTTAGACTTCCAAACGAAGTATATATATACATTAACATGTTTTGACTGTTTGAATTGAAAATAGTAAAAGGAGACGTAGACTATTGGTCCCAAGTAATGTAACGAGTAGAGGGTATGATTTAAAAAAAACGTCATATTTTCTATGTTAAAATATAGAAAACAACAGCCCTAAATTTTATTTGGAAGATGTGCAATCTTAAATGACACTAATAAAATAAGTCTTCCATTACTACATAATCGTTTCATGTGAATGAATTTCAACAATTAAAAATATGATAACACGTCACACGATTAACTTATTTAAAATAACCCACTACTATAATAAGAAATATTAACATAATACAAAGAAATATTAAATTACTTTTATCTTTTTACAGTCTGGGCCCAAGAATTTATGAAAGGAGACGGCTAACAATGAATTACTTATTAAATGACAATAATGTGATCGACAAAAATTATAAGGTAGCCAAATATATTTGAAGTGGTATTAGAACTTGGTATTTTTTTGTTAAAAATATTTTTACTTAATCAGTTAATTAAAATATAAAAGCAGCCCATAAAAGTCCTATTACTGGGCTGGGAGCCTCTCACTATTGGGGAACGTCCAGCATACCCACTACGATTCTCCAAGGTGGTTTGGCAGGTATGACACATCGGTTATCTTGATGCTTGTTTCATGACGATTTTTTCCATTACGTCAAAAAACTGCCTAAGTGGTGCATGCTCTCCGGTCAGGATTCGAACCGGCGCACTTTGATATTGGAATGCATACGCTAGTCTACGACATCACTATTTATTTAACATCAATAGTTACTCAGCAGTTAATCAGTTAGACGTAAAAAACTCATATCACGATATTCAAGTTTTTCATGGAAGTTTATTTGTACATACAAATAAACTTCCATGAAAATATATTGTACGAAAACTATTACAATCACATAAAAAAAAAGCAAAAAGTAAATAATCTTGAAATGAAAAAACAATAAAGGTCGAGTCCCAAATTATCATTGTTGGTCGAAAAGGTTTCCCAAGGCGTGGTCTTGTTGGACGCTAACGCTGTCCAAAGTATAGGCCAGTTCTTTAGTCATATAAAACACACACCTACGCCCATCACCATCCGTGCAGGGACGATAACATTATACAATATCCTGCGGCCGGGCGGCCTATCGTAAGAAGTAACAAAACCACCCACAGCCAGGTAGTATGGTATTTGCCTGATTGGATGGCTACCACCCCTGGTCTAGAGTATACCGCCATAATAACCTTGAGTTGTGTTTCGGGATTAGTGGTCAGGTTCCAGACTCCCTTCAGAGAGCGGCCAAAAGAAAACAAAAGAGCTCTTTGGTGGTTGGTGCCATGGAAAATGGGACGCCCCTTAGTATCGGACGCAACTTGTGTTAATACTTTGGCGGCTTCCCATGTCCCAGCCACAGCTGTGACAGCCGGGGCTGCTGTCGCGCAGCAGAAGACTCTGAAACGCCGGAAATATGTGTCCATTGGTAATGGATACATATTTGTGGCTTTTGGGAATGAAATCCTGAGGCCGTAGGGGCCTGGAGCCATCACCTCTATCGAGGATCTTTTTACGCGTCTGATTCAGGTCTCGCGTGACCTAAAAGCTGGCTTGCACCTAGGGCATATTGGTTTATAAAGAGCTCCTCAAAACAGTATATTATTTTTTACTAATGTTTATTATATTTACACAAGACATTTTTTTAAGCCCATTTTAAAGAATGAAATTCCATACCATCCGTGTAGATGCCAAGAGGCAGCTGCAGGGGTCTAGCAAATAGTGGTAACCCTGTTCATTAGGGCAACCTTTGTTATCTCGCCTCACGACACAGACCGCGACGTAACTACCCTGCAGAGATACAGCGCCCGTGATTCGTATTACGCGGACTTATGTAAGCGCTCATATCTTTGACAATCATCTGGACTGCTTTTCTGATTAAAGTTACGCAGTCTTTTATTCCGAAAGGTACTTATTTATTAAATTGCCGATCTATTTCAATTGAGAGAGGTGCTCTTATCGATGGAGACTCCTCCAATCTTTTTTAATATGGGATAACTTTTATACTTTTTTATGCGGCACAGCACCAAGTTTACTTAATTTGATTAAGTTACAGGTGTATATAATACATAATAAACATAAAGTGTAGGTGATATAAGGTATATTCAAATATTTCAAATCTTATTTTCTGAATTGGATTTATAATTTTACATTTTTCCTTCATCATAGAAGAATAAACAACTTTCTTCAGCGGTTTTACTAGGAGCTCTTTGAGAGGGCAGAAACAGATATTTAATATCTCAATAAGAAGGCAACGGATCAGTTCTCGTGTTACAAATGACTATGGCCGTCGATAGCCACTTACAATTAGGTGTCTGTCTACAAGGAAAAAAAAATTACTACCTCTTGTTTGGTTATCTTTTCTTTCATTCATTGATTTAAATGTTCTTCGTTTATTACTCCTAATCCAAATAGATTAAGTGTCATCTGCTGACGCTATAGAGCATATCCAGTATTTTAGAGGCCCCGTAGAACATGCAGGCGGCCGTGGCGGAGGTTGGCACGGGCCTCAACTGGCACAAACGAATAATGTCAAGGCCTCGTGTCGCACAATCTAGCACAGCTTTTATCTGATGAATATATTGATTGTTTGCATTTGAATATTGTCAGTTATTTTGGTTGAAAGACGAGCACGTCAGTGAGTTTTCTGAATCCTCCCCATTTGGGGTTCTTTATGGATGTATAAGTTTGTGTTTGACCAGTGTCTCATCTGATGTTGTGTGATGACGCGATCTTAGATGGAGCACGCTTACCTAGAAATTTCCTTAGATAGATTTTCATCCGTACAGGAACGGAGAAAAAATACAATTTCCTACGGCCGGGCGGCCTACCGTAAGAGGCGACAAAACAACCCTCGATCAGGTGTGAGGACATTTGCCCGATTGGATGGCTATTTCTCCCGGTCTGAGTATACCGTCATAACAGCTTTAAACTTGAGTTGTGTTCCGGCAACAGCCTGATGGAGAAAGGGGGTAATTGTGTGACAACGGTGATCAAGGCGTGACGTGTGTGCAATCGGGAATGTAATACTCGTAGTGACGGACTTGGCGCTTTTTATTGAATTACGACCTTCTGAATTACGTTTGGATTTGTTGTGTTCGGTTATATCTATACCTGTATTATACGTGTTTGTATAGTTTTAATAAACTCTATAATAATTCTAACGGCATTTTAATTCGAGTCTCGCAACTCGTAACATTATTATCAAACAGAAATGGACGTATAAGTTGAATTTAAATATTGGCTCCGGCGGTCGTTCCCGTGAAGCCTCTCAAGCCCAGCCACGGAGCTATACGGCGCTTATACAGCGGGTGTTAAATAGCAAGTCATTAAGGAGAGAGCATTGAAAGCAAAGAAAAATGAGGTCTTAGCCGAGAGCCCTCTCCTTGCGAGGGTCCACCATTCAAAGGACCCTACTCCCTAATGAATGGACAGATTTTAACGACCCAACATTTGTGTATCCGAGTTTTTGAATGAACTTCTATTAGTGTATAATTCTGTCTTTTGTCATTAAGGATTTCGGAAGCAAACAGTTTATATAAAACGTGTTATTTCAAATTTAAGATGCTTGTTATATAGTCACTAGAGTTAGTAACTCAAGCGACTCAAGGTCTTGGTCTTGCGACTTGGTCAAGGCGGGCGTACTGTTCGTTCCTATAATAGTCGGAGGCCCGATCCCAGCAGTGGGATGTTAATATTATAACGAGTATATAGACAGACAGACTGACGCGGAAAGAGAAATTTTATACTTAATTAATTAATAATAATTAATCCCGTTTTCTTATTTTTTTTGTATGGCTTTGCACTTTTGACGTTATATTTAAAGTAGCGTTAAAAATGTTCAATTAAACAAGCAACAGCCATGGTAGCTCAGTGGCTACAATTACCGCCTCTGACGGATCATGTGCGCTCATGTCCTGACCGGAGAAGAAAGTATATGGCATCTTTTAGATTACAAATAGCAAAGGGAATAGACCAAATCAGGCAAATCAAGCATATCAACCAAATCGACCAAAGTAAACCAAGTTTGCCAAATCAACCAAATTTACTAAATCGACCAATCGGCTATATCGAAAAATTCGACCAAATTGACAAATCGACCAAATCAGCCAAATTGGCCAAATCGACCACATCTACCAAGTCCACCAAAATGACCAAATCGGCAAAATTGACCCGACCCAAATCGACAAATGACAAAATAAAACAAAACCTATCCCACTTTTTGAGATATCCTTTACACAAATCTATCCCACTACCGTATTGAATACTATGCTATGTTCATCCTCGGCATCAAATATATATATATATACTGAGTTTCAGCCAAATAGGTCCAGTAATTTTTTCAGTGAATACGGATCAGACAGATAGACAAAGTTGTTACTTTCGCATTTATAATATTAATACATGTAAGTTTTCGTGAAAAGGCCGAACAAAGTTTCCCTGCGGTGGCTGTCAAGGGCGAGGCGCCGGGCTGAGGCCCAAACGGCGAACTTAATTGAACATGTAAAGAGCCGCCGCGCTATGAATTATTCAAGGTAAATGCTGCCGCTAGTAAATACATACATACATGTGTGTACTGTACACAGACGAAAGGCAGTAAGTTCAACATTAAAATTTATTTTCGCGATCTTAAGGAAAGAGTTTTGGTGTGTAATAGTGAACATCACAGTATAAAGTTATATAATATAGAAAAATTAACATCTAGTAAAACTAATGTATTAATATTGAAATGTATATTGTATCTGTCTGTTGGCATGTATTATTGTAGCAGCCTAGCGTACCACTGCTGAAACCAGTGAAACATAGGTTATCTTGATGTGCAGATCTCATCACGATGTTTTCTTTCATTGTCAGCGCGTTAAAGTAAGGTAAATATGCCTAAATGCATGTCTCCGGGATTCGAATCTGCATTGTTTGAAATACGAGTTTGTGATGCGAGTGCGTTAACACTAAACTACCCCCGGCTGCGACGAGGGACAACCTCTACTGCGTATCTCTTGTATAAAGAGCCATCGTTAATATAGGTTACATTGTATTAAATTTTTGTGTTAGTGATGTTTGCTCCCGGAAGCATCATTTCGTTTTATATCGGATGAAAAGTGTCCATGCCCATTTCCAGTATGAAAATTACATATAATTATGTACAAAATTACACCAAATCGATAAATCTGATCAAATCGACCATAATGACCATATCGATCAAAATGACCAAGTCGACCAAAATGACTAAAAAGACTAAATGAACAAATCGACCAAAGAGACCAAGTCGACCAAACGCCGGGATTATCCAAGATGAAAAATATCCCTTGTCCACACTTTGTATAATTATAAATTGAATTTGAATTTCAGACTAATCATTCCAGTAGTTTTTCTGTAACAACGGAACAGATGGACAGAGTGACTTTCGCATTAGTATTTTGTTTTTCTGTTCTTGACGATAAAAAGGTTATTTGATATTTGTTCCTTACGCACATCAAGTCAGTGTCAGTAAAGTCGCAGCACACCACTGAAGGCCACTCCAGTGCAATTCATCTCATTTGTCATATATCTAAAGACTGCAGTTGAATCGACCTACTGTTTTATCTGTACCCAGTTTGCATATCCTGGCATGAAGCCAACCTATCACCGCTTGCTTGGCCTCCGGTGACGCTGATTGAGATCTTCAGATTATCTCGAAAACAGTGACAAGGTTAATTAAGACTTTTTCGGGTAAGATTTTTAAGTTAGTAATTGGTTAATTTAGTTAAAAGAAAATTAGATAATTCAGAGGAGGAATTCTTCATTTGCTAGTCTACAAAAAAATGTTCTTATATTAAAAAGTATATTTCATGCTATATTAAAACTTGAAGCAAAACGAGTGCAAAAACTTTTTATACTTTTTACGAAAATTTCGCACCCTTATAGTTTACTAGCTGTCCCGGCAGACGTCGTCCTGCCCGGTAAAAAATAGGGGTTGATCGTAGAGGGTTGAAAATTTAGGGTTGTATGTATCTTTTAATGCTGTATCATAACAAAATAATAATAAAAAAAAATATCTAAAAATTAAAAAACAAAATTTAGGGGTGGACTACCCTTAACATTTAGGGGGATGAAAAATAGATGTTGGCTGATTCTCATAGATACCGGATAAGCACAAAAAATTTCATCAAAATCGGTAAAGCCGTTTCGGGGGAGTATGGCAACGAAAACTGTGACACGAGAATTTTACATATTAGATATAGAGGAGTGCAGAATGCTAATATATTTTTTTTTATATTATGCATACAAAATACATTCAATCAACAAAAAAAACATTAGACACATAACCATGTATCTGACATATACACGCATGTCGCATATTAAGATATACTGTTTTGTTTATTGTTAAAGTCAAATTAACAGTGTAGCCTTTGCAAAATCTGCGATTTTAGAAGTAGTCTGACAACAAATGATTATGGTCGAATATCGACCACGGGCGACCACTACTTTAGATTTAAATGTGTCTCCGCCATTCAAATAAATCATCGACAAAACATACATACATTATCTTTAATTTCGTAAGAACATGTCCGCGGCATGTAGTCCGTTTTTGAACAGCGCCATCTAGTTTATAATATCAGCCCCTAAAAGTCCCACTGCTGGGCCTCCTTTATAGGGGGAAATTTTGTTTAATTTTGTGCAACCAAATAATAACGCATCGATGATACCTTACCTCTGTATTAGAAGACGATGTTAGCATTACTTAAACTATTTTTACGTGAATAAACATATTTGTTTATATTGTAATTTAGTAACATTGTAAAGGCCTGAGCCGGTTGAGACTCCGGGTGAGTCGTGGACTGTATGTGATGATTGGAAGAATGAGGAACGTGTATATTGATAATAATGATTTTATTGCTTGGATGGTTATTACAATAAATTTAAATGTGGTGCGCGCGCGCGTTGATGATAGAGGCTCGTAAGCGTGTGTTGTGTGACACCGGCCGAGGCGCCGCGTTGCCTCCGCCGCGGCTACCGCCCCGCGCCAACCGGTGTGGTGGCTGGCTGCAGCCGTAACAAACATTTTCCTTTATATTTAAGAAAGAAAGAAAGAAAAAACGTTTATTTAGAACTACAACATAAATTAAAATACAATATACAAGCATAAATAAATAAATGTACAATATAAAACAATGCAATAGAAAAAAAAACAAAGAAATTGTAGCTCTAAATTGGTCCTAGTTCAGCATGTTGCTGGTTAAGTTAACCAGCGCTGATCTTCCGCTGGGGCCATTCAAGTGACATACACAGACACTGAAGCAATTAAAATACAAAATGAAACAAAAAAGAAAAAAAAAATATTTACGTATATATTACTATATTATATCTATTGCATACCGAGTTTCTGTCCATCCAAAGGTTGTCTGGAAGAAATCGTTTCCAGCGCTAAGACCGCCCGTTGTACTTATCATTACGATTGTATTTATGAATTTATTTTGTAATATTGTGTGCAATAAAGTAAAGCAAAACAAAATATGGTCATTTTTATTTGCATCGGCTTTAAGCAGTTGTTTAACATTTATTTTGTTGCGGTTCAGTTAATCGTCAAGTCAGTTTCTTTTTGCAAGAAAACTTCTACATTCACTACATACTACAGCTGGATAAGATATACATTTTGACACTATTATTCTTGGTAAATAAGTGGTTTTTTTGGAATTACCCATTTTTTGTACAAGAGAACTGAAATTAATATCAGTTTAATCATACATTACTAATAATATATTATGATGCCAACGTAACAAGTCATAATAATAATCTCCAGATCCATTATCTGCTTATCTCGAATTCTTTCATTACTTGGACATGCCTGAGACTTTGTCCACGCTTGCCTTGAAATTCCCGCAGCATTAAAATAAAGCTGTACCAGAGTAAGCCTATTTTTATGCACCCGAACTACTGCAAACTTGAGTCCCGGACAATTTCTCGTGACATTCCCGGGATAAAAAATCACACATTTCAGTACACAAAGTTTGCTATCGAATCGTGAAAAAACAACATTGGAAAACTTTTTTATCTGGCCATTTTAAACAATTCCCGGAAAAATTATCTAGGGATTGACAAATTTTAAAAATGCAAATTTAAATTCTAAGAATTAGGTGCCGATTAACAAAAGCTCCATCGAAATTGACTCCGCAGTTTTTACTTGAATCCTGAAGAAACAGACAAGGAATGTAAAAAAAAAGCATCGTGGTCTCCATCGTTTATGTAGTTGTGTTGTTTTTAATAGCTTCAATGCACAGACACGTCACGTTTAGAATTGTATAATATTATGGATTATAATAATAATTTTATTATTCTTTCTTATATGGAGTTAATTAGTCGATTCATTTTCCGTCCGATGTCGTGAATCTATATCATCGGTAACTTACCGGATAATCGTATAAGTTCCGGTTTCCGGCTTTGGGCCCCTGCGTCCGGATCGCAACTCCCCTAATTGGATTATCACCACTTTGCAGATTGTTGGAATCGGTAAATAACAAGTATCAAATGAAAGGAATGTCTGAAACTTGCTATGTCCACAAATATTCGTGCCATTGCATCGTGTTCTCCATCGTTTATATAGTGGATTCCATTGTTTTTTTATAGTTTCAATGTACAGACACGGCAATTTAAAATTTTATAATATTAGAGATTGTTTTAGAATTTGTTGTGATATGTGTCGACTACCCCGTTTAGCTAGTATTTAGAAAACTAGCAACACTACCCTCCTTATAGCAGAAGTTAATTCCTTGAGGCAGCGGCGTAGCCTGGGTGACGGCCGCCCAGGGCGGAAGACACTTTTGCCGTCCTTTTATTTAGGTATTTCAAATAATAAAATCAAAATTTATGTTTGTGTGTTTGTGATGTTGTAGGGGGTAATCTCTGTATCTACTGAACCGATATTGAAAAGTCTTTTTCTTTTGCCAGCAGTCGCTACGAAATATCATTACAAAAAAGGGGATTCCCCGAATTTGTCACAGAATAAGTAATGAAAAATGCCGTGCTCTTTTCAATAGGTCCGAATTTGTTGCGATAAAAATATGAAATGGTTTAAATATTGATATCATTTATTGCGAAATTTTGTCACCCCCTAATAATTGCCGCCCGGGGCGGTTCGACCCTGCTACCCCTCTACGCTACGCTAGTGTCTAGAGGTTTTCCTAGTCCCTAAATTACAAAACATCTAAAAACTAATCTAATCTGTATTATTTCATTTAAAAAAATACAAATCTCATTTCACTATTGCGATATTATAGAACAAATATTGCGGTAGTAATAATTATGATAAACATCATTGATAAAATGCGTAATTTCATTATTTTATAGTTGTACGTTTATATGAAAACACTTTGATATATTTTCTTACGTATCATTTTCATTCTGTCAGTCTATTGTCATACTGTAATGATGTCTGGATTTGCGGTATATGTGACAAATACAAAAATGATTTACGTACAGCCTTTTGCTGATATCTTGCCTTTTGAATTTGGGAAAATTATATTCGCTAAACGACCAGGAATACCATAGAATTACTAAAATTTAACGTGAAAAATATTCTGAAAGGCAACCCGCACGAGTGAAAACGGCTCCAGCTGGTTGTAATGCGACGTGTAGGTCAATATCTTTGACCTGAAACTGACCCAATGCTCAAGAGCTCTGAACGAGAGCGGTGTTGCCACAGGGAAGCGCGGATGACTACAAACTATTCTAGTTTTTACAACTGTGTACAATGGACTGAGGATAAAATAACTAAATACATCGGTAATGCTTTTTGAAGTGATAACTTCTTATGGGAGAGTAAACCGTTTTGTTACGTAACGCGTTACGGTGCCAGTCTGGCTTCCCTTTCTCTCACGGATACGGTAGCGATAGTCAGGCTTCTCCTCTCTCATTTTAACCCACAGCCATAGCCCTATTTCTTCTAATGTACATTCAAGAATTATTGTAACTAAGAATAAAATATATTTTATAATCAATATTTTTTTTAAAATAAATAACCTTACATCATATTAATTTACATAAAATTCAAGCAACCTAAGCTTTTATCAAGTTCAATGGTTCAACTCAGATTAGTTTAAGTTAACACTTTGGTCGGGTGTCCCGAGACGCACTCGTTTTTTTATCTATACGACTCTCTTCTTCTTCATTCCTGCTACTTCGTCCGTGTGGAAAAGCTAAAAAAGAAAGTTTGGTCTTAGTGTGCTGATATATAGCCTTCCTCGATAAATGGTCTATGTAACACTGAAAGAATTTCTCAAATTAAACCAGTAGTTCCTGAGATTAGCGCGTTCAAGCAAACAAACAAACTTCAGCTGAATGTAATAGTATAAGATACTAGCTGTCCCGGCAGACGTCGTCCTGCCCGGTAAAAATAAAAAATAAAATTTAGGGGTGGACTACCCTTAACATTTAGGGGGATGAAAAATAGATGTTGGCCGATACTCAGACCTACCGGATATGCATACAAAATTTCATGATAATCGGTCAAGCCGTTTCGGAGGAGTATGGCAACGAAAACTGTGACACGAGAATTTTATATATTAGATAAGATTATTTATAAAGCGGTAAAAATTGTTTGGATGTTTGGAGTAATTCCGGTATTACTGAACTGATTTTGAAAATGTCTTCACCATTGGAAAGCAACATTACTCCCGAGTGATATATATTATATTTGCTGCGCCCCGCGGTTTCACCTGCGTGGTGATGGAAAATCGATATATTTTGGATGATTAACCCTATATCTTTGTAAATTATGGCGTATGTGTTATTCTGATGTGTAAGCCACATTACTGTAAAGTTTCATCAAAATAGGATAAAATAGATATTTTCTTCTTCTTTAGATTCTTTATTTTTTTTTTCAAAATATACAAGATTTAATAATGGAGTACAAGAACGAGGTAAGGAATTCAATTCGTCAACAACCATCTCCAGCCTAAATACCCATAAATGCGTATAAATATTTGCTACCGGCAACACTGGTGGACATGGCGGCGCGATCCATTCCCCGCCAGTTGGAACACGCATTAATATTAATTCGGAGCATTATTACGGGGCTGGGTCAATATGGCGGCCATATTTAATATTTTGTACAAAATCAGTTTGTAGCCGCAACGGGCGTAAAATTTTAGTACGTTTTATATATTTTTATTCTACGCCAGCGACTTGGTCCATGCTTGATTTGAAATTCCCGCGGGCACAAAGAATCACAATTTTTAAAAAAGACAGCAAACTATCGTTTTAGTGGCAACTGTGTTCGATTAAGTTAATTTTTATTCATCAGAACAACTTCCAACCGCTCCCGGGAAAATTCCCGCAGAATAAAAAATATCACACATTTCATTACATTAAATTTTCTATCGATCAGTAAAAAAATCACATTGGAATTCGATTTTAATCTGGCAATTTTAAATAATTCCCAGAAAAACCCGCAGGATTCCCGAAATAAAAAATTAGGCAGAGTTTAAGTCTAAGAATTTCCTGTCGATCAGCGAAAACCGCATCAAAATCGGAATCACGAACAAACAGACAAGAAATCTAAAAAATGCATCGTGTTCTCCGACATTTATGTAGTTTATTCCAGTTGTTTTTGAAGTTATACTTCTTTTGGCGCGTTAGGGAAAAAAGATAAGAGTAAATTTTTACGATGCGCGCGCACACCGTCACAAAAAACCGACACCCTGAAGTTAGTTATAGTCAACATTTTAGTTTTTCTATTGTTAGTGTCATTTTGTCTACAAACGTAGAATAAGGCGAAAGATAAAATTATTGAAAAGATTTTTATCTTGATACGCCAAAGAAGTATAACTTCTAACGCGTGTACATAAGTACACACACACACACACTTTTTTTAAATAAAATTAAATGTAGACATTTTGTTTAGAATGTATAATACTATAGATAGATATTTATTTACAAGGTGTAAGTTATATTTGATAGCAAGGTGGAAAAATTCGGTGGTTTTTCTGATAGTACTTCTGATAGTCTTTGACTTTCGCATCATCTGAGTTTAGTGTTAGTAATAATGAAAATAAATGAAGGACGTCCTGGGTAGCACGTCGGTCAAACTCCTGGGTCACCCTCCTTACAGCCCTGACCTAGCACCGTGTGACTTCTTTTTATTCCCAAAAATAAAAAAAATCACCTCAAAGGGATATAATTTTCGTCGCTGGAAGATGCGCTGTTAGCGTTCGTGCAAGTGGTAAACGAAGTATCTGCAGCGGACTGGAAAAAGTGGTTCGAAAACTGGTTCAGACGCATGAAATTTTGTAACTTTGAAAAGATTTAATAAAAAAATATTTACCTATCCTCGGTTTGAAATAAAATGGTTTATTGCGCTGGCGATATATAATATCAGTGCGTCGGTCTATTTGACTTCAATTTCGCAGCGGCCAGTCAGTCATAAAATAGAACTCAAATCATCAATCATTGAAACCATCTCTTTCTATTGATAAAAACCACAAGCTGGAAGCTTTATCAACTCAAACAAAGGCTTTAATTAATCGGAAGGTATTTCAGAGGAAATTTTATTCAGAAGACCCATTGTGCCTATAACATTGAGTGAAAAACTACATCACATCATGTATTCGGTAACGAAAACCTTATTATTCTTTCAAATGATGTATATCCACCTTAAAAGGATTTTATTCGTTCGTACCTGTGTCTGCAATTTTGTTGGAACGGTATTTAGAAATTGCATTCGAATTTTGGACGATATCGAAAATTAAAGATTCAAGAAGACTCTTGTATAACATATATATTTATATGTCGGAGAAGGCCTCGTTCTCATGACATCTTCTGTAGTTATTGCAGGTTTAGTGGGCGTCATCAGGGTAAAATGCGAGCATAAAACACGATAGCCACGGTTTATACACTTTTAATTTAGATTTAAAAGACATTTTAACATAGTTTAGACCGAGCAGCAGGTTCAGGGCACCGCACATACTTCCAACTTCAATACTTTCTTTAAAATTCTCAAAGGTCCAACTCGACCTGTTGCCACCAACCAAATGTGTCTCAAAAACTCCATCTACCGAAGTAGATACTACTCAAGTCTAATAGAGGGCGTCTGACCCCGCTCCGAGCCATATGCTCTGCTCTCATTGGTCGTTTGTTAAATTACAATACTCATAACTTTTATTAGGTTAGGACGATCTTTAAGTTTTAGAAACATTTAACAAATCATATTAAATTAAATTAAGAATTTCAAAAGTAGTTAAAATGTAAACAAATAATATTGTGCGTTATACATCTAAACAATCAATCCGATTTATAGCTTCCCTCTGACATACATACAAACTTTCGTTGTCAAAAGTAGCTCCGAAAATATGTATCTATTTCAAAATGGGATATTTTGTAGACATTAGTCTATTAGCGATTCCAACCCAATTTTAATTATTGTAAAATGAGAAGCGGCACAACAAACTCCCCATTAAAATATATTTTATACATACTCAGAAGAATAATATTACATGTAATAAATATATTAGAAGCCATTTTGCCTTGATTTAGTAAGACATGAAAATTGGGCATATATTGAATATACATATATACTTATAGACAAATGGTAATCAAATCAAATCAAATCATTTATTTGCTTTAAAACATGGTTAGTATTATATAAATATTAGATCACAATACATTGTGTAATGTTTCACATGTTATTGCCTTTTCAGGCATGCAAGTAGTAATTAAGTTGAAAATCAACTAATTAACAAAAACATAGTGTAGTCCACTCAGTCTACAGACATTAATTTCACTTCTTTTTCTAGAGTTATATAGTAATCATAGATAGTATGTCGAGTTCAGAGTTATTAAATGAGTTATGTAAATACAATGTCAAAAAATCTTCATAATTATCTCTCATTCAAATATTCTTGTACGCTATTATAGGATTTTATGGTCAACCAGTCGAATAATTTTCTTGAATTATATTGCATGGTATGCAAATATGGTAACATATAAGGTGTAAAAGAGTTGATGAACTATGTAGAGATGAGAAAGAGATGTATAATAGTAATAAAAATCTTTTCTAACTAGATGAGCAAGTAATAGAAATAAATCTGTTAATAAACAAATAAAGTAAATATGTGTGTCTATTTTTATTTACTATTAATATATATGTTTGTATATTCTTTAAACCATGTGTACTTTTAGAAATGTGAAATTATCTCCCGAAGGTCGCCTGGAAGAAATTGCTGTTAGCGATAAGACCGCCGTTTATGCTAGTTAAATGATGAAGAACTCATGTGTATTATTTTCTTGCGCGCTATAAAGAATATTGTATATATATATATATATATATATATATATATATGTACGTATGTATGTATATATTGCTTTTGCCTCAAATATCTATAGTAAACTTTATGTAGCGTAGACGGGAGTTTGTAATTTATCCTGATTGCATGCTAATTGAGATACCGTTGACGGTCTTTGTAGTTGAGTGAGCTAAACCATTGTCGGCCTACGTCACTACAGCGCAGAGCTCTGAGTTCGATTCCTGGAATAGTTAATTTCGTAAACGAGCTTTCCATCATTTATTATGGCCTGAGTGACTGGTATTGTATCGCTACGACCTGAATGCCGACAAAAGACAAATTCACACCCTTTCTTTGTTTGGACTTCTTTTGTTTACTTTGTGTTTAAAATTTGTAATTAGAAAAAATTGTGACGGACTTTGCGCGTATTATTATATTTATACCTGTGTTATACGTGTTTGTATAGTTCTAATAAGTTCTATAGTAATTGTAACGGCATTTTAATTCGAGTCCTGGAACTCGTAATAGTATATTACTCGTAATATAAGTGTGCCTACTCTGTTTAGCCTGGGATATACGATGTGTGTGTTTGTATGCCGGTCATATTATATTATTACATAATAATATGTATATACATTTACAATATACTCATATATTATTATATTCTGATAAAAACATAACCTATATGATGGCTATCAAAAATACATGAAAGCAATGAAACGTTTACGGAGCGAACATCATACATATTAGTATGTAAGAGAATCCTTGTGGAAAGCATTGCTTATAAATAACTAAGAAGATAGATATTTTATCGTTGATTACATGCTTAATGCTTGGACAGTTACTATATAACATTAACATTACAAATGGAAACAAATAGTAATGAAAGCTTTCGTTATCAATTCCTAATTGTAATTCCTAGGCATAATACTAATTAATTTAGGACTAGGAATCCTAGCCGGAGGGTTCGAATTGATTTAATATAAAGTAATATTTGCTACTTTGATAAACTACCAAACTTCGTTTAGGGGAGTCTTGGGACGTACTGAATTATTCTGATGGATTGTAATATTAATTTGGAAAGTTATGCTTAGTATGATTAAATACATTTAGACAACTTTAACGCCTGGAATTGTTTCTGGGGTCTGAAGATAGACAAGGCGTTATTTGGAAATATCCAGTTTATCATTTTATTTTTATGATGGACGGACACAAATACCTCGTCACTCCTCCGTCGTCCTCCAGCATCTGGGGAGCGGATGATCAAACCCCGAAGTGAATTGGCCTCTCCCGGAGCATCCTCAAGCACTGATGCGCAATATTAGTGCGGGCGTAACTACGTTTAAAGTCTCACTCTATTCTTGAGCTCGGGGCACATGGGAGGAAGGGGGTTATAGTGGATTATTAGCCAATGGGTTACCTCTTTAACAGGGGTGCCTTGCTGAGTCTCCACACAAGCCGGCAATTGACTCTGTTATCTTCGCCATCTTCAGTGGACAACTCTTGTTACTTTGGTCTAATCCTAGTAAAGGACCTGTAGTGTGCGAAATGCGTATACTTCCCCTACCTCAAAAAAAACGAAGGGCTTGTTAGTGAACTACAACGGCATGTCAAAAAAACGTTACTGCAGCGCCATCTGTTTGGTTATACCTTATCCCTCGGGATAGTACATTTTTTCTAAATTAAAGATATTCTTTTCATTTGATTTCATATAATATTAAGTAAGTAAGTAAGTTAGAAGATATAGACTAAGACTTATTTACTAATAGTGTAGCATTGTTTAGCGCAAAGTTGGTCAAATTCTATTCAAACTCGGATTTATCAGTTTAAGTACCTTATATTTATGTATTCATTTTATTATTGTTTCTTTGTACAATTTTCTTTTTTTTTTCACTTCTTAATTTTACTGTTATCTGTGGAGGCTTATTAATAGCTTGTCTAAATTTATCTTATTTTTAGTTATTATTAATGATAGCTGTTAGCCCCCAAATAAAAAAAATAAAAAAATGTGTCGTGTCTACAACGAACTCTCTTTGAAAAACAAAAAATTAGATATATTTAATGCAAAACCTGTAGCTTTTAAAAAAATTATAATTTCTACGCTGAAACATCACACCTCTTCACTTGTTTGGTAGTTTGTTTAATGCTTTCTCTTTCCTAATCTATTACCTTATAATGTATCAAATAATGTCCTAGCTTTAATTATTTATTGAATAACTGACAGTATTCACATAATTTTGTTTGCGAATATAATTTTAACATGGATGTGTCAGCACGCTTGGATCTCAATCTAGATGTAATAATTTACAAACTTTATTATATAGATGAATTACGGATTGCTATCTGTTGTGTTTTCCAAATAAACTAATAAAAAAAAAAAATAATAATAATAATAATTAAATGTTTTTTCTATTTGGCCTTTTCCGTAACCCTGGCCACGTGCATGCAAAAAGTCATGATGATCGGTTAATTAAATAAGACGTCAAAGCGTAACAAATACGAGTAAACGCCCATTCGCAATTATTATACTAGCGACTAAACTCTAATTAAATAATACACTAACATAAATCACTTTGCAAAAAATATAATTAATGTTATCCCGAAAACTATCCCTTTACCAAGATGAAAAGAGACCACATATTTTAGCATATACGATTTAGTAATTCTTCTGTGAAATCATAACAGACAGACAGATAAACAGGGGTACATGAATACTTGTCATATTAGTGTTTTCTGTAACAGTCATTATTTGTTATTCAAAGTATGTAGATACATAGTACTAGAATAGAAAATGGAACTCATTATACTCAAACAGAACCTAGTCTCTGGAGGTAAGTCATTAAAAATGAGAAATAATGATACAAACAAGTATTAGGCTTTAGGCTTCTTTTTCTATTGCGTGAGTTCAGCAGAAAGGCAGACGGCCCCCTTGATTGAAAGCGGTTACCATCGCCTACGGACATTTGCAACACCAGAAGTACCACCAATGTGCTGCCGCTCTTTAAAGGGAGATTGGGACTTGGCCATTTGTTACGGCGGCATACCCTAGATCAAAGGTGGTAGCCATTCAGAAGAGCAAATACCCTACCACCTGGCTGTGGGTTTTTTGTCGCCTCTTACGACAGGCCACAGGAAATTGTATTCTTTCCAGTGTTCATTCCAAGTATGCTAACATGTTATTTTTTTACCATGCTAGGATTCGAAATCAGAACCTTTGTATTGTAGTGAACTTAGATCACTACACCAAAGTAATGGTAGTTATTAATTTCACTTGTATTTATATTTTTTGTGTTTTTATTGCCTCCTCAGGACCTCCGGGCTGGTCGTACTAAAATTTAGCATAACTGTTACATACAGACAGAAAGGTAAGCTCCAAATGGCTCCAAGAGCGAATGTGTATTCAAAGCCCCCACGAAAGGTGTAAAATAATCAGCCAACAACAGAGTAACAATATAAAAAGCCTATTCTGTAATGCATTGAATCACTCTCAAGGGGGAAGAAAATTGAATTCGGAAACAGCGCGGCGGTTTCGCGAGATTTCCTATAGATTTTCTTACAGGAAAAAGATCGTTGTCGCCTTCGAATTATTTCCTATTTCCACTTGATTGAGAGTGAGGCGATTGGATGCGGCGTCGCTTTCAATTGAAAATTATATTATGACGGCGGTATTTTTAGAAATATATCCCCTTAAAAAGTAACCTGCAGTGAGAATTCATTGTTTTTCCCATATAATTATTTACAGTAAAAAGATCATAAGTAATAAGTAGATTCAATGATTTACATCAAGAAAACATAAAATGAAAAAATATATACTTACTTTTAAATCACAAACAGTTCAGAAGGTCTAAAGCGGTCGACTTTAGAGAAATGCGTAGTAAAATTGAAGGAAAAAAAAATGAGGAACGGAGAAAGTATACTTTTGAAGTAGTTTTGAGCATGTATGTACAATTTGGATGCCTGATCGGCAAAAACATGTGAACCCTAAAAGTAACATAATATGATCCAAGTATGCACTATGTTTTTGAGCAAATAAATGATTTATTGATAGTGACCAGGTTCAATATTATATATATAATAAGGTTAAGTTATGTGATATTAAATAAAAATGAGTTTTCAGTTTTTTTGTAATGCAGTCGTATAAGCCGCTTTTGGGGGTTGCTTTCATTTCATTTCTTTCTCATGTCTGTTTAAATATACAATGTTACATTTTTCATGTACTTTGTTGTACAGCAAAGAACTGATGACATAAAATTCTATTCCATTCTATGGTTTTTCCTGTAAATTTTCAATTCCATTCTGAAGATATATCATATTTATTTTTGAAGAAATATGATAGTTTTTAATTTTGTTTTGTTAAAGTCTTATTTTACAAAACCAGTAGATCGGTAAAACTATATTCAGATACTTAATACGCAACTTTACTAAAGAAGAAACTAATCTTTAAGGATTATTCAAATTATAATTCAAAAGTTTTTATTCAAAATAAGTTCCAGTGAAGAACAGTTTTTGAAGGTCATACATATAATTTAAAATTTAATTTTACTTCATATTCCATGAACACTGCTTCGCAACGTGTTATTACTGTTAAGGAGAAGAAGTGGCAAGAAACTCCCCAGCAACACGTCTAGCTAAAAATAGTTTTTCTTTATGTACTTATATCTCAAGTTCTTTTTTTTATAATATATTTTTTATACAGAAGTACTCGTATGTTACATAATTACTTTTTAAGAATTAATGGAGTTATATAGAGACTATGAAATCAGAACGAGAAAAGATTTTCTCAATTATCTGTTCAAGGTTAAGCCGATTCGGAATGTAGTAGCAAAACAGCAATTAATAACTTTGAACAATCCAAGTGGCAGCTGCAAACAATGAGATCAAAAGGAAAGTGAACAACTTACGAAGGGATTAATCAAAATATTTTGAGTGCGCTTAATTGCTTCAGGGTCGATTTAATCTGCCATTAACAGGACCACCGAATTTCAATTCAACATATAATCTATAATATACCGAAAGAATTTTTTAAGTGGTCTTTCAGGCCCAAATTCTAATCTATGCTTAACAGCGAAAAACACCCACTAGAGCCGATTTTGACGAAAATTAAAATGGCATGGTTAGATTTTTGAAAAATCAGTTCCTCTTTTCAGCAATCGATTTGGCTGTTTTTGGAAACGGTTAGTCCCTCGAGCCGGACATATGATTAACTCAAAACTAGTTAGGAAAGGGTAGAAATTACACCACGAAAGATATTTGATTAAAGTATTAAATTTGCATCATTACATATTAGAATGAAAATTTTATGTGACAAAGTCGAATTTGTTGGTTTTGACAACACAGATATCACACACGGAAAGTGCATTCAAGACTCTATTCAAACCTCCCAAGTCTATGCATACCCATATTCTTCATTTTGTAATACTATATCTACAGCCCACCAAAGCACAACCGCGGTCTGAACAGGCACCACTCACAAGGTGGGGTGATGATGAAATGTCGGTAAGGTAATTAAATGACCCGTAAATTCATATGTAGTTGATCGAAACAAATAATAACTTACAATCAAATAACTTATTTTTCTTTTCATGACTTTATCTCTCTGTTTATACTTAGTCGTAATTATAACGCGATGTGTCAGTTGTCAATTACAACCTTCTAAAATCTGACTTGCCGGGCAGTGACCGCAAAAGGTTTGCTTCGCCACAATGACATTCAAATTTTTATTGTAGTAGGAAGTATGATATGGTATTTTTTGGGAAATCAAAGCTTTTGTATTTATTTTATTAACGTTATAAATGCGAAAGTGACTCTATCTTTCTGTTACGCTTTTACAATAAAACCACGATACCGACTCTGCTAAACTTTGATATATATGAAGTCTCGAAACAGAGAATTGACGTAAGATACTTTTTATCTAGGAAAATAGGACAACGTCCATGATATACGGGTTGGAACTCGGGGGCTATTAGTGACTAGGTAAAAATTTAATGCACCGTAAATCGTGAATGCTTCTCTCGAAATATTTAATACGACTTTTATAACATTTGATCCGGAAAATCACGATGTACTACGGTGTTCCATCCATATTAAATTTGTCAAAAGACGCATATTATTTAATCAAAAATTATGTGGCGAGGCGAATAGAGCCGACGTGCGCTCGGGAATGTTCGTTCGTTATTGTAATATCGAACTCCGACGCATCGCAGGACCCCCCTTCCCCTGTCCGTAGGTGAGTCCAAGAAAGAGATCGAGGGGTCAGTCCACAGAATACTTTATATATACTGGTATAGAGTCAACAGTCATAATGTATATACTAACGCACTCTATCGGTATACGACACTATTCAACGGCAAAAACCGTCCAGGGGGTCTAGTATTATTTTGATTTTTATATTAGACTTTTGGAAATTGCGGGAGTTAGTAATTTAACTCCTGCAATTCCCAAAAGCCTTTCCAAAAAATGTTTATTTGTTAGTAAATAAAACGACAGTTTAGCGGTAGCGTGATTTATTATGTTTCCTTTTATTTAAATATTCAAAGGCATACATTTTCATAACATCATTTGTATCGACATCTAATCTGGTGCCGTTACGATGATTTACTTACAAGTTTTACCGCATCTGGGCACACAACTACCTCTTTCAGAAGAAGCCATAATCCAGGTCATCAGAGAACAAACCGTTAGCCAAACCGGTGTTCAGGGTACATGCGTAAGTCCAAGGTGATCACAGAATACTAGTAAACGTGATAAGCGAAGTCTTCGGATTCCAGGAATCAAACAAAGTTATCGAAAAATAATCAAAACACAAACAAAGTACATACATTCACGAGTGTAACTCGTATCGATCGGAATGTCGTTTTGGTTTTGACATAATTGACATCTTTGAAATAAGTTTTTGGTAAATCGAGAATTTATCAAAAATCCAGTAATTAAAGTTAAAAAGAGCTTTATAATTTGAAAAAGGTGAGGAATAGAATTTACACACTTTAAAATATATTAATTAGCTGACATGGCTTGCTAAAACATAAAAAATATTTCTTAAACAAGTATTAAAACAACTGCGTATAACGAAACATATTATTTTCTTTCATTTGGTGTTTCAATTTGAGAACAGTGACATCTACTGCAATACGTACCTACTAATAGAACGCAAAAAATCTCTAAGAAAAAATAATTGTACTGACTGTTATGACACTGGGTCAGTCCTTGCTATACTCATATGCTGTAAGGCCGCGCGCATTCAGTCCCTCGGCACGCACCAGGGAAGCTCTTATGTAACGCAAAACGGTGCGACATTATTGTTCATGTTACTATGGTTTAAGTTATATAACTTTAATAAGTAAAGCTTATTTAGACATCTAATATAGACATTCTTTATAAATATATGATGGTTTCATTTGTACCGCCCCCATTAGTATACCCGATATGTACGCAGTACAGTCACGTTAACAAAGTGTGTTTCGCGAACTTTTATTATACGAAACTCAATACCGAGATTCTTCGGAATTTCTGAAGACTGTGAAAATCTTTAATGAACTTTGAAACGCGAGAACTCTTCATTTTTTATTATATGCGGAATCGGAGTTTTAATCTCTTAATACATTTAAGACGGACATCTTGATAATTACTAATGATCGCCCGTGGTCGAAATTCGACCGTAATAATTAATGTCAAAGACTAAATACTTCTATAATCACAGGCTACATTGAATAACTTTAACAATAAACAAAAGAGTATATATATGCGTGTGTATGTCAAATACATGGTAGTGTGTGTAATGTTTTTTTTTGGATTAAGGGCGGCTTGCATATTAAACTGCCTAAATACGTTTTACACAAAACCTATTGACAGTTCTTTGAACATATTTAGCAGCTAATTTTGCGTTGTGCAAGACTCTAATTGTATTTAAAGGTAATAAATACGTTTTGTGTTTCTTAAATAAATTTAAGCAACCTTATGCAAGCGGGCCCTAATGTATTTTATGCATAATTTCAAAAATAACATTAGCTTTCGTCGCTTCTTCCTTAAATAAAGTATAAGTGTACAAAAGTTCGTACTCCTCTATCCGCGCAATCTTCGTTAAAAGGGGACAAAGTTTTTGCTTCACGTATTAATATATAGATAATTATCTATTCAAATAATTATCTATTTAACAAATAATTATCTATTCAATGGACAATTTATTACTTAATCTGCAGTTTTGTATACGTACGATGATGATTGACTTAAATGCCTTATCTAAGGCAAATGTGAATTACAGTAGAATTATTTTCTTCGTGCAGTTTGGGTCATAAATCAAACACGGCCTCAGCCCGACTAGGGCGGGGAGCATGTTGACTCCATTATCGATAAAAACTCATTCTTACCAAAGAAAGATTATCATTCTTATAAAAATCATTATTATCTTTTTTCCTGTTAATTTTAAACTAAGATATAAGTATTTATATTTATTTTTAATATAACTTGTTACATTATAAACTTTTGTGCTTATAGTTTTTTAATACATAGATACATAAATAATAACTTATTTTCAATCATTATTATTCTTATTTTAATAAATACGTTGTTTTATCAAAAAAATTCTTTCATTTATATTACTAACCCACAAAATGACAAAACTAAATACACTATCGATAACGCTTATCAACAACAATAATGCGTATCACTATGCCTGCCTATAAGGCCCGTGAGTGGAAGAGAGAGCGAAATACTCGCTTCACCGCTCCGATTATTTATGAGCCAAACTGCACGGTGACAATAATTCTACTATAGGTTAAAGTAATTACAAAGGATATGAAGCAACCATTTACTGAATATTTGTAATAAAGGCTCGAGCGGCGATTTTCACCTCACTCTCACACAAAGGGTAACACAATACGGCACATCATTGCAAAAAGGTAATCCTCCAAATTACTCGGAACAGAACGCGAGCTAACAATAATCCCGCGGCTGCGATTGCCTACCCCCCGCCGTCCCGCCACAGGGCCACAAACAACAATGGCCCCTGATCCACACGCGCGTTATTACACCGTTTTGTATGGGAAGGGATTTACCTCACATTAATCCTGTATTGATTTTTATTTCACTACTTTCCGCTGGGATTTTTCCACGCGAATAAAGATGTACTAAAGGAGATATTTTGTTATATTGTTATAATTTTATTTCTTCACGTTGGTCTTGGATTAAGGATTATGTAACTAAGTAACCATTTTGTGTGGTGTGTGTGAAAGTGACGCTTATAATACTTTGCGTTAACGATGGGACACATAATATAAAAAGTGAAAATCATTACGTTTAAGTGGCTTTTATCTCAAATAATTACATTCAGAGTAATTTGGATTTATGGGCTGTTATATGATTTGTAATTAATATAGTATAGCAGCCAGACTGACAGGGGACAACTGTGGAACTAGATCCTGGCCACTAATCCCGGAGCACAAATTGCTACGAGGGCATATATACATACAAAAAACCCACACTAGGGGTAGTGGGTTGTTTTTAATATGTCACAAAATGTTTCGAGACTGGCAGCGCGTTGCTGACATCTCTGGTGTTACAAACGACCATAGGTGACGGTAACCACTCTCCATCAGGTGGGGCTTATGCCTGTCTGCTGTACACCAGCTATATATATAAATAGTAGGAATCCAGGCGAAAAACAGCTCTACCACGCTTTTGGGTTGTGTTGCAGTCTTTTACGACAAGCCAACATCGCCAGACACGGCGTTTTATACGGGATAACAGAGACCTCACATGGAAAGGGTGGCGGTCGGAGGCTGCCTCCTTCTGTAAGTCGGTTATGAGCCAGAAGGAGGCATCAGAGAGAGAGCGAGGAAAGTGCGTTGGCGGAACCCATCAGCAGGTGGCGGATCGGAGACGTCACTACGCCTTCTCCTCCCGTGACTATTATAAGGAGTGTGCTTTCCCGCAGGACAGCGTTGGCGCATCAAAATTTAGTGCCCCGTAATAAGTTCTTGTAACGCTCCGTAAAAGTGTGTAGGAGAGGGGAGGGGCCACTTCTCAGTGGCCTCCACTCAGATAACATGTAGGGGGAACCGGTCGTTCAAGAGTCCGAAACTCCTCTCAGTTACCTCCCCCCAGGCCCAAGGATAGTGTCCAAGACATTGCCCTGAGTCATCAAAAAAGGCTACCAGGAATTTAAAAAGTTTTTAAATAATTTCTCCATTTATACGCAGATAAAATACATAGGAATCGAAAGTCAAATGAACTCGGAACTCTTTGATCTGTAAATAGCCTGTATGAAACCAAAACTAAGGAACAAGTGTTTCATGATAAAGTATCTAATTTCTTTCAAACACCGAGGCACATATCTCAAAGACCCGTCAGAGTTGTGACGGGCAGCGAACAAAATCCTAGTGTACGCTTTGAGAATCTTAATAGAACACCCAGAATCACAAGTAATATAACTTATTAGGGTATCGAAACTTTCAAAGGCGGAGAAAAATATTGTCTCTTACAACATTGCTCTCCGTTACATTCGAAGAAAAGTAAAAACTTTTTATAAAACTGAATAGTTAATTTATCGAAATATATTTGAATAAAGAGTTTCAAACCTAATTTGAATTCGAACTATAATTATCATATTTTATTTACTATCTGGTCTTGTTCAGTGGTCAGTTAATAACTTAATATAGAAATATAAATACCCCCTCTTATCAAGAAGGGGGTAAGTATTATTTAAATGCGTTTTAGTGTATTATTAGTAAACATCAAGTGAACCTGATCAAAAATATATCATCATCATAAAAATATATTCTTATACATATTCATATGTCTTTTTATTTGTGTGTAGTCTAATTAACAAACAGTCCACCTGATGGTAAGTGGAGCCAATGTTGCCACTAATATCAATATACAACCCATCGAATATGTTTTTTTTATTGCAGGAGTTCAGCTGTCAGGCAAAATATTTCATGTGAAACGTTAGATTTTTAGGTGTGATAACTAGGATTGACTAGGGACACGTTTTTACAGTACTGAAAATAACACAAGTTTTTTAAAGAATTTGACCTAGTATTTCGAATCGTCTAAATAAAACACGGGTCTGCCCCGTTGGGAAATAATAAACCTCAACAAATATTCAAATAGGATTTGAAGTCCGTCTATCAGAGCGGCCTCCAACAATCGATACAGCCCGCGGGGAAATCGATCAGCTTCGACGCCCTACGAATTTAAATTACAGTAAAAGTCGCCTAGTCATGGCTTTATGCTCTGGTTTTACCGTCCATAACGGTTTAGGCCGCGGTCACATTGACAAGGAAGTGGGCGCAGTGTAAAGATGCGGCCGTGACGCTCTATTGATGCTTTCAAATCACAATATCAGAGTAAAATAGACAATCTTTTACATAACAGAGGAACGAAGACTTGTTGTAATCTGTATATATATAAAATTCTCATGTCACAGTGTTTGTTTTTACAACAAAAAATCTCCATTCGAGCAAGCGCTTCAGTTCCAAGGACCTCTCCATACCACCTCTAAGAATATTGGGATCCTTAGTGTCGACATTGCAAACGATATACAGTTCAGGGGCCACCTTGAAGGCAAGACAAAACTTGCCTCCAAGAAGCTGGGAGTGCTAAACCGGTCCAAGCAGTATTTAACTCCGCGGCAACGCCTTGTGCTTTACAAAGCCCAAGTGAGGCCGCATATGGAGTACTGCTCACACTTGTGGGCTGGGGCACCCGCCTACCAGCATAATCTCCTGGACAGTATTCACCGTCGAGCCGTTCGCATTGTCAATGATCTCATACTCACAGACGGGTTAGATACGCTTGGCCTTCGAGGCGACTTCGCGTCTCTCTGCGTCTTCTACCAACTGAGGAATGTTCCGAGGAACTGTTAAGATTGGTGCCCTTGTCTTCCTTTTACCACCCCTCTGTACGCCATCGGCTGGGCATTCATCCCCATTTTCTAGAACCGCTTCGCTCTTGTACGCAACGGTTCTCTAGAACGTTTCTCTTGCGCACCGTGGGGATGTGGTTCCCAGCCATGGTTTTCCCACAACACCACAACCGGCAGCGCGTTGGTAACATCTCTGGTAGCCGCTTTCCATCAGGTGGGCCGTCTGTTGACTGCTGTACTCCAGCTATAAAAAAGAATTTAGAAACCATTAAACTGATTATTTCGAATTACCCTCATTTTATAATATTATTCTTATTTATGATTTGATATTTAGACTTCCGTAACTATTTTGTCAAGAGCAGAGTTTATACAACAGTCGTACTCGGTCACCAGTTCGTTCGTATGTCTGCCTTTTGGTATACTAGTTATTTATTAACATTTATATATGTTAGATGTAAACAAAATACAGAAAAGTGTATTTTTACATGTCGGCTAATCTTATTTCAGTTCTCTTACACCTAATTTCTTGAAAATTGGTACATATTAAAGGCCTGGCTGAAGCGTAAAACCTTAAAACATAAGTATATATTTAGTACAAATTCTCCCAAAAATTATGAAAGTAAAATGCCATCAAAATTCCATACTTGTCATTTGTAGCAAACTTTAGTCATAAAACTGGTAAGTGTCCCATTGATTTGGGACCTTATAAATCTTTTAGGAACTTAATGAGATTTTCAAAAGTGTGTTAACTGCATTTGGAGTAATTTAGGCCAGTTTCCCTATATAAAGTTTTAATTAATTTGATTAAAGACCCTCATAAATGAGTTGGATTTTGCTTTCGCATAAAAATTGGGTTAAATTACGGAAATGAGGGTATTTTTACTTCCATCTCAATTCAGAAAAACGTGAGGTGATTACTGATTAAAACATAGAGATATAAATATATAAAGTTTATTTCAGTGTCTTGTTAGAAATATTAGATCATCATCATCATGATCTCTGTTATTGAGGACGTAACAAAACTACATTCTAATGGATTTGATCGAAACATACCAAGTTTCAATGAGTAATGCTAAAATTATTGTTTCGCCTACCGTTGACATTTTTGTCTTCTGTGATCATCTGTCCCATAAACTTAAACAACACCGACTTCACTCTGAAAACCAAAACTAAATATTTTATTGAATTCTTTCTACAGTATCTTTAAAAAGAATCATAAAATTTTTGAAGAATTTCTGGTAAACAATAAAGTGTTTTCATTTATTCATAAATTTATCTATACCTACAAGGAGTAGCAAACGTCCGACACACTCGGTTGTCAAATAAAAGTAAGAAGTGAAAGTACGGCGTTTCTTTCTTTTCATTTTACGTCTTTCATCTACTTGTCCTGTTGCAAGATCTTCCTAAAGGAATTCAGCAGGTGGCGTCCATTTTTATTTATAATTTTCTTTGTTCAGTAACTCACTCTATATGACCAAGTTATACTCACAAATAACCTTATACATTGCGCATAGCTCTTAGCCAATCTCACCCCCTGAAATATAGCTAACCAGAGATAGTATTGGGTTAGATTCATCAAACCACCCTATACTAGGGTCACAGGGAAACTCTGTAATAACAGAGTATTTATGTAATTGTGAAATATTAGCGGTGCGGTTTTTTTTTGTATGGTTCTTGGTGACCAGTATTTTGATAGATAAATAAACTGTGTATTACCTGGTTTGATGTTTTATTCCTTAACCCACTAATAACCTTAGGGCCCACTCCTTATAAAACAACAACCCCACCACTCCAATAATCCTACTCGAATGAAGTTACCGTTAGACTACCCTCTGTTTTGCACATTATTTGTAATAATAAATTGTTTTTTATTTTTAACTCTATTTGATTAGGTAACATTTATTCAATAGTGATTACTCATGTCTAACTAATGCAGTGCGTATTTTAGAAAATACGTTAGAATAAAGACACGTCCACACATCAACCCAAAAATAAAGCCGAGTGTCAGTCGCGTAAGAATCCATTGAAATGTTTAAGCTCAAATTACACTAAAGTCCTTAGTGTCAGTGTAATTTGATGCAAAATGGTGACCACGAATGGGACGACCCCTCGTGTGAAACCATACATTAACAAACCGCACCTGAACAATATCGGAGGGGATTTAACTTGTCCAACAGATTGATTTGTTTCTTGTTTAAGTCTTTGGAACTTTGAAGACAAATTTACACTAATACCCTGATTATCATGCCCAAAGTGAAAGGAGATATTTAACGATATATATTCATCAAGTTGTAGCAATAACTTTAAAATTGAAAGAAGAAAGAATAATTAATAAGTAGATATATGTTATTTTATTTATAAATGTTTATAACACACTTAGTCATCATCAGTAATAATAAATAAATAAAACTAAAATTAAATACTAAAACTAAATAAAATAAAAAGAGAGCAAAATTATAAATAAAATATTGGTCCCAAACCACTGTCACTTACCGGGAACGTTCCCAAAAGGCTGGCGGCGTTACCACGCTGAACAGCACTGCTTATCCTTTAAGCAAAATAGACGCCGCCGGCCTTTTGGTCGCGTGAGAAGTCTATTAGGCGTTCGGCGACATCTCGATAGAGTTTTAGAGCGCTAGGACCCCACGGACCCGAATTTTCCACTCCAAACGCCGCAAATGTGTAACAATTGCCGATGGCGGCGTACTTTCGGCGCTTGAGGGCCTCCTGTTCGGCTGGAGCAGAACCAGCGGTAGCGGAAGTACTTGAAAGATGGGACGCCGCCAGAGTGTCAACGCAAGTAGCATCCCACACTAAGGGGCGGCCCATCTTCCAAGGTACTAACGTCATCCCATCCGGCCTCCTGCCATCGTCGCGGCACAGGCCGTTTGGTTCCAGAATGGCAGGTATGATAGTGTCGTTCAGTGCCGCGTGACGAGAAATTCTATCGGCGCTTCTGCTGCAGGATAATCCATGGTGTCCTAAGCAATCCTTATCCCCATTGCATCAAGCATTGATAGAGGTGAGGGACCACGCAGGTTGCCCCCAGGCGAATGCTGGCGCAGATTCTAAAGGTTAGAATAATAATTTGAATTTATTACTAAGTATATTTCTTTCGCTGTTCAGATTATTCAACTTTTTCAACGGAATAAGCTACCGACAAGCAAAATCTCTAGAAAAATCTAAAAACTTGGTCAGAAAACACTGCCTACAAAAATAATAATAATGTATTTTATATATGTTTATTATATTTACTAATTACATTGTTTTCTGCTATTTTATAACAGTGGCCCGGCAGACGTTGTCCTGCCCTAAAAAATAAAAAGTAGAATCCGATTACAGCGCCACCTACCGGTTCTAATTGTGAATCTAAATCATCCCGGTACCCACTATTCCAGCGCCAAGTATTTGGTTTAGATTGACATTTTTAAATTCGTAACGTCTTTTTATTTGGATAAGGATTACTACAACGGTGGGAATAACATGGTCTGATTTGGTTCGACACCTCTATCGACTTTTAAAAAGTAAAAAAGCAGTTATAGTGTGAACTACAACAGTTGGATATATGGTATCGTAAAATTTTTTTACTTATTAATATGTTCTTTAATATTTTAGATTATTTTTTTGTTTTCATCAATAGTTTCCGCAGCGCATGCGACGAAAGACATTTCATGGTTAATTTTTTTAACTTTGGGTTACATTATTGAAAGTTTAATAGAGATAGCAAATTTTTTCTAGTAATAAATATAGCCAATGTATATCACTCAGGAAAATGTAGCATTCTAATGGTAAGAGAATTTTAAATCAGTGTTTATTCGTTACAAACATACAAAATACAAACTTATTAACGTAGGTAATAATAACCATAAACAAATTAAATCTTAATAACTAAAATGCATAAGTTGGCGGTAGCCTTTTAACTTTAATAATACTCAATGACATTTCACAGATAATAAATACTGTTGGTGTAACATGATGTCCAATATAATTTGACCGTGGTTAGAGTTATAATGAGATGTATTTAATCCAGAAACTTCACTTTAGAAACAAAATCCTTCCCAGAATTGATGTAATGTTAAAATAATTCCGGATGAATATTTCATGTACAAACTGCGAACACAAACATCAGAGGCTTCATAAGCCGAAATAGGCAGCGGTGTACCTTATCTTCGTTTGTTGTTTTAAAGAACAAGGTATTCGGTTTAAATATTTTATCTGCGGTGAGCAGGGAGTCCCGGCCTCTCGTCAGAGGCGGCATGGCCTCAGGCGATAAACGCCGACTTCGCCGCACTCGGCGCGGCCACCCATTGTTGCTGCCACCGGCCCAAAGTTTAAATTAAGCCTTTGGTAGAGCCCTTGCCTCCGACATGTTGACACAGACGTGAAATATCCCGTTGCCCGAGGAATTTTTAAGACTTCCCTACATCAACGGGGCACTGAAAAACTGTTTAATCTTCGTCGTTTAACACGGCTGGCTTAAATTTTCGTAATGTAAGTGAATTTTTATTTAAGTATATTTTAATAACTTCTTTAATTATTGATAACCAGTAATTTATTGTTGTTAAAATGTAATTAATAATAGTGATTGTGTGATTTTTTTTGTTGCATAATTTCAGCAGACAGGTAGACGGGGCACTAGTAGAAAGCGGTTACCATCGCCTATGGACATTAGCAACACCAAAAGTTCTACAAATGCGATGCTCCTCTCTAAAGGTAGACTGAAACCTGGCCACTGGCATACTCTATATCGGGGATGGTGGCTATCTAGACAGGCAAATGCCCTACCACACGACTGTGGGTTGTTTTGTTGCCTTTTACGGTAGCCGCAGGAATTAGTTAGTATTCTTTGTCCGTTCCTGCACGGAAAGAAATAAAAAGTGTAAATAATTTAATTAATGAAGTACTGACGTGAGCAACATTTCCAGTTAACTACCTCCATTACTTGTTTTCTCGTTCTTAAAGTATAAAACCTGGCGGGAGTGACGCACGCAGTTCAGTATGTAATTCTGTGACAGTCAAGTGTGAGGACGATAAATTCTGTGCAAGTAATCTTTATAAAACGGAATAATAATAAATTTAAGTGATTTATGGATTGTAATGCTGCTTCTCATTCCTTCTCTCTTCTCCTCATCTCTGGACCTTTTAATATTTACTTCTATGTTTTGAAGTAAGACAGAATAATTATTGATTATACAACTATTACGAAGAATAATAACAGAAATAAAACTATGACAGATTTTTGGGACACCTGGGTTGGAACTAAGTTTCGAAGACCATAGAAGAAATTGTATAGTGTATATAAGGTCAATTACAAGACTTTCTAATTTCAAAAGGCCGTATATTACATTGATGGATATTATTTTATTTTAGATCTTATCATATCGAATTAAAAATCAAAATTGTAAAATTAATATACAACGGTCAGCATTCATCCTTTCGGATACACTTTTTTCGGCTAACTTCACACCAGTAACGTGCGATAGGGCACAAAAATACAAGTTTCAAGTTCACGCACAATAAAGATTCAATTCTGCATAGATGATGAGCATCCAATTTGTCGTTTGTCGTATTTAATATAAGATATTGTAAAAATCATTCAAATTTCAAACAATCTTGTTATTTTTTTAATATAAGTATTGTTTTAAGTTTAAATAATATATTTTGTTCTTCGCATTTTGAATATTGCGTTGCAATATTAACCAGGCAATAAAAATAATATAACTTTTGCAATTTATTATATCATTTGCGAAATATTAAGTCATTATAAGTTTTGATAGGTTTGTACGAACTTATCAATGTGAAATTTATTGCCAATAATATAAAATCATGTGATATTCAAATTTTCGAAAGCATTCAAATTTTATACAATCCTCATTTTAAGTTCAAAGACTGAAAGATAAGTTAAAAAGCTTACGATGCAAACTAAATGGAATACATTTTTTTAAGTTGTATTTTTTTAAACTTGCGATTCTATTTGAAATAACTTCAAAAATATATTTATACTTTATGCTTTTCCATTTCGTATAATGATTTTCTAACACTCATCGCGCAGGTAAAGAGTGGTAAAATACATTATCGTAGTCGCATTTGTACCTTTGACTTTCTGTCACATTTATTTAGTTGCAGTTGTTCTTTTTAGGTTTCTTTTAAGGTAAATAAATAATTTTGTTTTATACCCCATTATTTCTAAACGACACCATCAGCCATTTCCTTAATTGAATTAATAATAAGTGCCTGTTTTGTATAGAATGGTTGTCTATAATTTACCATAATTATATGTAACAATATTTATCCTTTATTCAAATTCAAAATCTTTAAATTGTGTATAGACGGTATTCACTACGTTTTATTTTCATGTTGGCAGACGCGATAGATTTTTCACGGTGTTCAATTTATTTTATTACATGTAAAATTATTTTAAATATAATGTTTTTTTTTTATTTTTTTATTGCAGGAGTTCAGCAGACAGGCAGACGGCCCACTTGATGGATAGCGGTTACCATCGCCTATGGACATTTATAACACCAAACACTAATGCGCTGCTGCTCTCTTGAAGGAGACTGGAGCCTGGTCACTAATGCCGGAACACAACTAAGGGTTGTTATGGCGACATACTCTAGACCAGGGGTGGTGGTACACTGGTGGGGTGGTACAATGTTTTGTATTGTACCTCTTTAATTAAAATAGTTTATCAATGACTTCAATCCGCTATCGGTTGTGCCAATTTGCTAAGTTTCTTATACTGTAAAATTGTTCGAGGGATGGAGGCGTGTTCTAAAAATGTTTATGGAATATAGATTCAGTGTGTGAAATATGTTAAAACTGTAAGGTTCTCTGATTATAAATATAGTGACTAGCTGCTGTTCTTTTATTACCATAAACCCTGCTAAGTTGTAGCAAGTATTACATTTCATCCTTGCCCACATCAGCTTGATCTTCTTCTTCTCAATTGTTCAGTCACGGATGCAACTTTTAAAGTATTCCCTTTATATACTCAGTATCATTGCAAAAAATAGATAAAGCGGGAACGCCGAAATATTTTTGGTCTATCACTTTAGTGGCCCAATATTTAGATTTGTATACATTTAATGTCATCTTACTTGGTAGTTTTCTTTTCCAAAATATCCTTTTAATTGTTTTAGAATTTAAAGCCCTACATTTCCTTTGACATTTATGCGGGAGCAATATTTTAAATAGCGGCTAATATGACGTATATAAAATTACTTACGTTCCGTTTATTTATGAAACAATTTCACTTATCAATATTTTATTGCGTTTAGGATCGGTCGCGTGGGGGCCATAAAACCGTAGACGCTTTTACGGCCCATGTTCATTGCTCGCCATTAACATGCGATGGACTGGGGCCTAAACCAAACAGAACAGACGTAACTCGTGGTATTTTATATTATAATTCCATACTTAACGTAATTATTTTTTATATATAATAATATTATTATAAAATTACATATAATCGAATACAATGCAAGAAAACTTAACTTATTTGTATTGTATTCTACCCATAGTCCCTCAAGAGTATAAGTAGAATACTGAGCCCAGATCACCCTCTTCTATGGGAAAGGTGCCCTTTTGGGAGAGACTCACGGTCTCAGGACCCTACGGTCCAAGCGTATCGACAGCAAACGGCACAATCCGCTTGAGTGATTCAGCTGTTTCCGCCGCCGAACCGGCTGATTTAGACGTGTTTTTTTAAATGGGATGCGGCCAACGCGTCTACGCAAGTCGCATCCTACACCAAAGACTTGCCATGCTGCCAGGGAATTAGAGTCATTCCGTCCGGATGCCTACCATCGTCACGTGCAATACCGTTCGGCTCCAATAAAGCCGGCACGTTAGCGGTGGCAAGCGCCCTCCGTAAGACATCATTCAGGGCGACGTGGCGTGACCATCTGCCGGCACTGCGGCGGCAAGAAAGACCTTGGTATCCCGGGCCGATTACCTCTGTTCCACAGACGCATGTGCGTGGTGCACATATGCGAGAACCCAAGCGCAGATTTATAGCCAAAGAGCCAATATTATTAATAAATTAATATTGCCAAGAAAATTGAAAATTGACGTGGTAGAGCTGTGCTGGAATCACTCTTATATTGATTACAGCTAGGGCCGGCTCGATGGGTCATACTATGCTCTCATAGAATTTCGGCGTGAAACCGTTAGCCTTGAGCTGTGACGTGGCCAATACACGACCAGTTAACCTATATTTTCGTATAGAAATATTAATTATATTCTCTAGCATGACCCCTTATTACACACACATTGAAATTAACATTCTTATTGGTCGACGTATCTAAACACCCACACAATATGTTTGAATTCACACATGGAATATAAGGACTCGTTACACGCAGAATTTCGATAGTCGCTAGTAAAAAAGGTTATTTATTAAAAATCCACTGGTCTTCCTCCTAAGATAATAATATATAAGAGATGCTATCTCATCCCCTTTATCCATCCTAAAGGTGGCAACGCGTTGCTTGATCATTGGTGTCGCAAACGCTTATACTCGACGGTAACCACTTGCCTAGATCTGGGACATTTGCTTGCTTGTCAGTTTTTTTATGGCAGGAGTCAGCAGACAGGCAGACGGCCCACTTAATGGAAAGCGGTCACCATCGCCTATTGACATTTGCAACACCAAAGGTGCTACAAATGCGCTGCTGCTCTCTTACGGGAGACTGGAACCTGGTCACTAATGCCGGGACACAACGGAACGTTGTTATAGCGACATACTTTAGACTAGGGGTGGTAGCCATCCAGTCGGGCAAATGCCCTACCACCTGGCTATGAGTTGTTTTGTCGCCTCTTACGACAGGTCGCCCGGCCGCAGGATATTCTATTCATTCTCCGTTCCTGCACGGATAAATTTTAAAAGAAAAAAAAAACGAACGAACGGAACAAAAGATGTTCAAAATAGACAGATTAGCAAAATAGATGGCGCTGCAATTGCGTTTTTTTTTCAATTCACTAACAAATACGTCGTCATAGGAAGCAAGTCATTCATTGTATTACTTCAAATCAGATTGGCTTCGATTCGTCTCCATGTTTTGCTAGGCAGCTGTTTAGACTATATGGACTTAGTTTCTTTGTTTTGTAGTGAATTGAATAAGAAACAGTAAACTTTTAGGTCTAATTTATACCAAAAAAAACCTAGTTTTTATGTGAGTAACATAGAGTTACTAATAATGTACGTAATAATTTGTTGCGAAATTTTGCACGTCGATCAACGTTTTTATAGCATCTATTCCATGTATACATATACAATTAATAACTTGATAACACTGGTATACAGTAGTTTTGTTGCCCTATGATATATATGAAAATGATTTTGGCTCCATTTATGCACACAATTCATGAAACTATCAATGATTTTGTTAGATTTGCTCTGATTTAAAATAAATCTTTATTTTCATTTTACATTACAAAAATAAAATAAAAAACGAGAAATGAAATAACAGATATATTCATAATGTCAGTAATATTTTGAGAAATTAGAATACTTCGAAGTAAATAAAGAGCCAAATGTCCCAAATATATTTTATATTTCCATAAAACGCCTTTTATGAGCTTTTCTTATATAATCTTTCAGGGGATAATCTCTTTTCAAAGACCAGCAGTATTATAATTGTTCACAATATAAGATATGCAAAAATCATGAAAATTCGAGCACATTGAGAACTTTCATGACAACATTCATAATCTGGGCATTTGGAAACAAAAACATTTGCGATGATATCCAGGGCAACAAAACAAAACTTTTTTATTGAAGAGCTGTGTAATAAAAATGTTTTCATTTTGCATACAATTTTTGAAAAGCTTATATGAATATTTTTTTTTTAGTTTTTGCTAAACGAGTGTTACAATGTTGAAAGAGTAATTAGCGTCGTAATAAAGACAAGGAATACTAACAAATCACAATGCAACAGTATCTCAATAACACAACAATGTCTGCAGTCCTTGACTGTGTCGCCCACAGTCCAAGCGTTCACAAATCACAGTCGTCGGCCTGCGGACAGCGCGACACGCCGACAATGTATCACGCCACTGCAATTATCCAGCAATCCCGACAACATGCTCATTACATGCCATTAACCTAAGAAGGTAATTAAAGTAATAAGTATTTATGTCTTTAATGATTTGAGTAGATGAAACACCAAGTTCTAGACACAACTGACTTTAGTATATGTGAAGAAAAACAATTTTGGGCTTGACGTGTTGCTGGGGTGTGTCTTGCCGCTTCTTTCTTTACAGCATTAACAAACTTTCGAATTTGACATCTGACTTTAATACGCACTCACAATATCATACTCAAAACTACCCGCAACGAAATTTAAACTAAAATTTAAATTCTCAACAAGTAAGCCCATGTACGAAACAGTTTTATTCATATTTATGTATATGAACTACGAATTGAATACAACATTTAGACCTGAAGGAGGGGGAGGGGGTATCGTGGTAACTGGAAAATTTGCATAATTGCCTCATACATACGCGCGGAGTTAGGTTGTTAGTACGAGTTTGGCCCCTTTGTGGATACCAAAGGGAGCGTGTATTGTCTAATTGGTAACGCTTCCAGGTCTGTTACCCGCGAATTTATGGACTTGGAGGTCTATAGGTTATGGGCGTGGAATGTCTTTGGTAAACTCGTATGCTACTTCCGTGGGCAACTTAGTCAACTGAGCTACTTTTTATCATTTTTCAAAACTCCGTAGTTTCCTAAATTTTCTATGAGAATAGTGTTATTACTTATGGATTGGAAGAAAACACCAGGTTTTTACTAAACACTTTTATTGACTTACTCAGCCGCACGCAATACCTCTTTGCAGGGTTGCCCCTATACGCACGACTAACGATGCACAGTCCCGACGAGAAGGTGTCTCGCTCACAATACCGTCGCCGATATTGCGTGGACCACCTCCTGCTACTGCAGTGCTCACCGATATTGCCGCGTGTAGCTCGCTTCCGATTCGTCTCTCGAACTCCGCTTCACTCCTCCTTCACTTAACTGACCACTCAACTTGTCACTAAAATCACCACTAAACTCGTCAGTGTCTTCTATTAAACTCTTCTTCCAACTCTTTCGTATCGCACTTGTCGCTTCACCGTTTTGAACTGAACTCAACTCTTAACTGCCCGATAGGCGCGCCTTACGCTGTTTATATAGCCGGAAGAATTCTCTGGAATCCATCTATCTATCTCTGTCTCTCCCTTCCCGAACCTACTGTTCGGGAACTTTCGTTTATACATCTATCCCTTTCTAATATCTATCTATCTATCTCTGTCTTTCGTTCATCGTCTATCCCTTTCTAACACATATTCGTCCTTGTCTTTTCCTTCCAGAATCTTCTACCTTTTTTCAAAAGTCTTGCAACTTGATCTTGTATGAAGACATAGAAATATGTTAGGTATCTAATACTATTTATCATAAAATATATGCTCTGTGAATTAGCTCAGCCGGAGTTGAGCTTCCCAAGCGGTTTGTGGGTTTCGTCGGTGCATGTAGCTCTAAATGCTTTAACCGAGCACGACGCTCGCTAATGCGTTTCGCGCCTTACATTGCCTGCAAAATTGGCTAGAAGACATGCTTATATTACAATAAATTCTAACATTAAGTCTTTCTGTCTTTTATTTTATCTTCTTCCAATATTTGGGGCGGCATAATATGTCCCACGCTTCCATACTCCTCTATTCTGACATACGTCCACTACCACACCACAAATCATCATTTCATCCTTCACACAATACATTCATCTCTTGTTTGGTTTATATTCACATTTATACTCGTACAGATTTGTTTCTAAAATAAGTATTTTTGAAATTATCTGAATTTCTACTACTGAGATTACGCATTAGCATAAAAAAGCAGTTTGCAAATAGAGGTAAACAAAACTGAAGTGTCTGTTTGTAGTGTCAAAATAACAGCGTTTTACTAAATGCATATAAAAGTATATACAATACTTTGTCTGTTAGACAGCTTATGTTGTAAGTACTCCTTCATATTCATCTTCTATGTTGCTGCACAAATAACTGGTAAGCTTTTAAAACATTATTGGCAATATCAAATTTAAAATTATTTAGCGTATTGCAAAGTATGAAGAGCTGCATTAACGTCAGTTTGGAGCATCAAGCGAACACATAGACTGCCAGCATCACCGTATCTAATTGGAGAGCGGCCAAACTACGATACGGCGTGGAGTGGTCCGAATTTCCTTTGTGCAAAGGCGGTGACAGATCGCGAGCAGTTGGCAAACGACCCCCGACTTGTTTGTCATCGTTCCGCTATCACGATTGTAGTATTCCCACGGCAATAAAAGTAATAATCTACAAACAAACAAACACCATTTATATTTTTGCAAGATAAATTGACTCATATAAATTTATTTATCAAGACATTAGGTAAGACGGTTTTGAATCACTTGATAGTAAATTAAAGGTAAAAGAAGCTATATTAATTAAATATTATTCTATTAATGATTTTTTAAATGACAAATTTTGATTCTAAACAATATTATAAAGACCATAGGATATAAGAAGTGAATAAATACGAAATATTTGTGAAAGTGTAAATTAAGCATTGAATAAATGACTTGCTATAAAGTAATTTTCGGAAACCGTATTTTAGAAATTGGCTGACTTTATCGAATTATTAGAGCTGCACAGTAAAAAAAGCACATTCAAAACAATCAATCCCTATTAATATTATAAATGCGAAAGTAACTCTGTCTGTCTGTCTGTCTGTCTGTCTGTCTGTCTGTTCCGTTTTCACGTAAAAACTACTGGACCGATTTGGCTGAAACTCAGTATATATATATTTTCGATACCGAGGATGAACATAGGATACTTTTTATCCCGAAAAATGGGATAGTTTCCGGGATAAAATGATATTTGTCTGTTTGTTTGTTATGCTTTTACGGAAAAACTACTGGACCGATTTGGCTGAAATTCGGCACGTATGTAAATTAAATACTGAGGATGGACAAGGGATAATTTTCATTTTGGCCTTTTTGGTAATTTTGGCCTATTTGGTCATTTTGGCCTATTTGGTCATTTTGACCATTTTGATTATTTTGGCCTTTTTGGTCGTTTTTTCCTATTCCGTCATTTTGGCCTCTTTGGTCATTTTGGCCTCTTTTGTCGTTTTGGCCTCTTTTGTCATTTTGGCCTCTTTGGTCATTTTGGCCTCTTTGGTCATTTTGGCCTATATGGTCATTTTGGCCTATATGGTCATTTTGGCCTCTTTGGTCATTTTGGCCTCTTGGGTCATTTTGGCCTTATTGATCATTTTGGCCTATTTGGTCATTTTGGCCTATATGGTCATTTAGGCCTATATGGTCATTTTGGCCTCTTTGGTCATTTTGGCTTCTTTGGTCATTTTGGCCTCTTTGGTCATTTTGGCCTCTTTTGTCATTTTGGCCTCTTTTGTCATTTTGGCCTATATGGTCATTTTGGCCTATTTGGTCATTTTGGCCTATATGGTCATTTTGGCCTATATGGTCATTTTGGCCTCTTTGGTCATTTTGGCCTCTTTTGTCATTTTGGCCTCTTTGGTCATTTTGGCCTCTTTTGTCATTTTGGCCTCTTTTGTCATTTTGGCCTATATGGTCATTTTGGCCTATTTGGTCATTTTGGCCTATTTGGTCATTTTGGCCTATTTGGTAATTTTGACCTTTTTGGTCATTTTGGCCTATTTGGTCATTTTGGCCTATTTGGTCATTTTGGCCTATTTGGTCATTTTGGCCTTTTTGGTCATTTTGGCCTATTTGGTCATTTTGGCCTCTTTGGTCATTTTGGCCTTTTTGATCATTTTGGGCTATTTGGTAATTTTTCCGTTTTGGTAATTTTGGCCTTATTGATCATTTTGACCTTTTTGGTCATTTTGGCCTATTTGGTCATTTTGGCCTATTTGGTCATTTTGGCCTATTTGGTCATTTTGGCCTTTTTGGTCATTTTGGCCTATTTGGTCATTTTGGCCTTTTTGGTCATTTTGGCCTCTTTTGTCATTTTAGGCCTTTTTGGTCATTTTGGCCTATTTGGTAATTTTGGCCTTATTGATCATTTTAACCATTTTGGTCATTTTGGCCTATTTGGTCATTTTAGCCTCTTTGGTCATTTTGGCCTCTTTGGTCATTTTGGCCTCTTTGGTCATTTTGGCCTCTTTTGTCATTTTGGCCTCTTTTGTCATTTTGGCCTATATGGTCATTTTGGCCTATTTGGTCATTTTGGCCTATATGGTCATTTTGGCCTATATGGTCATTTTGGCCTCTTTGGTCATTTTGGCCTCTTTTGTCATTTTGGCCTTATTGATCATTTTGACCTTTTTGGTCATTTTGGCCTATTTGGTCATTTTGGCCTTTTTGGTCATTTTGGCCTTTTTGGTCATTTTGGCCTGTTTGGTCATTTTGGCCTTTTTGGTCATTTCGGCCTCTTTGGTCATTTTGACCATTTTGATTATTTTGGCCTTTTTGGTCGTTTTTTCCTATTCCGTCATTTTAGCCATGTCGGTCACTGTGGTCTTTTGGTCATTTAGACCATTTTGGACTTTTTGGTCAAGTTTTGTAATTTATTTTGTTTACAGATAGACGGGGGATAGTATATATAATTAGCGATATAGAATGAAGTGAATCTTCCGTGGGCAAATACATAAAAACATTGTAATATAATATAAGCTGTAGCACTTTCTCTTTAAACAAGAGACACGCACTAGAGGTTAACCCGCGGCGTAGCCGCGGGGTAAACTCTAGTATATAAATATATTAGGGTGTTTATTGTTATTAATTATTGATTGATAAGTTAGAAGCATTTGGAATATGGCGTTAGAGACGCGTGGAGGGAATAAGTTGGAGAGAAAAGAAGACTAATGAAGAAATACTGGATATGATAAAGGAGAAACGCACAATTTTAAAACTCTGGAGCAAAGAAGGAGGAAGATGTTTTGCCATTTGCAATGACGTGGCACCTTTTTATGCACGTTAATCGAAGGCAAACTGGGAGCAAACAGAGGGAAATGAAGACCAAGGCGAGCATTTAAAGATCAAATAAAAGAAAAAGGGGATGTCGTATCGTACCTACATTGAAGTATCTAATAAAACAACTGGCCCGTAATAGAAAAGATTGGAGAAGGCTCTACCGACAAGAGATATATTTTATTTCGATTATTTTGTTTCTCGGTCCCCATCAGAATTTTTTTTGTATATATCGGGGAAAAAATCCTGAAAATTACAACCCTTTGTATTAATTTTAAGAACTTTCCTTGAGCGTGAAAAGACTTTCAATATAAAATACGTGTTTTTTTTTATTTCTATAACCCAGCCACTTTTTATGCCATCACATCGAACTTGGTCGTAATTTACTCAGAATTAAACAATGTGCCATAATGTCCACTGTGATGAAAGTGTTACTTATACTGGTGAGTTGGTACACGTCACTGAAGTTGATTTTCACCTAAAATTCTAATATTTTTGCTGTTGTCTCAAGAGCAATGGATTTCACAAAAAAATAGCAAATTTGTTGAGAATTTAATTTCCTACAAAAAAGTTTTTGAGATTTTGAACTTTAACTCATTAGTGAAATAATATTCTTACGGTTTCTTGAATGAAAAGCTTGAAAATTTGATTTTCCTGTGCGGTTAACGCGTCGCCACCCTCTAAAAAAATTATAACGCTCTTCTTAAACCCCATGTCATAGCGCAAAGGGAAAAGCGAAGTTCAGCAGACAGGCAGACGCCCCACCTGAGGGAAAGCGGTTGCCATCGCCTATAGACATTCGTAACCTACCAATGTGCTGTCGTTCTCTACATGGAGACTGTAACCTGGCCACTAATGCCGGAATACAACTCAAGGTTGTTATGGTGGCATACTCTAGACCAGGGGTGGTAGCCTACCACCTGGCTGTGGGTTGTTTTCTGTCCTCCTACGACAGGCCGCTCGGCGGCAGAAAATTCTATTATTTCTCCTTTCCTGCACGGATATTATTTTCTCGCAATATGATTTTGAAAGTAATAGTAACAAAGTAGTCAATAAGAAAAGTCTAGACTTACTGTATTTTGAAATTCAATTCCTATAGCAATTTGTCCAGTGTCGACGGAAATCCCAGAAGTGGTTGTAGCACATTATATCCCATACTAAAAAATACCTTTATCACCTAAGTAATAAAGAACATTTTTGTGTGACAACAAAATCTAAGTATCGGTCACGTATATTATGATATTGCTATCATCACAGCAGTAATTTCTAACGGGATAAGAGCCATTTTCCTTTGTAAGGGATTACCGATAAGCTTGTTGTTTAGTTGGTATCTCGCAAAAGCCATTGAAGTATGGGCCCCTTGGGGAGTCCCTGGAAAATGGGACACTCAATACCCGTCATATAGTTATCAGTTACAGGAACCGTCGAGGATAGAGCTGATAAAATAATATTATAAATGAAAGTCAACTTTGTTGTAAGTTGTATATTCATTCACACGTCATATTCCTTCTAAATATGGTACTGCCTGATTAATGTGAAGTCAGTGTCAAGAAAGAAAGAAATGAAAAGATTTTATTTGAAGAGATAGCGACGTACTTTCATTAATTATAAATAATAGTAAATAGAAGAAACAATTTTCGAGCACATGTACGCTGCATTTTCCGCAAATGAGGCTTGCACTCAGCTTATTTCTGTGCAGGAGTTTTATCCGACATAACAATTCAAGTGCCAAGACAAAAACGACCCAATTACAAAAGAGTTGAGTATAATTTTACTATAATGACAACATGTTGTTTATTTATGGAAAACCTTTGCATCTAGCTTCATCATACATCCGCAAAGAAGCGGAACTCAATGCCGGAATCTGTCTTTCCTGATACTTCGAGTATAACCTGGGTGTCTTCAAGTCCCGTGTGAATAGGTACCTTCTAGGTAAGTGTGCTTCATCCTAGACCACATCTTTGCTCCACATAAGGCGAGATTGTGGTCAAACGCGCACTATACTACAATAAAAAAAAACTACAGCTACACACATTTGGTTAGATAACTATAATGAATAAAAGAAATCTAATGTTTTCACGAATAAGCTTTTCGTTAAAAGTAACATGCAGACGTAAAAGAGGTACCGAGATGCTAAGTAATTGGTTGTCCTTGTAGCACCTGTGAATTATGTGTGTGTGTGTAATTTGTGATAATTCCAACCGTATTTTAATTCACATCACACAAATTCGTAACAAAATGAGAGACATTGTAATGACCTGAACGCCGACTAAAGACCGATTCACACCTGCGTACCTGTAGATATTACCTTGTCAGAATTTGAATTTCTTTTGTTTACTTTGTGTTCTAAATTTGTGATTAGAAAAACAGCCCATTCTGTATTGTAATCTTTTATGGCAGTCATTAGCCAGGTGTGATTATAAGAAATTCGGTCCACGCGATCAGGAAGACATATGGTATCTGTACAGGAAAAAGCAATGCCCCAATTGAAAGAAGGGTGAAACGATAACCAGAAGCGGAGCAAGACTTGTGTACATTCGGTAATTTATTTAGTGACGGTCTTTACGCGTGTTATTGAATCGTGCATTACGTTTGGACTGGTTGTGTTCAATCATATTTCTACCTGTGTTATACTTGATTGTATAGTTCTAATAAACTCTATAATAAATCCAACGGCATTTTAATTCGAGTCCTGCAACTCGTAACAATATTTTTTTAAACGTAATAAGTTTTTAAGCAAATTGTTTGTCTAACTCTAATTTCACACAGCCTTGTCTAAAGACGTCGTTGAGACTATCGCTCGATCTGAATCTAACTTGTGCAATTCCATTCCCCATAAATTGGGACCCTTGCGATTGGGGACGAAGGGTCACCCATTTGTTCAATCCACGAAAATAACACGGAGATTAATGGCGTCGCCGGCCGTTCGCCTTTCAATAATCAATCTGAGTTTTAATCACTTTTATTAATCATACTTTTTGCTATATTTAAAATTTTATTTGATGCCAGCGACGCATACAATCAAGTTAACCGTTTAACTTATTGTAAAGTTGAAGCGTGGGTTATATCATTGCGTGTTGCATATAAATGTATTTTGCATGTATTAATCGTTTATCATAGATTACTACGCGGTTTCTTATATTTAATTTTCTAATATAAAGTATCTATTTTTACATTTGTGGTGGAGGTGTTTCCTGTGGTGGTTATTCCCAGTGTTGTTATTTGGTCAGAAGGTGTTCTTGAAGTGTGAAATCAAACTAAGTTTTTGGTTTTAACTATTTTAAACGGTTTTAGTGGTCACACACAAAGATACAATAAAAATCATAAATAATATCCCGTTATACCCGCCACGCTTGTCCAAGGCGGTTCGCCAGGTTTGACACATCGGCTACCTCGATATGCAGGTTGGATCATTATGTTTTCAGCTTTAGAATGCGGTTCCGGTTGCTATCAGACAAGCAAAATTGCTAGCGATATTTAAAACTTTGTTAAAAAAATACTAGCTGTCATTGGAATATGATATATAAATTCATTTATAAACATTTATATGTTTTGTAGATAGGTATTTGTATGATATGTCTATGCAATATAATTAATAATAATATAGTTTCTGCATATTTATATCATTAATGTATTTATTACTAAAAAATAAGTAGTTGTTCTAAATGTTACGTATACCACCATCGTCATTATCATCTCAATCCATTCCTGGGGTTGCCTGGAAGAGATAGCTTTTTAGCGACTAGACCGCCTTTTGTACATAACTAGATATAATTTTAGTTTTTAAGTACATTTTTGTAATGGTGTATAATAAAGTGCTAGCTATCTTAAATACAGTGGAACTTTACGCTATGTCTTACAAATTTCAATATATCCAGACACTTGTCAATTTCAATAAGCGATACTCCAAAAGCGGCCACTATAGGTTCTCCATTCTTTTATTTGTATGTTAGAAAATGTTAATATTCAATCTCTATACTCTTTGTGTCTAAAGTGTCCACTTTACTACCCATATTTATTTTTGCTTTTCCTCTTTTATATTTCAATTTATCACCATTACGCTACGACGACTTTTAAAGTTTAAAGTCGTGTAGCGTAACGCGTCTTAAACTCAAAGGTCGCGGGTTCGATCCTGGCCGGAACGCATGCACCACTTAGGCTGTTTTCTGACCTAATGTGCATATTGTCACAATTACTACATGCTAACAACGGTGAAGGAAAACATCGTGATGCAACCTGTACATCGAGATAACCGATGTGTCAAACGTGCCAAGCCGCCTTGGACAAGCGTGGCGGACGTGGACAGTTGTGGGCTGTTGTTATTTATTTTATTTATTTATAGTATTCACCATCCCTTATTCTGAGACCAATTGTTCTAGAAGATTCGCCGTAACCATAGCTCAAGGTTGCACGCTACCTTGACAGCTAGGTCCAGAGTAATAACTATGAATTGTTCATCGTTCTTTTTAATATTTTCCTCTAATAAAACGAACGTGCCTACTCTAAAAAGGCTAAACGTCAGATCAAAGTGAGAAATTACAAAAATCGCAATTCACGAAAAAATACAACATTTTCTGTTGATATTTTACTGTAACTTTTATTACGGAAACTTTGTTACCGAGATTGGCGGGTAATTAAGTAATGTTCAAAAAAAATCTGCCCTTTTTAAAACTGAAGGTGGGAGAAAACCCTCGACTAAAAACTTTCATAAAAATCGTTTGATATTTAAATTCATGCCGTCAAATAAAAAAAAACAAACATTTCAAGAAAATTATTAAGTAGGCCTCAATTTCTGAGTGAAATATATTCAGGTCTACGAGTAGAGTCAAGCACAAAACAGAAGATAAACTGTTCAAGTTACATACATTCTATATATATATGATTTGTTCATTTTTTTATGTAAGATATGCGAGATATGTTGTTGTGTTGCTGTGGGTATGTTTGTTAGATTTGACAGTCTTTTGTATTTTAACAAATAAATTATTTTTTGTTGCTCTCGTTTAAACCAAAATGTATCCTCTGTAAACTGTTCGGATACCTCATAATAAAACTACGTTTTAACGGTTTTAAGCGTGGTAATTTATTTTATTTATGTTATTCCAACGTTTCGGCTACTGTTTAGTGGCCGTGATTACGGAAGACAAAGATGGTACTCCCGAAGTAGTCCTATGGTCTCCAAGTCAGGATGTGATCCCTGGGATATCGAGCACAACCCTTATTAAAGAACGCCGTGCGTAGGAGCAATACCCCCGCTCGCACGTAACAATATATAGAAAATATTCACTATCTATTACCACGTCCATAGGTCGAAGAAAAACTCCTGTATTAAAAGTTGCCTTATCATTAGTGATTACGTCTGATAGTCTACTTTAAAGTTTTTCATCGATAGGGTCCAACACGACTCAACTGATATTTCAATCAATTCAATTATGTCTTGAATTTTCCATATCATTCAAAGTTCAACAGTTATGGATATAAAGTCCCAGTTCCAGTAATAAAAATATTGTTCAAGTGGTGTCTTCGCAAAAGAGGATTATTTTTCAACCAAGTAAAAGACAAATAAAATCACAATTTCATTGGAGAAATAAACAAAAGTTGTCCAAGTCGCCCCAAATAATCTGACAGCCGACAGACGTTGACCAAGCAAAACTCTCACTTTCATTTATAGGCTTCCGTAGCCGAATGCCAATTGCGAAAATCTTATGAATTCATGATATACGCCCATATGTCTATATATTGTATACTAACTTTTGCCCGCTGCTTGACGCCAGTTGAAAAAGGATAATGTGTACAGGGGCGGCTTGACACGGTAGGCACATTAGGCAACTGCCTACGACGGAATTTAGGGACGGAAAAAATGTCTGCTAAAACGCTTGAACTACTAAAGCAAAAAAAAAGAAATATAAATCTGTGTTAACGCCGACCTATTTGGTCACCGCCTCTTTGTTTCTTTTTTTTCGCCGCATCTGTCATTATGTAATGTGACATAGTCATTTTGCACCGGCTTACATCAAGCCACGTGCTGGAAGATACCCGCTGTACCGTTCCAGCTGGTCCTCTCGTCGTAGGAACCGCAAGACGCAAAGAAAGGACCACGAGGAAAAAGTGCATACTACTGCGAAGCCCGCATCGTTCGGATTGAGTCTGGTGCAGCGACCTATCCTGTCAGTCCTTTCCGCTGCTTATTCTCGCTCCCGCCCGCTCCAACAATTTCTTTCATAATAAAACAATTTTTCGTTACTAAAATTTGTATTAATAATAATGTCTTAATCTTATATATATAAATCTCCTGTCACGATGTTTGTCCGCGATGGACTCCTAAACTACTCAACCGATTTCAATCAAATTTACACACCGTGTGCAGTTTGATCCAACTTGAAAGATAGGATAGTTTTTATACCGTTGGAACCGGTAGGTGGCGCTGAGATCGGGTTGTAGAATCCTCTTAACAACGGGGAGCGATTTTGTTTTTGTGTGTTTGAGTGGGTCCCCGGATGGTTTAAATCCACAATTGGAACCGGTAGGTGGCGCTGGGATCGGGTCATAGATTTTTATTTTTTCAGAGCAAGATAACGTCTGCTGGGGCCGCTAGTTCAATTATATATAATTATTCTGGTTAACGAATTTTCTTAAGCTTCGGTGGAAGCGGCATTTTATGAGTTTGCCTACGGCGGCAAAAGGACTGAATCCGGCCCTGAATATATATGTCATGAACTGGGCGTATTATAAATTCTTTGAAATGTCGAATTTGATATTAATTTATATTATATGTACGTAATGACAAATATCCGGAAGTAACATGCAATATACCAATACTCCATATTGCATGGTATTGTGTGGCCGTACCTCAGTAACATATTGCCATCGCCCTAAATTGCTTGTTGAAATCGTGAACTTTTTTTTTTAAGTGAATTGATAGGGATTGAACAATTATAATTGATCGTGTAAGAGCACCTCAAGGAACAGTACTTTTTTGTAGATGTATGGTATGTATGTACTTTATCTTCCTTCCTTTCTTTTACTCTTTGCAACGTATATACAAAATTATAGGACGATCTTCCGCGTGAGAAAGTCACTAACCAACGCCGTATGAATTGACTTGACAATAAGTTTTGAGTTAGTAACACTTACAAAAAAGTTGTTTTTGTGCCACCCTTTATCTGTGCAGGAACAGAGAAATAATACAATTTCCTGCGGCCGGGCGGCCTGTCGTAAGAGGCGACAAAACAACCCACATCCAGGTGGTAGGGCATTTACCCGACTGGATGACTACCACCTGGTCTAAAGTATGTCGCCATAACAACCTTAGGTTGTGTTCCGGCATTAGTGACCAGGTTCCAGTGTCTCTTAAGAGAGCAGTAGCGCATTTGTAGCACCTTTGGTGTTGCAAATGTCCATAGACGAAGGTAACCGCTTTCCATCAAGTGGGCCGTCTGCCTGTCTGCTGAGCTCCTCCAATAAAAAAAAACCCTACTGGAGAATTTTTGATCAAATATTTTTTAAGGTTATATAGCTAAATAGTAAAAACAGTAAATGTTTGTTCTTTATAAAGAACCTAACGATGTGTGCAAATGATGAATGAATGATTAATATGTATAATATAATTATAACAAAAACATGAATAAAACAATTTTTAGCTAGACGTGTTGCTGGGAAGTTTCTTGCCGCTTCTTCTCCTTAACAGCAATAACACGTTGCGAAGCGGTGTACATAGAATAGGAAGTAAAATTAAACTTATATGTATGACCTTCAAAAAGAGTTGTCCAGTGGAACCCATTTTGAATAAAATCTTTAGAATTTGAATATAACTTGCATTCAAATAACTGTAACGTTTATTATTTACTGGATGTTTCATATAATATAAAAAATATATATCAGTTTTCTCCAGGTCACTTACAACGTAACACTGGGTCGTTGAAACAAGTAGACCACGGAGATTCTGTTTATTACATAACATGGCTTTTAATATTAATAATAACTATGTATTTTGGATTTATATGACAGCCATTTAAATAAAATGATAATTATCAGCGTGACTACAGTTGAACTAAAATGACAATGACAATAAGTTGACAGACAGACAAACACATTGTGTAATTACTAAGAAAGTTTGAGTTTAAGGAAATTAGTTTTCGCTTAAATGGAATAAAGTTTCAGAGAGAATTTATTTCCTAAATAAATATTATACCGCGATTTATTTATTTATTCTTGATATTCACGTATGTCTCTCAAGGCCATAAAAATTGCCCAGATTTTTGAAGACCTTGTGTGGGCCCATGGGAAGGTCGACGAGCCCTTGGATCAGACTATGTCGTCTGCCCGTCGCAATGTTCGGAGAACATGGATAATGGGCAGGCGGTGACTCCACTCGCTACATGTGGCCCGAAGAAATACTGTCAAATTGGCGAGTGACAACATGTGATTAAATGCCTAAGGGGTGTCGAGAGGTGGGCTGCAGGTCCACCGAAGTTACTTCCGACGTTACGCCTTTTATCATATCCGCCCTTGGAGCTTGAGACTAGCGATCTCCACTCTGTGCCGGCTGGCTAAGGCAGACAGCGAGGCGGGTACGATGTGTCACTACTCACCTGAGGCTGCACCATAAAGCCCCCTGTGGGTTTCATGAGGTTATTAAAATTCACGGACTACAGTTATGTCATAAGTTAATGAAGTCAACATAAATATCTTCATATGTCTGGTAAAGGAGATCACGAACTCCATTTAGATATCTCCTTAAGATGTCTATTTAAAATCGCAAAACAAATTCAACCTAAGAAACTTGCTGTCTAGTATTAAACCAAAAACACACACTATATAAACAAATTGTTAATAGAATAGGTGTACGTATTAAAAAAATATACGATACCTATTTCATTTCATATTATTAATAAAAATTGTTAATAAACAAAGACATCCAATTAGTACGCAAAATACAGTCGCAGAAAACAAGGCTGTTGTTATCGGCGAACACAGAAATGAATCACGCAACTGTGGAACGGACTTATTCATTAAGCCCGCACTGCTTGTTTAATTAATGTATAAAACACGTTGAATTTAATTATTTTTTTATTTACATTTTTTGGTTTTTGGTTTTTTAGCTGACAAACAAGCTTGATGGACGTTTGCAACAACAGGCGTGATATAGAGATCGGAGAGGAGCAAAAAATGCCAGTTGCTCAAAACTAACCGTTTCACACCAATACTCTCTGAAAGCGTGGTATCACATCGATCAAGCCAGTTCTTAGAGTTTTTTTTTATTTAATAGGTTTGCGTTTGAGCACGATCACGTCCAATGCCGGACGATGATGAAGCACGCTTGCCTAGAGAACACCTATTCACACGAGACTTGAAGAGACCCGGATCGTACTTTTCGGTAAACACGGACTATGGTAGTGCATTCCAGAACTCTGCCGTACATAGACGTTACGTGGGGACGTTTAGTACGCACCGGTAGCGTTTCCATTGTGAAACGATGGCGCACCTTGTGGTCCAAAGATAGAATGGAGTAGGCGTTAACAGTTCAACCGCACATTCTCCGAATTTAATCCTATAAAAACCCGATAGACTAGCAACCCAGCGGCGATGCTCTGGGCTTTGAAGCCTTGTATTGACAAGCTGGTCGCTACCAATCACCCTCTTAGCTCTTCTCTCATTTGACTCTAGCCATCCCAAACGTGAGAACACTTCTCTATGCTAGATCTTACTTGAGCACAGTAAAGATTAAGCAGTTGCTCAGCTGTGAAGTACCATCTCACCTTTGAAAGTATATTCAGCTTCTTAGCAGCCAGCTGAGCTACACTTTCAATATAGGAGCCGAAATTGTGAGTGGATGTTAAGGAAATGCTAAGAGTTGTCATCAATTAGGCAGCAAAGTCATTAGTCCACACGTAAAAAAACAGAGAAAATAGATCCTGCGTCGGAGGGTTTGTCATATAAGAAGATAAAACAATCTACAGACAAGTAGTGGCACTTACCCATCCAAATGGTTACATAACCTTGAGCTGTGTTACGGCATTAATGGACAGATTTGAATCTGTACTTCGAGGGCACATTGGTAACACCTTTGGAGTCGCTTAGATGTCCATAAACAACGGTAACCACTTTCTACCAAATGGGTTGTAAGCCTGTACTCCAGCGATAAAAATACTCTAGTTTAGAGAAAGCAAGGAACACAAGTTACATTGTATTGATTATTAAAAGGCACTATTTGCCCCCGGATTTAGGTATATTTATTTCGGAAACTATCCCATTTCCGGGATAAAGAGTATTATATATCCATTCTCGGTACTGAGACTACTTCTTCTTGGTCTGCAGTCAGTCCCTGTCCGCCGCTGGACGTAGGCCTCCCCAAGTTTGCGTTCCATCTCCCGTCTTCTTTCGTTATCAGTCCACCAGGCTGGAGGGCCTCTTACGCTTCATTTGCCTAGACGTGGTCTTCACTCCACTGAGACTACACATGTACCAAATTTCAGCAAAATCTCCACCGTAGTTTTTCCGTCAAAGTCCACCGGCGAGATTGAGTTACTTATGCAATAAATAAGATAACTAGTCTAACACTTATTTTAAACTTAGACCTTCAAGACTATGGTCATTAGACAACTTCAAGGAGCTAAGTCACACGTAAACATATGTGCATGCATATCTTATTTCATAGCCCCGATCTCTTGGAAACTCTAGCGTACATCCACGTCAGTATAAGCCGGATACAAACCACCCAACTTTCGTTTAATCTAAGTTGTTTTCTGTTTAGAGAAATTAGTGTGAAAACTTGGTAAGTAAAGTAAGTAATAAATCCTTTTACCGCTATGTGTTGGCCTCGGGTTAGCTTAAAGCATGACTAACATAAGATTAAGTCTCTAGCTTAGCCTAGATGTATTGCTGCTTATTATCAAAATTGTTTCAAAGTCGACCATAAATAATAACATAGTCCACATTATTACTAATCATATACCTACTAGGTTAGACATAAATATTGTTTTTATTTATGTGGATTTTATTCAAAGTCCTTCGTAGGGATGCTACGAATAGTGGTTTGACTGAATATTCGGCCGCGCTCTCAGCCGAAGCGCTAAATATTCGGTCGCACTCTCAGACGAAGCGCTAAATATTTGGCCGCGCTCTCAGCCGAAGCGCTAAATATTTGACCGCGCTCTCAGCCGAAGCGCTAAATATTTGGCCGCGCCCTCAGCCGAAGCGCTAAATATTCGGTCGCGCTCTCAGCCAAAGCGCTAAATATTTGGCCGCACTCTTAGCCGAAGCGCTAAATATTCGGCCGCGCTCTCAGCCGAAGCGCTAAAGTTTCATGCGTGTATTCGCGCGTAAATGGATTTTTTATTTGTTGATGAAAAAGACAGAACGTTTATATCGCGTGCACTAACGATGACATAAAATCCCGCTGAGGTGGACCTTCTGCGTTGTGAGGTCATTTAAAAAAGGCATTGTAATTGAATTTAAATACTATGAACGAACTTGAATAACAACTTGAATTTAAATACATAGAAATTTGAATGAAAGCTCTTTGATTTTGTGTTCAAAATCAAATACGTGACCCTTCACTCTTGATGGCAGCACAATATTAGTACAAGTCCATATTTAGGCTGTATTTCCATTCGCGTTAATATTCATGGGGTAAGAGGCGTTAAGCGGGGGCTTTACGAGGGGCCCGCGCCCGGGCAGCCCCTCTAATGAATGCCAATACAATTTATACACATAAACTGGGCTCAATTTGTATCAATTGTTTTATTGTTTTCCCTTTTGTTAATGGTTCGAGTGAAGTTTACTGCAGCATTGCGATCATTTTCATACAGGGTGAATGTTTCAAGCAGACCTTCAGTGAACAACTCTCAAAGTAATCACAAGACCGATTTTGATCAAAATTAAAAGGGTATCATAAAATTGTAAATCAATTATAGTCAGATTGGGGAAGCCTTTCAATGGGGAACTTTGTAGACCTCTCGTTATGTCCATCTCTGAATAGCTACTACGACAACAAATGGGTCAGTAGACAACATTTAAATCTATTTTTAAATTGTATATTGCGTTCACTACCCATCTTGTTTTTATATTTATATTGCCTTGGTTTGCTGTTTTACAAAAAAAAGATCTTGAGATAGATATTTTTTTTTTTTTTTTTTTATTGCAAGAGATCAGCAGACAGGCAGACGGCCCACTTAATGGACAGCGGTTACCATCGCCTATGGACATTTGCAACACCAAAGGTGCTACGAATGCGCTACTGCTCTCTTTAGGGAGCCTGGAACCTGGCCAAGAATGCCGGAACACAACACAAGGTTGTTATGGCGGCATACTCTAGACCAGGGGTGGTCGCCATCCAGTCGGGCAAACGCCCTACCACCTGGCTGTGGGTTGTTTTGTCGCCTCTTACGACAGGCCGCCGGGCCGCAGGAAATTGTATTCTTTCTCCGTTCCTGCACGGTGGAATAAATAATTACGATGAAAATTTTTTGCTAGACCTGTTGCCGGGGAGTTTCTTGCCCCTTCTTAAAACAACGATAACACGTTGTGAAACAGTGTGCAAGAATAAGAAGTAAATTTAAATTTTGACCTATATTTATGTATGAGTTTCTAAAAGTGTTCTCCAGTGGAACTTATTTTGAACAACAACTTTTGAATTTGATTTTGAAAATTGGCCATCGGTATTTGAGTAACCGAAAAATGAACCTTACACAAAAATTAAAGTAGTTCCCAGGAAATGGTTGAAGCCGTTGCTACCGCCTCCCAGGGCTCGCGGAGAGAGTAGCAGGCCGTGGGCCTGGCATGACCACCGAGGGGTTTCAGTGTCCCTGACCATGGTGTGACAATAGCACCGCAAGTGGAAGTAGCCTGGTGAATCCCGCACACCAGTCGCGATTCCCCGCACGGCTGATGCTCCTCAATCTGATTTCCCCTCGTAAAAAAGGTCGTCTGTAGAAGGTAGCCGTGGATACGAAACGACACGTACTTTCACTCTTTACGAGGCAATCTAAGCAGCTCTCAATAAACACCTCCATATAGAGAAAAACCTCAAGTCGATCTCGAAAGATCTGTATCAAGGTGGGGAATGTCAACGTTTTCTCACGAAGCGGCACCTCATCACTCAGTTTACGGCTGCGTAAAATGCTTTGCAGGTAATAAGCAGGTTATAGACAATTTACAACTCTACAGCGACGTCGTGATGAGATTTTTTAGGCTTTCCTACAAATATGTTCTTAAATGTATGTTGTAAAAATGTTATCAACCGACTGTGGAATGGTTTATTTTGATAGATTATTAATGATTATTTAGATAGATACATAGATAACACTTTATTGCTCACCAAAACAAACAAAAACAAAATGCATAATTGCAATACTTCTTGGCGAAACAACAGGCCGTCTTATCGCTAGAAGCGATCTCTTCAAGGCAACTCAGCTTTAAAGAAATTCTTAATTCTGGCGATGTAGGTGGAGCAGAAAAATGATAGGACTGTACAATTGAAATATACATACTTACACATATATATAATAGTAATGCAATAATACATGTATATACGTATATGCAAATAATTTTATTATTCTAAATATATATGTTTGTATTTGTTAACAGTATATGTGACAATCATTTTATATATTACAATAGATAAATATTTAATATATTAGACATATTTATTTAAAGATAGGTAGTACTTTCTAAGGGAGTTCCGAAATAAAGGTAATGTTTTGGCCCAGAGAGGCAAGTAAGAGGCAACCCATTCCAAAGTTTGACAGCCTGCACTGTAAAAGAGTTATCATAAAATGATATTATATAATAATATTATGTAATACTTAGGTACCTAATAAAACTGTCAATTGTAGGATTGCATGTCAGTAGTGAAAACTTTGTATCTGAGCATGATGGTCACGCGAGTTCAGTCCACAAAAGTGCCCGGAGAGCTGAAAGACGTTTTCACTCCAAAAAATTACATTTTATGTGGGAGGGTAAGAGATATAATTATTATATTTTTTCAATACCTTTCAAGCGATACGCCATGTAATGGCAATATAAAATTTATACCTCCTTACGAAATTTCAACCACGTAGACCCAATAATTTTCAAGAGAAATGGCTCTGATATACATAGTTCCATATCTTCAGTGCGATACCCTAGTAAGGAGAGAGCGAGTTAGTTTATAGACAGGGCAAGAATATTCGAGATATCTATCACAGAAATTAAAATTTTGGCAGTTCTGATGATGTGCACTGATTTCTTTGGCCTTCTTCAAACATTACAAGCCATTATTACCCGACCATGATCAAGTTGAGGGCTGAAAATGAAGATTAATGATTGGAAGGGATCGCAAGGGCTCCCAAGGGGTATTAGGCGCGTGGTCACTTGTTAAGTTATTATAAGCCAGTTTGTTTTGCACATCTATCTTCATTTCAGTATTTTATGATCTTAGGTCTTAGAAATGATCTAAAATCAAATGAATTTTTATTTATTATAAAGATACAATCATATAGAGATAATGCATTATTACAGTGAAGGAAAACATCGTGATGAAACCTGCACAGAGATTATCGATGTGTGAACCCTGCCGTTAATACTGTCCGTTCCCCTATAGTGAGAGGCCTGAGCCCAGCAATGGGACATTTAGATGCTGACTTCAAAAGCGGACTGATTTCAAAATATTCAATCGGCAACATTGAAGACAGAGACTTGGTAGCGCTTTTACTGACTTCAAATCAATTTACACGATGCCAGTACGAAGTCAGCACTGGCTCCCTTCGAATTTATCAGTTTTAGCAGGTTGTGTTGGTGGCCGATTTTTCGATATAGTGTCAGCTTTGACTACGATGACGCTTATGTTTTAGTTATTTCGACGAATCTTTGTAGTGTTCATTTTGCAGTCCCATAAGCGCAATACACACCAAAGCCATATTTACCTATATATGGCTAAAATCACAAGATAACATTTGCTCTGATATTGCTGGGGGTTGTAATGTTCAATCGTGAGGCCATAAATAATTGTGGACGCCCTTTGGCTCGTTTTTCAAGCAATATGACACTAGTTGACACTCGACAGATTGGCGCGGGAGTATGACAAATGACAAATTCAAGTTGCGATTGTGTTATTTCACTAAAATTATCTTGGTAACACGAATAATGTAAGAGAGAATTACCCAGCATTGGCTGACTATTGAGTTAACTGGTAATTTTTATATTTCTCGTATGTTTGTTTCGGATTCACGTAAAAAATACAGGGCCGATTTCGATGCGTTTTTCGTTGACCCTCAGCTAATTCTTAGACTTAAAATGTGCGCTACTTTTCACCCTGGGAATCCCGCTAGATTTTTTCTGGAAATTATTTAAAATGGCTACATTACAAAAAAAAATGAATTTCATTGTGATTTTTCTCTTATCGATAGCGAATTACGTACGTAAAATAATGTGAGATATTTTTTATACCGGAAATACCATGGGGTTTCCCGGGAGTAATTTGTAGTTGTCCAGGTGAAGAAAAATTAGCTTATTCCGCTACAGTTTTCAGTAAACCGTTAGCTTATGTTTTATTTTAATGCTGCGGTACTTTATGTCCCGAAAGTCCCACGGGAACTTCAATTCAAGCGTGGACGAAGTTAATCTTCTAATACCTATCTACTTCTCTGTTAAGTTACCAATGGACCAAATTTCATGTTATTTTTTGAAAATTGGTCTAAAATTTGTGACTAATATATATATATATATATATATATATATATATATATATATATATATATATATATATATATATTATACTTATATTTACTTATATTTAATATTGGTAGCCCAATAGTCGAAATTCGACCATAATTAATTTAACTTATAAGTTTGAACATTGTTAAGGTTCTGTTGTCAAAGACTATATAGTTCTATTATCACAGATTTCGCCAAGGCTACATTGTAAATTTGACTAAAACAATAAACAAAAGAGAATATATGCGTGTGTGTGTCAAATGCGCGGTGGTGTATGTTTTTTTATTGATTTAATGTGTTTTTTGTGCATAATTTAAACAACATATTAGCGTGGTGCACTCCTCTATATGAACTATAAGTGTACAAAATTTCATACTCCTCCGTCCGCGCAATTTCAGTAAAAAGGGGTACAAAGTTTTTCTGTGATATATTGAATTATAAAAAATCAACTTATTATAAGATGTTTAAGAAATACTTGTGTGTATTTTTCTCAATATCCTAAAGCTTTATGCTCGTTTTATTTTCCAGAGGCAATTACGTTTAAAGGAATTTACATTTTCTAGTAAAACACTTATCCCTACTTTGAACTATTTACATTTCTTTGAAAAACCTCTCAGACTTTTAAATTGCCGACTCCCGACATATTTCAAGGAAAATTTTGCCCTCTTACGCGATAAATAATAACCTATATTCATTTTAATCTTCTCAAAAACGTAAATGTTAAAAGAGACGGGGACTTGAAATGAAATACCTTGAGATAAGGATTAAAAGAGCGTTATATTTTTCTATAACAAAGTGGAAAACATCAGACCTAAATGCTATGGGGAAGACGAGAAATCTAAAAAGATAAGTCCACAAACAAGTTATCAATTACCATAATCGATTTGTGTGAATTTATTTCAATAATAATTAATATTAAAACAAGACTAATTCATTTAAATAACTAATCCCACTACAATTCTAAAAATATAATATTAACGTAATGAAAAGAAATAATTAAGTTGAAAGGACAGGTCTACAAATCCATTATTAGACCTGTTCTTGTATATGGCAGCGAAGCGTGGCCTGGACTTGAGCGACACAAGCAGGAGCTGCGTGTCACGGAAATGAATATGCTGCGGTGGATGTGCGGAGTGACGCGGAAGGATCGCGTCAGGAACTCCCGATTTCGCGGTCTTAGTAAGGCCACATTTTTAAAGCGCGACGTGTGTACTACAATCGGCAATCTATTAGTGACTGACTTTACGCGTTTTATTGAATTACGACCCTCTCCATTACGTTTGGATTTGTTGTGTTTGGTTATATTATATTTGTATCTGCGTTATACGTGTTTGTATAGTTCTAATAAACTCTAAAATAATTCCAACGGCATTTTAATTCGAGTCTCGCTAAAGTCGTAACAATATAAACACAGCAAACAATGAAGTAGTTACTTTAGTCTCATATAAATGTGTGTATGTATATAATCAAAATAGCAAAGAGCACCGCAATCGCGGCTCGAGAAGCGCCAAAGGAATTTCACCACTTAACGTCAAACTTTCAAAACTTATATTAAAGTAGTTTCAATCCAAGATTAGGTTAGTGTTAAATTTTAATATTAATATTGTTTTGACGTGGGTTGAACTTGCGCTCTAATTTGGTGGGTTCATTGGCTACCGGCTTGGGAATTCTTCGAGTGTTTCTCTTTCATAACTCGCCGTTAATTAATTTCAGTTAACTTGTTATGACATTAAGCTTAAGTTCTGTTTTCATGTTAATGTATACTTTGTTAAGAATTAATATTCGACACGACTTTGATTATTTATGCATTTGAACTTCTGAAATGAACAAGGCTTTGATAATGAACAGGGATGGATCGATATGATGATTTTATTTTTGCTAAAACAACTTTATTGTTGTTCACATATACGATAATAAAAAACGAATGGCAACGGAAAAGTGGAAAAAAGACCGGAAATAACGTTTTAATTTGAGGTGTTACTGGCAGATTGATAATGTACTTGTCCAATTTGAAAATGTCATGACATTCGTTTTTCCACTTGTCTGTCGAAGTTTCACTTCTATCGCATTCTATCGCATATTTATCGCAGGTTTACTGGAAATTATGATTTTGTTAGGTTAGGTACATTTTAATGAATGCATTTTTACCTTCTACCCCCTCCACGTAGCCGTAATGTTTTTTTTATAATAATGTAATGTATATAGAAGTTTCATTTCAAAAAACTGATTGAAAAATGTTTGCAAGTGAGCCTTAATAATGCTTATAAAAAACCGGTATACGTATTAACATCAAATGACTAAATTACAACAGAAATATCTGTATGTAATAAGCGACATATATTCTTAATATTGTTAAGAAAATAGTCTTTTATCGTCCTGTAGAGTTAGCATATTTGAAAAAAAAAGAGTGTTGTTAAAGGTGTAATATAGACGAAATATAAAATAATAGATGCAAAACCTTTGACCAATGAGACTAACACTCTGTATAAAGTTACTCCCATATAGCACTGATTATCAGTACCCACCTTTGAGTCTTTGATATTTGTATAAGAAAAATCTTACTATCAAGTTCAGACAGAGTAATATTACATATTATGTGATCTTGCTGAACATAACGTTTTTACAAATATACGTCTTTTAATGAAAAGTGTTTTATTAAATAATTTGCTTTTTGTATTTACATTGCATTTACAAAATCAAATAAGAAGCTTCGATTTCTAAGCTTAAAAGAAAAACCGAAAATTCACAAATTTACATTCTAAATTAATCTTTAACACAAATAGCTAGCTACCCTTCGGCTTCTATTTCGCTATAAAATTTAGACTTCAGCACAAAACATAAATTAGTTAATTAAAGTTGGTAAAGTTTCTAATTGCTTTGAGGTTAAAACTTCATTAGTTATCTTATGAAAATTCTTATCGTAGTACGTATTATAGTATATTATATGATAGTAGGGTTTATGTGGGCTCGTAAAGTCCAACCACGAAAGGGTCGACAAATTGTAAATGTCATGTAAAACATTCCAACTACAGTACATTATGCCTTGCCAAGTGAGGCACGGAGTTGGCTTTACTTATTTATATATAGTACTTTTGGGAAGTAACTAAAAGCAAATAAAATAAAATAAAATTCGTATAACATTAATTAGAATTAACTTACCTATTAATTCTTTCAAATCATTGTTATGCTTACATAACTTGCCATATTGTTACGAGATACACAGGACTCGAATTAAAATGCCGTTGGACTTACTATAGCATTTATTAGAACTGTACAAACACGTATAAAACAGGTACAAATATAACTGGACACAGCCAGTATAAACTGCACGATTCAATCACACGCGCAAAGTCCGTCACTATATCGCTCATCGAAACTACGTCTTGCTCGTATCGTAATCCTCGCTTGACTGCCCCTCTCTACCTTGGGCCATTGCTTTATAATGCACCGATCCATACCTGGCAAGCTTCGACGCAGTACAATTACAACAAGGATATTTCATATTCAAGGATATTTGATATAACAGTACATTAGTTCGACACTAATGACGGCCATAAAACAAGTACAATAACAATAGAATGTTTTTCTTAATTACAAATTTTAAACATAAAGTAAACAAAAGAATTAAATGCGAGTAGGTAATAAACTGCCCGTTACGACAGGCAGGTGTGCGTATTTCTTTGTCGGTATGTAACAATATTACATTGTAACATAGTTTTGTAAGTATTTGAGCAAAATGCTTGTTATATACATTGTTTTGTTAAAGTAAACTTGAGTGATATATTAAGTAATTTTTTATTTTATATTGAAAGATATTATTATCGTATGTGACGGCTAGCGGCAGTTAAGATTCAGCAAAACTTGTAATATGTGGATATTCGGGGCACTATCGCTAGTCGCCCCACGTCACGTGAGTTGAGTCGTACGAAGTAAATTGAAGATAGTATATAACTTAACTGTTTATTTCATTTTTATCTCCATCTGCCCGACACGCCTAATTGGGGTTGTTCACTTTTTTCAATGTAGCTTTTTAAAAGACCATTTCGAGGAATAGTGTCCCTAATCATTTCTGTCTAGTTAAATTTAAATTTAATAATTTAAATGAATTTACAAAATACAGTCAGGATAGCTTTTAGGATATCATTAAGTGCAACAAAACATTATAGATACAATATATCATAGATAAGATAAAACTACAAATTGACACAATCATAAATATACGTGTAACAGTAATTTGGAATTGCTCGAATATTAGCTTTTTATATAATTATCCTTGAATGTCGTATTATGACACATTATTTCAAACACTGTTTAGTACCTAAGTTTTGAATAATATAACTATCAATTAAGATCGTACTATAAATATATATGTCGCAGAACGGCCTCATTCTCACGACATCATCTTTAGTTATTGCAGGTTTAGTGGGCGTCACCAGGATAAAATGAGAGCATAAAACACAATAGCCACGATTTATACACTTTTAATTTAGATTTAAAAAACATTTTAACATAGTTTAGACCGAGCAGCGGGTTCAGGGCACCCGCTCATACTTCCAACTACAATACTTTCTTTAAAAATACTCTAAGGTCCAACTCGACCTGCTGCCATCAACCAAATGTGCCACAAAAACTCCTCAGTCTACCCAAGTAGATATTACTCAAAGTATAGAGGGCGCTGACCCCGCTCTGCCATATGCTCTGCTCCGATTGGTCGTTTATTAAATTACAATATTCATAACTTTTATTAGGTTAGAACGATCTTGAAGTTATAGAAACATTTAACAAATCTAATTAAATTACAATAAGAATTTTAGAAGTAATTATAATGTAAACAAATGATATTGTGCGTTATACATCCAGTCAACAATACATCCAATAATTATAGGTTCCCTCCGACATATACATTAAATTATTTATTGTCGTCTTACTAAGTAACTATTAAAATATTCAAATACCAAATAATCCTATTTAAAACAAGGATTTAAATTTTAATAACGCATATTAATTAATCAAAAACAAAATCAATATGTTCTGTTAGTTCTCAATCCATGCCTGTTGAGGTCACAGTCTAATAAGTTATTTGCCATTGAAGTATATTATGGTCTAGACATTACATTACGTGACCAGCGTGTCCATCGCAAACTCCATTTCGTTATAATGAACATCACTTAAAGCCCATTTAAAGTACATTCAGTGTAAATGGAGTCATTATAAAGAGGGACCATAATCGCATAGTGTAAGCGTGATAATTTCAATTTCATTTCCCTTTTGCTATTTCGTTTAAACACCTTCAAATAATTTTATATACCAACTATTATATATATTGTATATCAAATTAAGCAAGTCACGCTTGTGTTATGGGTAATATACAACGTATTACTCTACTCTGTGGCCGATCCCAGACCATAGTAAATAACGGAGAAACTACGTTTCTGAAATTTACTATACCAGGAATCGAACCCGGAGTCTCTGCGTTGCAGTGAGGTATGCCGGCAAGGGCTTAGCCCGCTCAGCCAAAGATGCCGTCAAATATAAATACTATAGGTAATGATAGGTCATAATGACATAGTGATGGACTTCGTTAGGCCCCGTGCTTGCCTTAGCCAGTCGGCACGGAGTGGAGATGGCTAGAATTAAGACTCAAGCTCCAGGGGTGGAAGTGATAAACGGCATAATGTCGGAAGTAGTTTCGATGAACCTGCGGCTCATCTCTCCACATCCCTTATCCATTCACTCACGTTGCCTCTCGCCAATCTTGTATAGCATTTTTAGGGGCCCATGCAGGAAGTGACGAGTCACCCCTCTTCCCATTTTATCCATGTTTGCCGAACATTGCGAGGGGCAGATGCTATTGTCCCTACAGTACCAGATCCCTAGTTCCATTAGCAGTTCATCCCAGTAGCCTTGTCCTCTTTGTGCATTTTTATAAGGTGTAAACGGGAATAATCGCCGGTCAATGCACTCCACATTTAGATTACATTTGGCAAGGGGGCTTCTACGTGTTGGCCTTCCCATGGGAAGGCACGCAAGCCCTCCAAAAGTCCGATCCATTCTTATGGCTTAGAGATCGTTAGTGGTACCACTTCAGATAATGCATCAGGAATTCTTCCCGATGACGTAAGTTTAAATTATTTCAATTCTGGCAAAAAGAAAGTATCGCATCCAATATGAACATTTCTTTTAGGACAATAAACAACCAGCGCGGAAAAAAATTGAAGAAGTTTGAACAGCGTGATTACCGATGTATGTAATCCTCCATTCTGCCAAAGTTTTATAACGCGAAAACTACAAAGATTCCATTCTAACAGTATTATTGTTTATGGTTTCAAAATTATTCTACTTTTTATTGCGTAGTAGTATTATGTCCATATTTACTATGTCCTATTTTTTCTTATTACATAGTAAGAGTTACGAATACAAAATTAGTTTTATGTTTAGATGGTTAAATTAAACCTTTCTCCACTTTAAAATCTAACTCTAAATGTTCCTTAATAGTTTAATTGCATAAGGAAAAACAATGTATCAAGGTATCTTATATATTTATGAAATAATTATGGATTATATTTGAATTGTCATGAAGAATGAAGGAACAAGTAAATATTCTTGAAGCAGACCCAGGGCTCTGAAGCGAATGCTCTGATCGCAACCGGGAGGGAGTAAGCTAGAATGATGATGCGATAAACAAAATTCAGACGTTACGCTTGTATTATGGGTAATACACAACGGACCACTCTGGAGCGGATCTGAGACCCCCAGACTATAGTAAATGTCGGAAAGTTCGTTTACCAAATTTACACGTCAGGGAATCGAACCCGGAGGCTTAGCTCTGAATAGAAAAACTAAATTGAAAACAGCTATTTAACAAAACCAGTGGTAATACACACAAACGAATCCATTTCTGTGAACAAAAGCCCCGTACGGGAACGTACTCGATGTATCACATGACCCTTTCAAGGTAAACAACTATTGGGGGAGAGCATAAATCCCTTTTTAGAGCGCGGGCCCTTTGTCAAGCACTTTCCTTGCCATACTAGTACTTTCATTTGTAGCGTGAATTGAGTAGGTGACATATGTTAAGGCATAATATATAGTATACGCTTCTTAGATAAGATTCCAAATGAAATTTTAGATCTGCCATACACTAAATTTAAAACCAAATTAAAAAGTTTCTAGCTTAAAAAAGGATATTACACTACTTAAGAATATTTAAATGCTGAAACTCCATTTTCATAGAAGCTACAATCGTCTGTATAACATTTTAATCTTGCTAAACATATGAGGAATTTAGGGAGATACAATATTTACTTGCAATACAAACTTTTAGTGCGTCTCGTCATTATTATAATAATGTATAATAATCATTATTATATCTGTGACCTTAGAGTTAGAAATAAAACATAGGTGTCAGTAAAATAAACTAAAATTATTTTACAGTTTACAATATTTCGACAGTTTACAATCTCGCGAGATAGATTATAAGTACGGTATTTACAATTTGTCAGTGACACAATTATAACTATTTCAGCTGTGGAATGACAAAAACTAGCAACTGATAGTGTTTAAACGTCTGTGAGTTCACGGTATTACTAAGCATTTGCTGATGTTATTGTATATAGCAAAATATGTAAAGACCGTATTAAAATATGATATCGGTCATAATAAATAATCTTTATAAAAATTATAATAAATTTGTTTTCTTTCTATTAAAATAGCATATCGTCGAAGCACAGGTATTCTTTGGGTTGTAGTGTAATTTTTTTATAATGCACTTGCTAGGCTTTGAAATACAAAGTAGTTCCCCGGCAGTGGAAGAGGCCTCGTGATGCCCACGCCTGCCAGGGCTGCGGGGAGGCTAGGGCATACCTCGCATAAGGCGAAGGACGGGACGGAACGCCCAGTAATAGCACGGCACCAGTTCTGACTGGACATGCTAGTCCCACCCCCGATCTGGCGAATCCCTCACTAGGTCGCGAATTATCCCCCCAAGGTTCTGACCTTGTCGCGGCTTATGTCCTCAATCGGATTTCCCCTGGTTAAAAAAAAGTTTTGAAATACATTTTAACTTATTTCCTTCTTAGAATGATATCAAAGGAAATGTCATCAAAAAATATATCAGACACAAATAAACAACCTCTAAGAAACCAAACGTATACAAAAATAACTTGTTTTTAACAAACTCCCTGGCTCGAGACACGATTTGTGTCAAAGCTATTCCTCATAAAAAACAAACATCTTAAAGTTTTACTCTGAAGCTCTCTTGACGATAGTAAACTTTATTTCCGTTAAACGCATTTAACCTAATTGAAGCAGAAAGGCCATAATAGCCTGTACTGTTGCAAGCCTGTGCTCATTACCCTGCATTAAGGAGATGACTCCTCTTGATGAGCTCCTTTGTACAACCCCCTCTTTTCCACCCCGCAACCCCTTCCACAAAGAAAGATGTTGCCTAAATTAACCTGGCGCGATAACATCATGCAATTTCGACCAAGGCTTCACACATAAAGCGGAAGGACGAAGTCATGAAGCCTTGGGAGGAATTACTTTCTTCTTGAATAAAATTTGTATGGGTGTATATATGTAGGTACCTATAAATTGGACAAAAGTATATGATTTTACACATAATTAGTTGATCAGTAGTGAATAAGTCTTGTTACAAGCTTTTATTTAACTTGCAATGGATCCTATGTATGTATGTAAGTTCGGGTGGAACTTGCAAGTTAAATTTGACCAACTTCCCGGTTTCTGATTAAGCTGAAATTTTGCAAGTATATGTATATCGCGTGACAATGCAATAATAAAGTACCATGGAGCTGATCTAACGATGGAGTCGGAAGGTGGCTATAGGAACTCCTGTACGAAACAAGATAGACCCCTCTTGTTTGGGCTGGTTTAACTTGCTTGACTAGCATTCTGCTGCTACGTGATATCCAGGATCTCAAAAGCTTGTATTTAAAAATACTTTTGTAAAATTAGTTGTTTTTAAAATTTGGATACATAATCATTATGATATTTATACCTACTGTTTATCTCAAATACGATGTATGGCTGACAAATTACATAGCACGTGAATTGTAGTAGTATGTATTATATACAAATTTTAATTATATGTCAATACAAGAAATTGTCAAATGTCTTTCGAATCTGATTAAGTGGCTGTATCACTGGTATACTGGTCTTATTATCATAAAATCTAGATTAATGAGTGTTGAAATACAGGATGTTTCCTTGAGCGTGTAAAAGTCGCAATGCGCCACTTGGGCCCCGAGGGCGCCTCAGCCAGTGCTGTAGTCGCGTGTCGCACAAATACAAATAGTTTATTATGCTAATGGCGCTTTTTCAATTTCAATGCAAATCCCTAAATGTATGGAAAACAATTTTGAAGCTGAATCTAAATTGATAGTCATTTTTAAAACCCGTTGTTTCGCTCCCCTGGCGGCGTGTTCATTATCCAACGAAAATAATTGACATGTCTTTAATTCCATTCTTGAGTTAGCTCGTTAAAAGAAAAACGCTTTGAAGAAATTTTATTTTTATTGCATAAGTTCAGCAGATTTGATAGAAGGCGGTTACCTTCGCCTATGGACATTTGCAACACCAAAGGTATTACAAATGCGCTGCTACTCTCTTAAGGGAAACTGGAACCTGATCGCTTATGCCGGAACACAAATCAAAGTAGTTATGGCCGCATAGTCTAAACCAGGGGTAGTATCTATTCAAACGGACAACTACCCTTCTACCTGGCCGTGGGTTGTTTTGTCGCATCTCAGAGCCAGTCCACACGGCGTTACTACGACGCATTAATGACGTTGCGACGTCGCAGCGGCGATGCACAGTTGCGGCAAGCATTTTATAAAAACGTCGCATCAGTCTATAGAAAGCATGGATCAACGCACAAGCAACTGAGCGCTGCCGTTCCGTCGTCACAATGTGCACACCTTCGCCCACTTTGTATCGGGGGCTGCAGTTCCGTTATGTGTGCGTTGCGTCAGCGCAGCATACCGTGTATACACTATGATTATTAGTATGTAAAACGACGCAGCGACAGCGCTGCGTCGACACAACGGAGACGCAACGCGCCATGTGAACTGGCTCTTACGATAGGCCGTCCCAACGCAAGAAATTGTATTATTTCTCCGTTGCTACACGGATAAAATGTACGGGCTATTGTAATCATTTCTGAGGTTGTACTGATGCTGGTGCGTCAAGTGCGGAACAAGAGTAGGAGGCTTGAGCGAAGCGAATTAAAATAGTCAAACATGTACAGTAACTAATATTATAAACGCAAAAGTAAATATCTGTCTGTTACGCTTTCACGGTAAAACTACTTGACCGTTTTTGGTGAAATTTGATATATACATATATATATATATACACATAGATTCTCTGAATTTTCCGGAAGAGAAAAGCGCCTAGATATAGAAGTGTGTGTGTGAGTTGACAGGCAGAAGTGAATCAAAGTATGAGAAGGAATGGAAGGAGTTCTAAATTTCACACATTTCATATATTATATCGTTATAATATATTTAAGCTTTAAACACAAAATCCATCTCCATCTGCATGAGTTTAGTTTTTTAATTTTTAAATATAATGTATTCTATCTCATTCTCTCGCAGGCTTAGTCCTATAGATTTATATGTTTATCTCTTTTGGGTGTCACTTTTTCACTTCGTCGCGTTTCAAATCGGAACAAAATTCTAATGAAATATCATTTCAAAAGTACATCTCTTTTATTATTTTACTGAATTAATGAAGGTTTAAATCAGTTTCATTCATTTCACGGCTCTCTGGGTATTGTGGTTGAACGCGTTATTTGAACTATTATTCCGCCATTATCAAGACAAATTTGGCATAATTTATCAATTTCATTTCACTGACACGAAAACTTTGCCCATACCTAAAACAAATTTCACGTCGTAACGAATTTTATATAAAATCTACTCCCTTTCGTTACAATTACGGATTTAAGGAGTTTTAATTGATCAAAAACTAATTTATAATTGAATTATATTTTAATTTCATTAAACATTGCGCCCGTAGGGTCCATTGGTAAAGAGTCTCCTTAAAGACATCTATAAGAATTTTTTGGCGCTACCCGTGATCAGAACACTGGCTCAAACCCTATCCGCGATCCGAATACTGGCTAAGACACTACCCGTGATCAGAAACCTGGCTTAGACTTGATCAGAACTCTAGCTCCTATTTTGCCCAACAAATAAGCATTATAATCTAGCGTGGCAATGCAGCCAGCCGTCTGGGTACGCTCCCCACTGGCTGTGATTTGCTACATAATTAACTTTTGATTTAATTGTTTTAGTTTATGTTTATTTATTAATACATTTAAAAAATATACATCACATTTATTTGTGTTTATTATATTAGAAACGGCATCTATTCAACTGAATCGACCACAGCTCTGAAGAGCCTAAAGGGGCACAATGAGATAAGCACTACGAGCAAAACTAAAATTGGAGATCATTTTAGATGTTCTTTTTTCGGGCATTAGTCACTTTTATTATACAAATAAAACGCGTTGTTATTACTCACTAGCCGATTGGATACTAGTTTCACCGACCACACAATGCTAGTACACAAGCCAGAATAGTAGTATCAAAACCAGTGGTGGAGGGCGCTGCTAGCCCAAAAGAATAAAATCGCATCCTATTAAACTATCCTAACTTGGGACGCTAGTTTACTAGTTTTCTCACTAGCTTATATTAACAACTATGGACTTTCCTCAATATAAACATAATTTTCATTTAAGAACAACATTTATTTTATTAACTTGTATTATTACAAAATCACACACAACCCGAGGTTGTTGACAGTATTGACAATCATTGGTTTTGACACTTGACACTTAAATAATACGTTTTGGATACAATGTACTTTTATCCAAACTATATAAAACGCTTTTTTAATAATTACAATGTTTTGTTAATTTGTAACACTTCTAGCTTGAAAAACTAGCCCCGTGTAACCTGGGCGGAAAAGTTTATTTCGTGCTTTTGTAATTTTTGAAAAGAACATGCAATACTAACTCATAATGTCCGTAACTGAAATACACTCAACATAATTCTGTCCACTTAGTGAGTGTGCAGTTTCATCGACTCACTGAGTGATTTAGTGAGTCAATTAGGTTAAATTGAACCCAATGAAAATTACCATTCGTCTACAGCATTGTTTACAGAGAGGGTTCTCTGCTAGTGAGGTTCTGATCCTCGTACAAATAACTGCTTTATGCTAAATTCCCTTTGAATTGTTAATTTCAGTTGTGTAAAAGCCAGTAAAAGCCTCCTTCACGGACTATAAATATACAGTAATTTATTCCCTAATTATATTGCGCGTTTATTAGGTACCTATTGTTTGCAAAATTAGATTCGTCTTGGCAACTGCCAGTAGCAAATGAATGGTTATTATTCTTTTATGAATAAATAAATAGAGTAAATTACGCTTTATTTTATGCTCAATTCAATTAAAATATAACTTGTTTTTATTATTTATAACATATAAATATTTTTCTGTTAGGGTTTTCCTCGTAGCTTGGCCCGCGGAAAGTTCTGACTCGCATCTCGACGAAGCTTTTCGGTTTTCGGAATAAAATATATCCGATTTTCTCAGAATTGAGATTACATGTTTTGGCGACCGATGGTAGAACTTTCTGGTAGCGTAAGCCGGTCTCAACACTTTCAGAAAAAGGTAGAAGATTCTGGAAGGGAAAGATAGAGATAGATAGATGTTTCGAAAGGGAGGATAGTTGTTTAGTTGTTGTTGTAGTGTGTAGTTGTTTTGCATTACCATTACTCTTGCATGTCTTTCAAGATCACGGGCCATAAAAATGGCAAGGATTTTTGGAGGTCTTGCGTGGGGCCATAGAAAGGCCAACACGTAGAGACAAATTGAATGTAAATGTGGCGTGACACTGACCAGCGATTATCCCTCTCTACACCATATAGTAATGCACACAAAAATGACCCCCAGACAATGTAGGACTATTGTGGGAAATGAGGACAAAAAGTACCAGGCTATTGGGGTGAACTGCTAGTGGTACTAGGGTTATGGGTATATGGGGACTAAGGCGTCTGCCCGCTGCAATTTCCGGAGAACATGGAAAAATGAGCAGACGGACCCTGCATGGGCCCCAAAAAATGTCATACTTACTTATCATTACTTATTGTTTCATTTGTATTTATTCGCTACTTATTTGTTGTTTCACATTTTCAATCACTCATCTGTCTGTCTTTTTCAAGTATCCCAAAAGGGCTTCACCGACCGAGTCTTCGCAACTTTAGGAATGGTCTTCGCATAGCGGATCGTCTTCTATCTTCATTATTTAGTGATCGACTACATATTTTCCAAATTATATTCCAGTATGGAAATGTAGCATTAGTTGAGTGATGATAAAGATAATTCTTTCGTTTGCTTTTAGTCTTATTTACATAATCAGATATTTGTATTCGCAAGTTAATATTAACGATTTGAGAGTTCTGATAATCCATTTCCTCCTCATCTATCCCATCCTGAAGGTTAGCGCGTTTCCATCCCTGGTGTTGCAGACATCTACAAGTGATGATCGTCGACCTGTTAACAGCTTTGTATTAAAAAAATGGTTCTTCTCATCCACATTTAGAAAACTGTGAAAGTTTTCGAAAATTTAGTTTGTTTTAATGAATCTTATGAATTGCTAAGTGAGCATTATTTGTTTAATTAAAAATATACAATAAGAATAACAATAGTATTGCATTAATAATGTATTATGTTAATGTATGTATGTGGTACGGACCACCAGGCTCACATGTGTACACCTGGGACTAAACCCGTAGAACCGTATACTAGAATGATAATAACTCCGCTTTTATTATCAAATCAGAACTAAATACTAGAATGATGATAACAATTCCTCATCTCTGCTCCTAGTTTTGTATATGTATCATAAACTAATGTATTCTACGTGACTCTCGACGACACGAATAAACCCATGAGGTTTCTGTACAACAATCGCATGTGTTTCACTTTTAATGTATATAAATACAAGCATATTGGACAATACATAAAAAAAATTAACTCTAAGATTTTTTTAAGAATTCATCATCATATTCTCTCCACGACACCACTATGAGGTAGATATCCAATATTCCAATCGAAAATTTTAAGTGGCATCAGAGAATTTCTAAATGAAATTCCTTGAACAAAACACTTGCCCACCGTGAAAAATTGCTATTATGAAAAAAAGAGTTCTCAAGTTTTCAATATCTCGCCAAATAACTGATGATTCCAAGAATATTTTTGCTGATAAAAACTTAATGTATTCCGAGCCTACTCATCGTTCAATAAATTCACGTAAAAAGGCCAAAGACGAGCTTCGGATGAATAAAAAGAGAGCGTCATTCATCCTATTATCCGAACATTATTCTCGGAAGGAAAGTAATAAGGCGGTCTAGAGTTTTTGCGACCTTGAAATTCGCTGGTGATGTTCGCTCAGATAATGAACTCTCGCCTTACCTATTAAGCATAGACGCTCCATTTGATTTGAGATAGATGCTTCTTGGAAGTAAGATAAAGGATTAGATTCTTAAAATACCTATCTTCTATCAATTAGTTATTAATATAAATACATTAAACTATACTATAAATAAAACTATAGTTACAAAATAACACCATTTCCGCGTTGGATGTTATCGCTGATTCGTTAACCTAGGTGCAAGCCAGCATTTTGGTCACGCGAGACCTTAATTAGACGGGTTGAGAGGTCTCGATAGAGGTGATGAGCTTCAGGCCCCTACGGGTCTCGACCCCGAAAACCACAAATATATATTAATATATAACAAATATCTTCTGTCTATAATATTATAATATCTTAAATTATTAGCTATGTCTGTACATAAAAGTTGGTATACACTATATAAACGATGGAGGACATGATACAATTTTGTGTATTATCAATATATTGGTTTTTATATCTCTGCATAATCATGACTGGTTCAGCTTTAGAGGTATTCTCTCAAGGGAAGCAAGCACGTCAGACAGCTGAGTGGAAGCCTCGAATATAATATTAGCGTCAGCTAGTGAAAATCGACTCTACATGCATTCCCACAAGAGTGGGGTTACCAGCTATTTCAATTACTATCTTACGCTTACGTTAAGTTACATTTTGGGAAAATTTAATTAACTTTCGGCCTTAATAAACTTTTCTACAAAGCTTCAGGACCGTAGACTAAGAATCTATAAAATATAAAATTAAATAAAAATAATCAAATATATTTATTATTTAATTAATTTATTTTATTATTTTATAAGTAGTTCATCCTAACAGCTCGATATCTTTTGTTTTCATTCCCTACAATAGTCTAACACTTACCGGGACTTGTCCTTGGCTGCATTTTTAAATGGTGTAGGTAGAGACAATCGCAACAATTAGATAAAATTTCTCAAGTGGCCTCTAAGTGTGGGCCATTCCATGGCCCCACGCAAACCCTCCAAAAGTCCGGGGCCATTTTTATGGCTCGTGGTCTGCAGAATACATAATAATATATATAATACTGTAAAAGATTGTAGGTAGAAACAAGGATTATACTTTTAAGGTTTTTAGGTAGAAAGCTAGAATCTAGAAGACTATTAGTAGAATCATTGAATACTGAGCCTAGGTCATCGAAATCAATGAGTGCCTAGAAGGCTGGCTACGTTACCTCGCTGCTGGATCACTTGAAAACCCAATTACTGGTCGGTTCACATGTCTTACTTTTCATTTGTCTTAAAATCTGTTGAATTTGGACATTATAATAATAATTTATTTGAAAGAACACATGTTTACATAATAACAGAACAGTTCGTTGCACTGCAAAAGTATAAAACTGTGCTGCAGTGACAACTCCCACCACAAGACAATGAAGTATATTACAGTGTTATATATACAATACATAGCACAGCATACAATACATTGCAAACATAATTAGCTTAAAACTATTACATTACTACATTACTTGTATGGTGCTTATATAAAATTGTAAACTAAATGATGTAGGAATGGATTATCATGATCATTATCATGCAAGAAGTAATTGAATGAAGTAGGGTTTCCGATATTGTTGTATTTTCTTTGATCTGACAACATTGAAAGGCGACTATTGAATATTCGTCGTAGGCCGCAAATTTTATTCGCATATGTTAATATGAAGATCACTCCCCGGAACGACAGGTTAAGCCCCCGCCAAAAGTGATATTTTATTAATAACGTGTGTCAAACGTGCTTTATGTATCCTTAATTCCAATCGGAAAGAATCTTATGAATATTGTCAACAAAATATGGGACCCTGATCAGGATACAAACACGTCAATGAAGTGTGAATCTTTTGCCACGAATGCAACGAGCATATCTTGCGAGTGTGATGTCGGTCCGAATCACGATGAAAGAAGGAAGTTTAACTACCGAATAATACTGTCGGTCAGACGATTACAGATCATTATTATTTTCATCTCGATTGCGTTTAGCACAGTTGCTTAGAACCCCAGGTCCCTTTTCCTACTTTTACTTCTCCACTTCGAGCACTCTTCGGTATCCCTAGTTGTAAAATCATTGATATGCATGTTATCTTTCACGAGCTCAAGTCAGTATTTCTGGGGCCTAGGTCTTCTACTGGGACCTGATGGAGACATAGATAGACATTTGTTCCCACATGATGGGACGAGTTCCGACGTAGCGTACAAAATGTTCGACTATGTATGTACCTATGCTGGTAACTTCTTAGATTTTCTCTGATATGTAACGGAAATGAAGTCTGTCGCGGATACGGGAGTTTCAGAATTGAAAATTGTAGATACTAAAAACAAAATACTAGTCACAACAAAATTACACTAATAAGAAAAGGAGACCATTTTTAACAGGATTTAATCTGACTTTTTAAGTCATGACATGATTGATTTTTTTTTGCCAAAATTACAATATGAAAGCCCAATAGCGTCATAATATAGTGCCCTTATAACACCATCTTTAGAAACTACAATCTAAATAATTGTTCTCAGTGTATCAAAATATGCTGCGTACTAAAACCAAAACCAGATAGAGATTTTTTGAAATGAGTATAGGCTCGATACTCGCAGAACCGACTAAAGAGTTAAGGATTTAGTAATCTAACACTAAAAACCCTTTAGGCAACCAAGGGTAATGTACCTCTTAGATAAGACTAGCACTGATTTACAACAACCTCCAGCAGCCATTACTGGAATTAGCTGGATAAAGTCCCGCTGAGTTATGGCTGACAACCGCAAGGTGTGCTTTCGTAGTGATTTGCGGCATTTTCACTGGATGCCATGAATTTAACTTGACGTCGCTGTTGACGCCATCGCCAGTCGAGTCAATGGAGATACTATTTATAGATTTAAAGAACGTGACAGCCTCAAAGATTTCGTACGAACGCCCCTACTTATGCCATCATATATAAGAATAAGTAAAAAGCTATTTACGTTTATAAGTTGGCGATTGGTATTCTTCAGTACTCTTCTTCCATGGTAATACGCATATACTTCGAAGCCTTAAAAAATAACTTCTACTTTATGGGAGTGGAAGGTGTATATTGAGGACAACAAATGGTGATGTAGCAGGAAAGCATCAGAAGTGTATTCTAGAAACACAGGCTAGGTCAGGCTAGAGTAGTAGTAGAGATTAAGCTATTATTATGCCAAAAGTAATGTAACATTACTTACTACAGCACCATCATTATTTGATATATCTTAATGCTTAGCTCGAATTTTCATATGCAACACATAAAACTTAATACCTAGTCCAAAATTGTGTAACTCCAAATAAAAAAGAAAAGAAAAAAGTCCCCAATTTGGACTTCCCTGGGCCTGGGTATAAAAGTACGCACGTACCTTTTACCGGTTCAGCAAATATGCGACCGCCAAAGCTCGCTTATTCAAAATATCGGTGAAGGCGTGATACGAATGCGAGCAAACGCGGGAAGCGGGAAAAATGGAGAATGCTGATAATAATTTATTCATACCTTCGTGAGGTGGGGGGGCGGGGGGTGGGGGGTTTGTGTCGGTGCGACGGCCACGGGCATCGCAACTGACACAGGCAGGGCTGATAAATATTATATAATAATAGTTCATGAAATATACAATTTAGGTGTCTTCAAATGTCGCGTGTGTTATCTTCCACATAAACTTCTTCGATAATTATAACAAAAAAAAACCATATTTTATAAAAACATGTTTCATAAATAGATATTTGAATAAGTATGCTTCCTCTCAGACTGTATTTACACCAGACCTCAGCGTCGCGGTAGCGTAAAGGTTAGCGCACGCGCCCCTAAATCGAAGGGCGCGCGTTCGATCCTGACCGGAACGCATGCACCTCTTAGTCAGTTTTCTGATCTAATATGCATATTGTTACAATTACCATGTGCTAAAAACGGTGAAGGAAAACATCGTGATGCAACCTGCACATCGAGAAAACCTATGTGTCAAACCTGCCAAGCCGACTTGGATAAGCGTGGCGGGTCTACTGTCCGTTCCCCCTATAATGGGAGGCCCGAGCCCAGCAGTGGGACATTTATGGCCTGACATTATTTATTCAGGTGCAACAACAATTGCGACCCTATATAATATAAAAACTGAAGTTTTTTATGTTTGCTTGTAGGCAGACTAGTATAGTTAGTAATTACCGTCACGCATGAATGCCTGCAACATTAAGAGCCGATATGTTTCCTACCTCGTATAGAGTTTAGATATCTTCTTACGCCAAGTTTAGAGTAACCACAATGTAACAAACTAAGAAAATCACGATCGACCGGAACGTGTCCAATCTGCGGAGTTCAATCCCCATTTTAGACACGTATGGCATTATTTTCATTTGCCTTGCTACTGGTTCAAATTGACAATTCATTGTCTATAAATTATAAAGTAAACCCATGGAAACACAGCATTACACTGTCTTGTTTACATGGCATCCCTGGAAATGAAAATTACAATTTTTTATTCAACTTTGATTCAATTTTGATTGACGATTATGAATAGTTTCCCTGATCGATGAGGCAAATCTATTTTCAATCTTTTTGAATACGCGACCCCTTTACAAGTTGAAAAATTATGGCAACCCCCTTGGGCCATAGACAGGCGAAAAGTTAGTAATTTAAATGACTATGTTTATGTCTTTCCCTATTTTGTTACCTATATTCATTATTACGGTCTATACTCTTCGAAAAGCTGTTGAGCTTAGAAAATACCTAAGTATGAGGTATAAATTTAAATTGCCTTTTCTCTTATGCCGGCGACCCCCCGAGCAAGGCTCTGCGACCCCCCTAGAGGTTAAGATCTTGTAATCATTTTGAAATAAATTTTTCAGAAAGTACAAAGTTGTCGAATAACTAAATATCTGTCTAAACAGCGATAAAGACTTGTTCGCAAGTTAACTAGCTACATAATTACTGAAACAGCGATATCGCTATCATGTGAGGAATAGCAATCTGAAATGCATGTGCATTGGTAAAAATATTTTTCTGACATTGAAAATTCCAAATGCCTTAATTACAAACACGAAGAAAGACTTGAACACGACTATATAAATATGAGATTTGTTGAGACTGCCAGAATGGGGCTGCCCGAATAAATATTGGCTATCAGACAGCCCTGATCAGTCCACCAGTTTTATTTCAAAAGTTTCTGTGGAATGTTTTATGGATCGGTTGGTGGCGGTTCCCAGAATGAGAGTACAATGAATGAAAAAAGTTTTTAAATGTATATTGCCGGCAGCCACCCGGTATTGGGAATGCTCACAATATTAAAGCCACTCTTCACGCAGCAACAAGTTTCTTTTCATGGGAAATTGTCTCTTTTCTATTAAGTTTTATTTATTTTTATGGTTCGAATCACTTGTGTTGCCATCTCTAATTGAAAAGATAACATATTATTAATTGTTTAATATTGTTTTACCTCTTCGATAAAAGATAGGTAGCTAATTTGAATCAAAGAACGTTTAGTTTTGCGACATGACAAGCGACTAACGAAGTCGCGTCTTAAAACATGCATTTTAGATTTTGGCAAAGAGAGATAGTGAGAAGGCTTAAGCCTTTTGGAATATATTTTTACAATCACTTCGTGCTAACAGTGAAGGACAACAACTTGAGGGAACTTGGACATCGAAATAAGCAAAGTATCGAACCCATTAATACACCACGGGTAAGCGTGGCGGATAAATTGTCTGTTCTCTGACAAGTTACAAATGGAGCGGTTCCAGCCAAGCAGTGGTACGTTTTTTAGTTGATATTATCAAATAACAATGACAGCACTAAAATCCCACGTTTAGAGATAGCAACCCCACTATCCTTAGTTTAACGAATGTACTTTTTATGTAATGAAGGTGACAGACGTACGTACTGTAAACATGCGCACTTTTACAAGCAAACAAAATGGTCACGCTATAAGTGCGCATACTTAGTCGCACGTCTATCACCAATTTAATATTACTAGCTTAGATTATCCACCTGTAAATTTCGGTTTAACCGTAAATCATCTTTTAAACTCTTGCTCGAGGATAGCCATAACTCTACCAGAGTTATTACTTGAACTAACTTTTTGTATCGAATAGGCGTTATTTGCGAGCTTAGCCAACTTTTCACTCCCCAACTCGTTGGAGCTCCCAACGTATCGCATAAACAATGCAAACCATATCGAGGGCTCTCCTTCTGATTGACTTGTGACGACTATTTGTAGAGCTTACTTGTAGTGTATTATAAAAAAAGGGCACATTGTACACCAAAGTAATACAAAAATGCAGAGTTTGAAAATTTCTTGATAAATTTAATTTTTAGAGTCACTTTTTCGTTTCACCGATTATCAAATCACGACCATTCTAAGGAAGTTTTACTTGAAAAAGTACCTTACATTTATACAAGTAACGAAATATGTATTTTAGCAATAATTAAAAAAATGGCTCTGTAAAATACTAAAATTAAATTAATTATTTTAGATCTATAAATAAAAAATTGACTCCATATCGCTGTCGGCGGGGAGCGTGCCCAAAATGCTAGGCACATTTCCACGTTGGATGGCAACGCTTATTCGTTGCCCTAGGTACAAGCCAGCCTTTTGGTCACGCGAGACCTCAGTAAGACGCCTTGAGAGGTCTCGATAGAGGTGATGAGCTCCAGGCCCCCACGGCCCCAGGGTCTCGACCCCGAAAGCCACAAATACGTACCCACTACCAATGGATACATATTTGCACATTTCAGGGCCTCCTGGTGTGCAGCAGCAGCCCCGGCTGTCATGGCTGTGTCTGAAAGGTGGGACGCCGCCAAAGTATCGACACAAGTTGCATCCCATACTGGCTCTATTACTTATTATTTACGAGTATACACTAGTTGTTAATATTCATGTCATGGAGTGAATGCGCAGTCCAAGTCAATCGCTCCTCAGAGGCTTAACACAAGTTTCCGCGTTTCGATGTCAAACAAGTGCCGTAAGTTGGGTTCTGTTAAAACCTTTGCTTTGTATTATTTTTACCTGAGAAAGGTAAGGGCATAACTTTAACTTTACTCCTGAAAAGGTTTGTGAGTTGTACGATGTTTATTTATTAAAATTGACAAACTGTTTTAGTTATAATCTTTCTTTCAGAAGAAAATTCAATGTAGGACTTTTTTATCACATTATATTAAAAGTGAACCTATGCGTTTCAATGTTATCTCGCGCGATTTTGAGCGGAGTCCCTGTCTTCAAGCCCCTTGTGCATAGGTACCTTCTAGTCCCTTATCTTATATGTGTCTAATCTTCAAGTCCCTTGTGCATAGGTATCTTTTAGTCCCTTGTCTTGTATGTGTCTAGTCTTCAAGTACCTTGTGCATAGGAACCTTTTAGTCCCTTGTCTTGTTTGTGTCTAGTCTTCAAGTCCCTTGTGCATAGATACCTTCTAGTCCCTTGTGCATAGATACCTTCTAGCCCTTGTGCATAAATACCTTCTAGTCCCTTGTGCATAGATACCTTCTAGTCCCTTGTGCATAGATACCTTCTAGTCCCTTGTGCATAGATACCACCATAATATGGTCTAAGAGAGAGCACGCTTACCTGGAAGGTTCTTCAGTGTTCATGATGAAGGTGAACTCAAAGCGCTTTGTTCGTATAGTTGGTAAGTCCACTATATAGCGGTGCTGCATGCCGGTGCGTACGGTTGATGGATGGCGCGATGATGGAAGTGAGACGCTGGACTAGTTAGTTTGAAAAGCTCCAATGCACATTCTCCAAAGTGTATCCGATAGAAAACCGATTAAACTCGATTTTAAGTTCAAAATATTGTTTTTTATTGCCTGAAGTAGGCAGATGGACCACCTGATGGAAAGTGGTTACCGTCGCCTATAGACGTTTGAACACCAGAGGTGTCGCCAACGTGTTGCCAAACTCTAAGAAAATGGGGGTGAACACCCTGATGTAGAAGTGAGGCGTTGGCACCAGATCAAACAGTTCCTCGGAGCACTCTTTGTTGTACTGGCGGTAGAATACGCAGAGGGACGCGAAGTCTCTGCGAAGGCGGTAGCGGTAAGCGGTTCTAAACCGTCTTTTAGCGCGGCTAAGACACATAAGACAATAAGACAAGGTTCATTCAAGGTTTTAAGTGAGATTTTCTGCAGATTTTGCTACGAGTTATGTTTTTGTACTGGGCAAGTGTCGTATTTCGCTTCCGCAATAAGACTTATTAGCCATAGGATAAAACCCGCATAATTGCCACCCTTTAAAAAATTTATACTATTAATAAACCTATGGTATTTATGCAAGAAACTTTAGGTGAAACTACATTATACTGACGCACACGACTGATAGCCTGTTCTTATATCTTACTGATCGTTAATTTCCCTTACTATCGGTTAAAATTTGACATGAGTTAATGTTCTTATATCTTTGATTTGATTACTTGTATGAACAAGTAATGTCCAATCAAAGATATGGGAATATATCATGAGACCGCTCATGCGTGTAAGGTTGTTGTTGCTGTGCACACAAAATGCACGCGCGTACAACACGTGTGTGGTGCATTTAACGCTCGTTGTAGTAAATTCTTCTCGTCGTGAACTACATTTGACAGATGACAGATGTATTAGATTACGCTATATGCACGCCGTCATATGCGTCCACCATATGCCGAAAATCTGGAATCGCTAGATCGGCGTCTTGTAGATAATGGCGGCACGGCGTGGATGTGATGGTGCCCTAACAACTATCTAGTATATAAAATATATAAAATATTATGTCGTTTTCAGATCGGCGCACAAGCTGGCGTGTACCTAATGTAGTTCTAGCTTTAACAATTAACTGAGAAACGGGGTCTAAGTGGCCCCGAACGTGTCTTACTTGCGGTGCGGCTAAGAAAACAATCATATTTCTCTGTGGTGCTTAAGGTGCAATTTCAATTTAGTTCAGTTTAGCCAAGTGGTAAGGCATTTGTCCGACTGGATGGCTACCACTTTTGGTTTAAATTATGTCGCCATAACAACCTTGAGTGGTGTTCCGGCATTATTGACCAGGATTCAGTCTCCCTTAAGAGAGCAGCAGCGCATTTGTAGCACCTTTAGAGTTGCAAATGTCAATAAGCGATGATAACCGATTTCCATAAAATGGGCCGTCTGCCTGTCTCCTGAACTCTGGCAATAAAAAAATGAATATATATCTAAGACATGCTATTAAATGAAAGTTCCGTGGTCAAGAACAGTGCAACACAAAAAACCATAAAATATGTTATTTACGAGACAAAAAAAAGTTTAGTTGCTGGGCTCAATAGGCCTCCTGTCACGATAATTATAGTTTTAGAACGAGGTCTATACCGCCACGTACCGCAAAAATGGAAAAGACAGATAAAGCGGTGTTCAATTCCCACATGGCTTGCGTTTATATAAGTTAGTTGGAGATATATGCACCTCTAAACCCATAAAAAATCATCTTTACCAGACAATGATTTACTGTATTTGATTAATATTTCTTCATTTATTAAATAATATTTGCAAATGATATGCGAGTTAATAAAGAGCAGAAGCTACGCCCCCTGGCCGCCGTTTATTGTCTGCTGGGAGACGATTTATATCAATTTATAACACAAACCCATTCATTATTTACCGGACAACGGCTCTATTATTTGTTTATTAATAAAAATATTTTATTTTCACATATTTTCATTTTCAACGGGTTAATTGCATTAAAATTAAATTATGGTATTCAGTATACGAGTCTTCTAGAGAAGGCATTAATATAATTGAAATGATTACAATTCAATTTAATTCAATTCAATTATTTAATGCGTTAGTGGGTATACAATTTTTTTTATGTAGTTTGCTAAATAGGTCTAGCCTCTAGACTCTAATAAGTGTAGTTAGACGGCCTGTCTGGTCGAGTGGGCTAAGCCTTTGCGGGCCTAGCTTATTACAACGCAGAGGTTCCGGGCTCGACTCCTGCTATGGTAAATTGCGAAAACGAATTTTCTCCGTTGTTTACTATGGTGTCAATTGTATATTACCCATAACACAAACGTAACTTGCTTAATTTGGAGATATACAATATGTGTGTTTGTCTGCCGATTATTTATTTATAATTGAATTTTAAAATATTGTCAATAGTGTTTGTAACATAGCATACAAGGGGCGATTTTTCAATCACCCAATAAAAATTATTTTATACAATAAAACAGAACAAGAAAAAGTTAAAAATGACATTTTCATAAATAGAACAGTTAAATTGTTTCACTTTTGAATTTAGGCGGGTTATAATTAAATATTATTTGATTGATTAATTTTAACTTGTCATTGAAAATGGCGCTGGAGCCTAATAATTCATATTGTTTTTTAAACTATTTTACGTAGTTTTAAATTACAATAATTACGAGTTGCCAAATTCAGAAATGTAAAATTTCATTTTTTTTATTGCAGGAGTTCAGCTGATAGCCAGACGGCGCACTTTATGGAAAGCGGTTACCATCGCCTATGGACATTTGCAACACCAAAAGTGCTACAAATGCGCTGCTGCTCTCTTAAGGCAGACTGGAACCTGGTCACTAATGGAACGCAACTCAATCTTGTTATGGCGACATGCTTAAGACCAAGGGTGGCAGCCATCCAGTCGGGCAAATGCCCTACCACCTGGCTGTGTGTTGTTTTGTCACGTCTTACGACAGGCCGCCCCAACGCAGGAAATTGTATTTTTTCTCCGTTCCTGCACGGATAAAATGCATGTGCCAATGCTTCATTTATATTTTTATCGAAGTTTGATGACTAAGTGTAAGTTTGATGACTAAGTGTACGGCTTGACTGGCAAAGCGTCAAAGTTGCCAAAAGGGATGCGATTGCAGTGCCATCTTTTTCGCTATGAAAATAACGAAAGTCTATCTTACGAAAACGACGGCATTCATCGGGATAAAAAAGGTATCCTAAGTTGACCCCGGGAGAGAGCTAGCTGTATGTAGAGTTTCATTTAAATCCATTTGGCAATTTTCACGTGATGCTCTACCCAACATACAGACAAAAAATCTAAAAATTGCATGTTGGAGTTTCCTGCTGCGGATTATCCCTCCTGATTTTTGTCACATTTTTAAACGCATTGTACAATCTCGAATCATTTACAGATTTATAATAGTATAGAAAATAGATAAAACGCTACTTGACTCTGTAAAGATATGACGTCATTACTTACTACCCTCGTACACAATCTCGGTGGTTTCGGCGTCTTTTAATATGATAAATAGTGGGTCAGTGATTTGGCTGTTAACTACCCTATTAGACGAAATCAGGTCTCAAACTAGACCAAAGTGCACCTATTTCGTTGAAATCACGATACAAATAAACAACCTCTGGTACGCTTGTCTAAATACTCGGTGCTCGGACGTAACTGAATTTGCGGACTCACTTAGTGCAACTGAAGCCAAAAAGCGTTAAAATCTTTCCCCTGTGCTGAATACCGACGATAGCGCCCCTTTACACCATTCGGGACGATTTTCAATTCTTATAATATTCATGCAACTATTAGCAGTTGGCAAATGCGTGTTACTTACTGCATGTAGCTCATTTCTGGATCTCCTTTTAAACTTGCTGAACTCCTTCTTGGCTTAGCTGCTCACCAAACTCTTCACTAAACTCGTCACTGTCCTCTTCTAAACTTCTCTTCTAACTCTCTCTTATCGCACTTGTGGCTTTGTTGTCTTCAACTGAACTACAGGTAGGAGCGGTTTACGTTGCTTATTTACCCCGAAGAACCTTCTGGAACGCATAATTTCGATCTTCTTTTCATTATTATTTTATTGAAAATTCTAGAATTTTTGTCCCTTTCTAAAATATATCTGTCCTTGTCGTTGTTGTTCCAGAATCTTCTATATTTTTCTTGAACCAACTAGATCGTTCCACCATCATTCGCCACATGTTATTTATTATATGAATCAATCATGCGACGTTCTGGACAACGTAATCCTGAGATCGGCTTCTTAGATCGTGTTGATGGACACTTCTCGGTACCATGTAACACAGTTTATTCACTTAATCAAACAATCAATAATATTATTCACACTGTCACGACTTCTAAGTACTTGCGCCTAGATGAGAGACTCTGGAGATTATCATTGGACAGTAGCAGTAGCCCTCAACTTTGAGGGTGTATTGGATCAATGTAATCAACGGGCTTACCACCAATGTTCGGATCGAACACATCCAGTGACATCTAAAGAAGCCCCGCGATCCACGGGTAGCACGTTCGACAAGAGTTTGCATAGCAAATGTTTGGTTTAGGCAAACGTTGGTCCAACATTGTGCGGTGCGCTGTACTTCTCTGAATTGAGTTGTCTACCAAGTTCCTCTGTCTGGGAAACTGTTCCATTACTCCACTATTCTGCAAGTGTTCGTTAGCTTCAGCATTCATTGCTGATTATGCTTTGAAAATTATATTTAAATGCACTGTAGTGACTTATTAATAAGTGAATAATAATATATAAATTAATTGCAAGGGCTTGCGGCTCTTGTTGCGTTTTTATTATTAGTTTTCTAAATTGCGAGATCTTTTTTATTCGTGTAGGAAAGGAGAAAGAATACAATTTCCTGCGACAGGCGGCCTGTCGTAACAGGCGACAAAACAACTCACAGCCAGGTGGTAGGGCATTTGCCCGATTGGATGGCTGCTAATCCTGGTCTCAGGTGTGTCATACATAACAACCTTGAGTTGTGTTCCGGCATTAATGACCAAGTTCCAGTTTCCCTTAAGAGAGCAGCGGCGTATATGTAGCACTTTTGGTGTTGCGAATGTCCAGAGGCGATGATAACCACTTTTCATCAAGTGGGCCGTGTGAAAAAATTATATGCTCTTTGACTCCTTTTACTTATACGAACTTTGACGTCATAAGTGTGTTCACACGTACAAGATCCACTTTCCCAGATGGTTTGATTGTCTGCTCTGCTATGATGTATTTAGTATAAAAACGAAAGATAGTTTTGTATAACTTTTACTCTACTTATTTATTATTACTCCTACTTTTCATAACAAACCCACAAGGTATAATACTGTTGAAAGAATATCAGAATTTACAAATAATGTTATTAAAATATACGACGATAATGTGCACGTGCGCGGTTTCATGACGTTTAAATCAAATATTTATATTAAAGTTAACAAGAATTTTTATGAAATAAGGTTCTTAGGTCATAAATACAGCACGTCTAGAGGTTTTAATAATAACATGATGAGAATGAATCAGATTGCGTGCGGGAATATAATTTTAGTATGAGTTACACAACTTTCCGAATTCAGCTTTATTAGTTTGGAAATTTCATATGTCACTTTGTATTTAATTTTCTCTCCAATAAGCTCGGAAGCGGCTTAATGGGTTTTAATTAAAATTCTAATTATATACAACATTATATACTCGTTGCTATTATATTTTTTTGTCTATTTGGTCATTTATACTCATCCATGTTGTAGTTTAATATTCTTTTTGTCACATGACTTTCATCCATCCTCGCGATATGCCCATATTAACTTTTTCTTCTTCCGTTCAGTTTTTCAGTCACCGGTGCAACTTTTAGAGATCCCTTATATACTCAGTTCTCACCTTATCCATTCTTGTAACACCATACAAGCATCTCAACATTCTCATCTCAGCTGAGTCCATAAAGTCCATAGCAACCCTTAATTAAATGGTAAATTCATTTTTCCACCAATGTCTGATATGTATCATTTGTCAAGTCAATGAAATAATAAAACACTCGGCTAAAGACCACAGTTATGTTTGTGGAATTGACAGCTATACGGTCCTATTTGAAAAGGGCTTTAATGTGTTTTCTTAAAAAGTTAGCTCACCCCAATATGCGAATCTGGCCTTGCCCCTACGAGGTGCTCACACGTACACACATTAGCCTTATATGTCCGGGACAGTAATGCCTGCGGCTAATCCCGCTTTATTAAAAAGTTCCCGGGATTCCTTGCGAGACTCCGTTATGAGTTTTCGTGCGCGCACGTCGCGGTTATAGCGGATAAAAACCTGTACATATTTACATTTTTTTATAAAGTTCACCTTACTATAATCGGTTTTTTGGATCTTTTTTTAAATTTTTATTGCAGGAGTTCAGCAGACAGGCAGACGACCCACTTGATGGCAAGCGGTTACCATCGCCTATAGACATTTACAACACCAAGGTGTTACAAATGCGCCGCTGCTCTCTTAAGGGAGACTGGAACCTGGTCAGTAATGCCGGAACACAACTCAAGGTTATTTTAGCGACATACTTAAGACCAGGGGTGGTAGCCATCCAGTCGGGCAAATGCCCTACCACCTGGCTGTGGGTTGTTTTGTCGCCTCTTACGACAGGCCACCCGGCCGCAGGAAATTATATTCTTTCTCCGTTCCTGCACGGACAATATCTATGAATATTCAATAGACTTCAAATGGCTTTCATAGATGAAGGCTCTTCTGTATCGTTGGTACAATGTATTCAAGCACGGTCGAGTATCTTTGGGGGATGAAGAAAGAAGTGGTCGCCCGTCAAAGGTTGTTACGGAAGAAAACGTTCTAGCAGTGAAATGTTTATCCAAGACAATAGGCGAGCTACGTATTCAAAAGGTTCAGCACGTACTGCTGATTGAATTGGATTGGATCGGAAAGCATTCAAGAGTTTCTACATATGCATTTTCGTGTGAGGAGGATAGTTTTACGCTGGGTGCCACACAATCTCACCGATGCTCAGAAGCAGGCCCGGGTAGAATAGTGACGACATATTATAAACATTAATTCATCATTCCGTTCCATTCTAGTTTATCTAATATATAAAATTCTCGTGTCGCGGTTTTTGTTACCAAACTCCTCCAAAACGGCTGAATCGATTTGTATGAAATGTATGCATATCGGGTATTGATAAACATTTATTTTTTATACCACTGACTGATAAGGGTGACCCATGACTAAATATTTTTTGCCAATTTGTTTTATTATGACTTTTTTATGATTCGGCATTAAAAAATACATACAACCCAAAATTTTACCCTTCTCCCACTAACCACTCTTTTTTAATAGCGATATTAGTATTTTCTACTGGGATGACTTAGATCGGATACCAGCATTTAGGTGTTTTTTTGTTGTTGTATGTTTTCATGTTTGTTCCGGAATGGTTTAAGTGACGATTTGACCCAGTAGGTGGCGCCACGATACTCCTCCTAAACGGTGGGCCTGATTTTGAAGAAACTTTTTGTTTGTTCAAGTGGGTTTGAGAATAGATTAACATTTGCTCCAGATGGCGCTGGAATCGGGCTCTAGATTTTTATTATTTAAAGGCAGTGCGTGAGCGATGCGATGGCCGGGAGAAGGCAAAGGGACGGAGAAGAAGAAGCAAGGAAGGTTGTTGCGGCGGCCCTGGATTTAGCGTTAAGCGAACTGTGTCAAACTTGCGGGAAAAGAAGTGTGGACAATTTGGAATGGGAATCGGAACGAGCACGCACTTACCTGGTTAATGGGAATGAAACACGGCTCCTCTTCTCCACTATCTACTATCACACACACTTTATTGTATTTTATGTTTATAGTATTTTATATTATATATGTATTAATTTTATGTATTTTAATATTAATTTATTATATACTAGCGACCCGCCCCGGCTTCGCACGGGTGCAATGCTGATACAAAATTAAATACACTACAGAAAAACTATGAACGTTGTATATAAAAACATAGCGGCCCGCTCCGACTTTGCACGGGCATCACTACATAGAAACCTCTAAAATTAGCAATGTTGCCTTAGTATATGATGCATGTATTATACATATAAACCTTCCTCTTGAATCACTCTATCTATTGGAAAAAACCACATCAAAATTCGTTGGGTAGTTTTAAAGATTTAAGCGCACATAGGGATATAGGGACAGAAAAGGCGACTTTGTTTTATACTATGTAGTGATAGTGATAGTGATTATAATGGCGGCGCGGAGCGGGTTATTTATAATATATTTATGTATGCGGGGAGATTTATTTTATAGTATTTTATGATATTTTATTTATTTACAATGCGGAGCGATATATTTATTTTAATGATATGACAATGAGTGATTGAAGTCACGTGCGAAAGGGGAACGCGCCGTCACAATTTAAGAAGAATTTAAATATGTTAAAGAAAGTATGAATAGGTCGAAAGGAGGTTTACATGGCGGTACCAAAGGTCTTACCTCGCCACCAGTCCGCCGCCATACAGCACTCGTCCCCGGTGATCACACACTCACTAGGATTATGTTTAATGTGCCTTGAATTCAATTCCAACAAATTATTTCTATTTATTTGTGTTCCAACAATTTATCTTACAGTATCTTAATATTGCACTGACAGGTCTGACACTAAATACAGGTCTCTTGTTTCGCGCACTCTTCATTTAAAAGTATATTCTATTCTTGATGGCGAAGATGGAGAGGAAGAGATTACAAGGTCTGCCCGTAACAGCTAGTTCTATTTATTCTAAATGTCCGTAACTTGCAAAGCAAGACTGTAGTTTAGTTTTAATAGTACATATATTTTGGGCAAAAAATAAAGTTGTGGATAATATTTTCGTCGGTGGCGACCTCTAACTGCGAAACGTTAATTAAATTTTACGGCTGCCCCATTTTTTGTGAAAGGCTATTTAGTATTATGCGCTTACAGAGGGAAAAAGTAATGTTGCTTCGACCGGAATAAACAAACAAACCCGTGCTTATTTAGGAAAATTAAATCTGGTATTACGTTTTACATATTTATTACCGAATTATGTTTTCAAGTTAGTACGAATATCAAGTGGAATATTTTTTATGCTACTTTTTTATTGCAGTACAGCAGACGGGCTGATGGTCCACCTGATGGAAAGTGGTTACCGTCGCCTATAGATACAACACAGGGTTCACTGCTTGCTCAGCGTTTTACATAGAATTGTATACCCATTCATCTGTCTATAACTCCTTAATAAGTATATCCTGAACACGTCAATCATTTTCTAACATTGATACGCAACCCAGCACACTACGAGTATATATACCCTACTCTATTTTTTAGAGGCGCATAATGGAACATAGTTGAAGGTTGTTATGGTGGTATGCTCTTCACCAGGTAGCCATTTAGAAGGACATTGCCCTACCACATACATGGTCATGGTCACATGGTCCTTACCCCACCATTTTAGCTCTCTAACTTTACACCATTCGTGGTTTGTTATCCACTGTAGTCAGTTGTGTATGATCAGGTGTATTACAACTAATCTTATACTAATATGTAAAGCTGAAGAGTTTCTTTGTTTGCTTGAAGATAGCCCATTTATCTAGGAAGGTTATAGGCTATATATCATCACGCTAAAACTAATAGGAGCGCAGCACCAATGAAGAATGTTTCATATACGCGACGTCGGGGGCACAGCTAGCTAGCAATCTGTTCCTGACTGAAGTATTTTTAAAAAGATGCACAGAATTTAATCGATCGATTTTATCATTTACTATAGCTAATATAAGTTTTTTTTTCAGCATACGCTTTCAGTATCCCAGAATACATTATACGTACTCCAATTATAAAAGCAACAACTGCACTGCAAACAAATCTCAAAAGACAAACACGATCCATAACGTAACATGGAAATGCCCCAATTTTGATTGCAACGTGTTTTCCCAAACGAAATAGAATGCACAGAAATTTCGAATTGGGATACATTGTAGGAAATTTCCAATTTAAATACAGTAGCTGAGAGACGCCATTTTTCAAACGATGAAATGTATTTTTTATAGCTCGCAATTTAAAATTCAAAGACATACTTTGAAGGGATTTCAAACACGGAAACGTGCTGCTAAAAGTTTAAAAGAAAGAAACTATTTATTTGCTAGGAAAGCGACAATACAAGAATTTAGAAATAATTTCTGTATTTCTATGGTTAAATTTAATGTGTTGTTCGCCGCATTTCCACCAATGAGGTCGCCAACCTAGCATAAAACTGTGTTTTATGCTAGGTTGGCCAAAACACCTGATTTTTATTGCCAACTTCTAGGCCTTATATAATTATACCTGAATATATTTATTTTATTATTTAAAATTTTTTAAATTTATGTGATAACAATCTTATACAATAAAAGAGAATTTAGCTTACTTGTATTGTATTCTACCCGTAAGGGACTATGAGTAGAATACTGAGCCTAGATCACCGTCTTCTATGGGTAAGGTGCCCAGAAGACTGACTACGTTTCCTCGATGGGTCGCCACAATTATCCGTTGTCTGAGCTCGCATCCCACACCGAAGGATTGCCACGCTGCCAGGTAACAAAAGTCATTCCGTGAGGATGCCTTCCATCGTTACATGCAATGCCGTTTGGCTCCAATAAAGTCGGCACGTTAGCGGTGGCCCTCCGTAATTATATCTAAAATTTATGGTATGTGTTATTACTAGAGATGTACCGACTAGTCGGTAAAGCCGACTATCCGACGACTTTTTGCCAAAGAGTGCCGACTATCCGGCTTTTTACTTTGTAGTTACTTCTACTACTACAAGACTTTCTTTTTGACATGATTTAATTTTAATTAAGCTATTTCACATTAATGAACAATTACAGTATTATCTTTAAACATTTTTTTTTATTATAACACAGAAACACCGCCCTGACGCCCCTGACCCGTACTAAAGAAAAAATCCAAAAACAATGCAAAGTAAAAAAACCAGGTTCCGACATGGTGGTTGCGACTTGCGCGCGTATCACCTATAAACGAAGCGTTGCGGAAATGCCCGAAAACGTGGTCGTCTTAGGCGAGTAGTCGGCTTCTTTACAACCGTCTAATCGGCTAGTCGGCTAGTCGGCCAGTCATAATCGGCGCATCTCTAGTTATTACTAACTTAAATATAGTGTAATCATTCACGGCCTTACTTATAATAATCTCGTTAAGAAACGATTAGGCATCTCTTAAGTAAGAGAATTAGAATCAATTTCTTATCAATGAATATCTCTTTTTTCACTTATAAACATGTATTACTTGTTGTTTACCTAAAAGGAGCACAAATAAACGAAATTTGAATGATTAACTTAGGTTATACCCAAAATATTTAGCTAAAGAGGAGTTTATGGGTAAGATTTTCACTAATCAGATGCTCAGCAGTTACTTAAAATTTAACAAACGTTTATAAGTAAGGCCATCATAAATTAACCTATAACTATGTTAAATGAGTGCGTGCGTGTTGTGTGTGTGTGTGCCCTTAGTGACTAGTGTTATAGTCGATTAGGTAATAAACATTCGGTGTCGCTATAATTTAATGTTGTCCGCCATTTAATTAATTCGTGTTTAAGCTTTGATGTTGACATTTCTTTGGCGGAGGCTGTGTTGGCATAATAATTATAAATGGATATAGTACTGTTTTTATTCCTGCGACCAGGCAACTCTAAGAGTACTCTCAGAATATGAGAAATGAAAACGTAATTAATTACACAAATGTTACAATTACGGAAAAAACAATTAAAATAAGTTACTTGTTAATTAGTGGTGTAAACCAAAATGACGTGAGCACACACGCTCTGACACGCAGAACCCTACGTGACCTTTTAACGCGAGCAAAGGTTACACGTTTGAAGCAAGGGTAAAACGTACACCCAGAAAATGTCGGTAACGGACCAAAACGAGAATATCTTTCTGAATGTTGTGAATAATAAACAGGTTGTTGTACAGCGGTGCTCGCCGACATTGCGAAATTGAAATAAGCAGAGCCTTGCAACATCGTTTCCGAGAAAAAATACTGATAAGTAACAAATTGTCATGTGTCGCTCAAGTAGAGGCCACGCTTCATTGCCATACAAAAGCTCAGGTCTAATGATACATTTATAGACCTGGCCTTTTAATTTAACCGGTATTTTGGGATCACAAATGACACCTGTCACCTTACGCCGCTTGGCCCTGACTGCTGATAATAATACGTGTTATATGTGAATGTATGATAGTCGTAAGGCTGTGACCTCTTTTATCTACTGAGTTCTCTACTGTAGATGGCGCAGATAACAAGAGTCAATTGCCGGCTTGTGTGGAGTCTCAGCAAGGTACCTATTAAAGAGGTGACCCATGGGCTGATACTCCACTAGAAGCCCCTTCATCCCATGTACTCCGCGCTCATTGTAGGAATAGTGTGAGACTTAGAACAATGAGAATGCTCCGGGAGAAGCAAACTCACGTCGTCAACAGCACTTGGTTCTTACGCTCCCCAGGTGCTGGAGGACCCCTGTAGCGGAATTACGGGCGAAGATTTAGCGTGTATCTGTGCCTTCAGGACCACGACAGACGAGTGCTGTGACCTCTGTTATGTTTCTGGAAGTTAATGGAATTTACCTGTTAATCTTTCCTGAAAACCCCGGTAAAGTTGTGAGGTCTACGGAACAACAACATAACGTAAAATCCAACGAAGAAGCGCTAGCCAGTAGTTCGTTGTTCACGTTTCGGCAAACAAGACTTTATTGTTCTTGTAATTCACTAACAAACGTCATTATGACAACGCCAAGCAGGTCTCGCTGGTGCAGCTTTATATATTTAAGTATTATCTATAGGCACAACCAATAAAATATACAACTTTCTTTTCATACCCAATAACTTAATATCAACGATAATAAACACGTATGAACGAATAACAGGAAAAACAAGAAGTTCCAAAACAACGGGAAGGCACATTACAGCAATCCCAAACACGTTATTTTCTAACAAAACTTTTCGAACATTGAATCCATTATTTTATTTTCGAAACGCTCATCACCAACTACCATTTCTTTATTCCCAGGAGACATAACAACAGTATGGCACGTCAGCAATGTTTTTATAGCCTCATCCGATCGCTCATAGATACTTTATTTCTTACCAATAGAGCAGAACTTTCTTTCTCCAATTGTTGAGATGAGGAAATCTCAGATTGGCCGATAAACAGGCACGAGACAATATATAACTTTTATGTATTTATGTGCTTCCTGCAATGTTAATACGTTTTTACTATCAAAAATTGATTCAATACTGGACTTATCTATACTACATACTACAAATAAATAAAATTGAAGTTTCTGTTGGTAATGTCAGAATAACAGCGTTTTACTAATGCATATAAAAGGATATACTCAAAATCAATAAAATAAAAAACAAAATTTTGTCTGTCTTTCTGGATGTTCTAGCTTATGCCTGAAAGCACTGGAATCGATGTCAACGGAAGTTTCACTGGCAGATAGCTGATGTTTGAAGGAGTAATAAGTTACTCCTAAGGCTAGCCTAAGGGCTAGTGTTACTTTTGACAAACATGTGTTCTGTGACAAATATTAGAAGTGAAACTTCCACGGACAAGTGTAATAACGAATCGCAAAAAAATTTGAACTTGAAGTTTTAGGTTTTAGGGCAAGTTTCCTAATTGGACAAGTATATTAACAATCTACCAATTCCCATCTTTGAGCTTGACAGCTCCACATCTCTTTTTAGATACCATTCTAGCACATGTTAGTCTATTTTATTATATTGCGTCTTAAATGGTATAACCTGTTTAAATTAAGTTTAATTTCAAGCAAGTACTTCGTAACATTATCTTATAATGTGTTATAAAGCTGATTGTGTCATATATAGCGCGGTAAACTTTTCCCATTGCAGAGCATGAGTGTAATGTGTGTTGGTTCACACTTTGTTATACTTCCAAAGGGTCTTCTATATTAACTTAATGGGGGTTTTTGGTCCTGTTTACAAGTTCATTTAGCCAGTTCTGTAACTAATTTATAGAAAATAAAGACTTATTTACGTTACATATTTTTATTGTCTCGCTTAGTACTTAGCGAAGAAGAAACTTATAACAATACACGTGTTACATTGTGAATTCTATTTGTATGTGCTGAATTTAATTTATACTAATAAAGTTATAGTCAAGATTCAGTGTTAAATTTGTCTTAACTCCATTTCCTTGTATTAATGGACGGACAGACGGATGTTCTTACGTACATACAAAATAGTGTAAGAGTTCCGTTCTACTATCATGATTGGTTCTGAAAATCTAGATTGTAATTTTTATGAAATAAGATACTGTTTTCTTCTCTTTAACGCCTTGATTTGTTTTATAGTAACTAAAAGTGTATCTAGTAATATCTACTTGTTATTGGAAAATAAGAAATCTGTCAAACTCGTGGTATTTTTTTTATTGTAGCAGTTCGGCAAGCAGGCAGACGGCCGACTTGATGAAAAGCGTTTACCATTGTCTATGGACATTTGCAACACAAAAGGTCCTACAAATGCCCTGCTGTACTCTTAAGGGAGACTGGAACCTGGTCACTGGTAGGAACGGGAACATAACTCAAAGTTATTATGGCGGCATACTCCAGACCAGGGCTGGTCGGCATCCAGTGAGGCAAATGTTTCACCACCTGGCTGTGGGTTGTTTTGTTGCCTCATACGATAGGCCGCCCGGGCGCAAGAAATTGTATTCTTTCTCCATTTCTACGTGGATAATAATGGCATACCATAACTTATTATGGTAGCGTAATAAGTTATAATAGCTTAGTGACCAATACACGCGCGCCTCTTTTCAAATTCATGAGATCGATTTCTAGCAAATAAGACCAATTAGAAACCAACCAGAGACCAGAAACCAAGTAGAAAGAAAGAAAACAGGTTTGTTTTTAGGGCATATACAAGTGAAACAACACATTAAAGTTAATAAATAAAGCACAATTTAAAAAAAGCAAACAACAAAATATCTGAATATTAAGTCTGAATACTAATATTAGAAATATGACCATATCACTGAATACCGTAAGAAGCTCAAGTGGTTGTCAATCTCATTTCGCCGGAATGCTCACCTTCTTCATGTATTGTATAGCATACTATTTATTCCCTCTACCCCTTCCTATCTTAAGGAACGTTTTGAATTCCTCCATACTTCTCATACCCATAATTTGCGCTCCTCTGATAATCTTACTTTAAAAATACCTGCACACGCTTCTACATTCTACACCAACTCCTTCGCTGTGCAGGCTGTTCGACTGTGGAACTCATTACCCGAAAACATACGACAGGCAAAATCACTCCAGACTTTCAAAACATTGGTAAAAATCTCTCACTTTAATTAATATTTAATATCAAATTGTATGTATTTTAATTTCTAAATATATTTATTAATATTGTATATATTATATTAATATATATATAAAATTGATATATTGTTTTATTGCTATTTTTAATATTGTATAGCTAAATTTGTTGCTATACACATATTAATAATGTATATATTTGTATATTTATAATATCAATATGTGTTATTGTCTATTTTCTTTTTCGTAATTATATGTATTGTGTAATATCTAGGTATCCTATTAATTACATGTATTTTATTTGCACACCACCGTCATACATTTTGATTCCTTTCATACAATCCACAGCCCGGGTTGTCTGGAAGAGATCGCTCTAAAGCGATAAGGCCGCCCTTTGTTTCTGCCTTGCCACGAAATTACTGTAAATGATTTACTTTATGTGTATGTGGTGAACAATAAAGTATTTTCTTTCTATCTATCTAAGTCCTAAAAATTGGATCAAGCTTAGCAAAAATGTTGATCTGTTATACCAACGCTGATCTTCCGCTTGGCCCTAGAATAAAATTAAGGATTCTGTAAATAACTGTAACGAAACCTGCATAGATAGATAACCGATGTAACTGCCAACCCGTATTGGCAAGCGTGGTGGATATATCAGTTATGAGCTGACATTATTACTTCAACCTAAGTTTATTCCACAAGCTACCCACTCTATCCCAATTCCCTTTACTGTTAGCGATGCGAGAATATCATCCGGTTGATGGGTAGTATCACGTCACTCGGTTCGATAAGGTACAATGACACCCCGTTGCCTTATTATGCCAGGGCTCTCAATATCTCCTTCCCATTCAATATCGGAGAATCCATTGCTTATTTCGGCCCGTTTAGCCTTGTCGATGGTTAAACCGGTTGCGTTTTATTTAATGGGGAACAATTACAAAAGGGTTCTTCTTCAATCGAGCCCTATTATATTTCCCAATTAAAATTAATATTTCTCCAAATCATAAATATTCGGGTAATGAAACTTTTTTGTCATAAAATAATTTTTACGGTCCATTTAATACTACGCGAACCATAATAAGTACATAAGTAAAAAAGATTGAAAAATAGAAAACACAAATACTAAATTGCAGGTTATAGGTATAGGTGCAGTTATGAATTATTTTTTGTACGTATGTAGCTGCATAAGCTCACAAAAAAGAAAAAGGACCGACGAAATATTGCTGATTTTTTACTTCTTTTAAAAATTGTCTCTTCCAACATTGGTTGCCCAGATCTTCTAAGTAAGATCCAATTTAATATTCCAGCGAAGTTTAAATGATTTAATCAACTCATTTTACTTTTATTCAATAACTTATTCGTGAAAATCTGTCATTGGCTTTCTTATGTTAATCGTAGATATCTAACCAAACCTATTTAGCTGTAGGTTTTCCATTAACAAATAAGTATTCATTTTCACTTGAGTAAGTTATGAATACGTTTTTCCAAAAAAAATAAAATTGTAATAATATTGTTACAATCTAGGCACCGACAAGACAAATTCCACAGATTTGTAGTACATTTATTACTTGTCGGCATTTGAACTAATAACTAATAACATTGAAAATATTGTAATCCTTTTATGATTGTCTTCTTTTGTTCACTTATTTATTGGCATACGTGTCTAGTTGTTTTTGAGAATAGCCTATTGTCCACTGTACTCGCTCATGAGCCAGGTGTTGCGGATTCATTTCCAGTTGTGTAGTATACAACGACGGCTTGATGGAGCGGGGGTGGCAGTCAAGCGGCGATTAAGATACGAGCGTGAAGCGTGTACAATCGGGGGTCTAATATTGACAAACATTGCGCGTTTTATTGAATTAAGAACTTCTGTATTACGTTTGGATTTGTTGTGTTCAGATACTCGTATATTTGTACCTGTGTTATACGTTTTTGTATATTTCTAATAAACTCTATGGTAATAATTCTAACGGCATTCTAATTCGAGTCCCTCGCAACTCGTCACAATACATATAAAGTAGACAATCAATTTCATAAGGATCATTATAGTTTTTCTAATATTTCTAAGCTAAATAAACGAACAACACTACTTCTGATATCCTTGTTCACCTTTCTAACATTAGCCGCTGTATAAACGTTGGCTTTGTGGAATTGCGAGCGCCTTTGCACGCAACAAACCTGTCAACCACACTCACCTATTTCTGTTTACAATTAAATTAGTTCAATATTATCGTATACACGTAACACAATTATATACATTAGCGGCTGCCTGCGACTTCGTCAGCTTTAGTCCAGAAAATTCGCCATCTGGAGAAAACCACCTACGACGTCTGTCCGCCTTTGTGTCGCGCATCTACCCTTGCTTTGTAGTATTCGCCTCGCCCCGCACTTTCTTTGAACTAGAAAATGCCGAACACTATGATTTCAAAAATATTTCCTTAAGTTTTCGGGACTAATATGTATAATAAAGTATACTGTAATTTACAATTACCTGGATTAAACTGACAGCTGCGATGGGTTTTTTTTAATATTGCAACAGCTGTGATCAAATTTTTTAATACTTTAATACAACCTAGCCTAGCATAGTCTTGTAGTGTGGCTCATTTTAAGGTTACGTTCCACTTGTGGCCCATAACGCCCAAAATGCTCCTTAAGCTGTTCTGCATAGCGACTTTCGGTCGTTGGGAGTACGTAACCAATGACGTTATAATTTCTGATCACACAATTCTAACTGGGTACAAGTGCCCAGTTAGCATTGTGTGACCCAGAGAATTAATTTTCTTTCGAAATTACATTGTCACTTGGGAGCTATTAAAATGACAGTGACAATTTAAATAAATAAAAAAATAATTTATTGGCAAACAAAAAAACGCATTGTATATCCCCAAATTAAGCAAGTTACGCTTGTGTTATGGGTAATGTAAAACGAACTACGCTGGGGCCTCCATAATAGTAAATAACGGAAAATTAACTATTATTTCGAAATTTAGCATACAGGAATCGAACCCCGAGCCTCTGTATTGCAGTGAGATAGATAAGCAAAGGCTTAGCCCCCTCAACCACAGTGGCTGTCATTGATATATAATGTACATCTAACATTATATTTCTTGTTAAAAAAACAATTACAAAAATGTGTAAGTACAATATTTTGTTGGTAAAGCAATAGGAGTCGTTATCGCTTAATACCATCCCTTGCAGGCAACATAATATGCAAATGGTTTGAAACACAGCGGTGCGTAATTAAAAAGGTAAAATAAAGCCCTGGATAATCCCGTCACGTGATACTAAGCAATATTTGAACGGATCCCTTCTTTCTAAATTAATATTTATTATCTTCCAAGTAAACTAATGCCGTTTCATGGGCGTTAAAAGAGTCATAAACTGCTAAAATTTGACATTAGTTCTTTATTCATAAATAAGTTTTAATTATTATAGATTATATTTTTGCCAAAAGTACTATATCGCATAATTAATTTAACTACTTTTCAATGAATATATTTTTAATTTTTAATGGAGCAAAATAATACGGCACTAATAATAGCTGTGAAATTATTTTTCTATCAAGCACAACACAACGCTCAAAATGCTCCGTCCGCCATTTCACATATTGACCGCGGTCGCTATAGTCGTGGCGAAAACGTCACTAATGACGTCATGATTTTCGCTCACGTAGCGCTTAAAACGACCCATATCAATAGGTGGGCCGAAGTGAGTGTTTATCTCAGAGCATTAATTCTCTTTATCTCTCGACATTGAAAAAGGCGCGATTTTCAAATCAGCCAATGAGATTTGCGTATTTCGTCTTTTATGATATCAATGCCCCATAATCGATTCCACTAGAGTTTATGATTGTAACGTCTGCAAGCAAGCGCAACGGGGAAAACCGCGGTTGTGAACGTGGTCACTTTGAGTCTCTTGTGGAACGTACCTTAAGAAATATATAACTTGATAGACGTGCAAACGTCAGACGTAAAATAAATGCTTGCAAGCAGTATAGCTGTTACATAATACTAGCTTCTGCTCGCGACTTCGTCCGCGTAGAATAGTTAAAAAGAAACCCCCGATTTTGAAACATTCTCCTTTGGTGATCCGCTGCTATTGGTCTTAGCGTGATGATATGTAGCCTATAGCCTTCCTCGATAAACAGGCTTTCTAACACTGAATTTTTCAAATCAGACCAGTAGTTCCTGAGATTACCGCGTTCAAGCAAAACAACTCTTCAGCTTTATGTTTTAGTATAAGATATAAGATGTATGGTCTCTGAAGTGCCTAGATCAGTGTACGTGGCCAACATGTGCCTGTAGTAGTGTGAATGTAATTCCAGCTTTATTATCCTCCACATAAACTGATACAATTTCACTGACGTTAAAAGAGCCATAAACGTCCAAAATAGATTTAATGTCAGATGTTTGATTAATCAATAACAGAGGGATGGACGCTGTCTTTTAATAACGAAGATATATTGGATTTTTATACTTCTGTCTTAACAGCGTGCAAAAGCAATCCATTTTTGTTATAACCAAAATGGTCATATCGCGTCGCGTAGTATTTTCAAAAATTGAGAGGAAGAAGACTATGTTATGTGCATGTAATAAGAAGAGATGGAATCATTTGACCAAGATAATATTAGGTCGGAAGGTTGATGGGCATAAAGGTAAACGTAGACTAACAAAGAGATGAATTGATTGTGTGAAGTATAACATGGTGGTTTGTGGTGTGACAGAGGACCTATGTCAGAATAGAGAAGTAATTGGTAGAAGATGAAAGGAAAAGAAAAAAATACTAGTTTAATTGTAGCATCATTCAATATTATAACAACGTCTTAAGGTGCCATTCCAACCTCGGCTGCAGGCTGCGGACGCAGGTAGCACACGCACGACACGCAGCCGCTGCCTGCATTCGCAGCCGGGAATGATTCCGAGGCTGGCTGCACGTGCTGCGGAAGGCAGCAGGTAGCGGCCAGTCGCTTCCAAATAATTCAGACTGTCGGACGTGAGGAATAGTCGGGAGAATAGTTTGATGTTATATCTTTTATTAGAAGAGGAAGAGGATGATGATGACATGTTGTCATTGTTAACTAGCCAGAGAAGAGTAAGCACACGTCCTTATATAATATGTAGACCCACTGATGGAAGTTATTCAATACTAATTATGAAACACTTGAAGTATGATGACGATCAGTTTAGGAATTATTGTCGATTTAATAAGGTTGAAGTGATGTAACTATGCGCGGATTGGCTTGCAGCTGCAGCACTACCGGTCTGCGATCGGCTGCGGCTGCAAGTCGCGGCAGCACTTGCAGCCGAGGCTCGGCAGCACGTGCTGCCGCAGCCGCGTTCGGAATGTTTTTCACAGACATTTATACTACTACATAGAAAACCAGTCGTGCAGCCCCAGCCGGCTTTGTGCAGCCGCTGCATGTGCTGCTTGCATTCGTAGCCTGCAGCCGAGGTTGGAATGGCACCTTTATATTTAATGCTAGTTGTGCCCGCGACTTTGTCTGCGTGGATTTTTTTGCAGAAACCTTTAAAAAAGTAGCCTAGGTTACTCCTTATAACATCATATATCATCAGCTATCTGCTAATAAAAACCCCGTCAAAATCAATTCAGCTGTTTCAGAGATTAGCTGGAACATGGAGACAGACAGACGAAAATAAAATAATTGATTTTTGGATATAAGTACCGTATAGACTTTCATAATGCAATGATTTTAATCTTTATCAGTTATAACAGAAAGGTCAAAATTATTTTTAAGGTGAGAATTAAAATTAGAGGCCTATCAGTTCGTAACTGACTGTAGCTGTTAGCCTCGTATCAACTCTCGTAGCGTCGCAGCAAAACGACGTAGCCCGCTGTAGACCTTGCTACGCACATACGAGGTGTACATTATTATTAGTATCATCACATTATTCGAAACTATTTTCATAACAAGGGCAACAAAAGCACTTTTGACCTGTGTTATCTAACATTTCGGTAATAGATGAAGATTTGTGAAGTAAAACAAAAGAGATAATATTAATTATTTTTGTGGGTTATCGGAGGGTTCACCAGGGGAAATATTTATACTTGAGCGAATATTACATAATGTTGATCGATTGTTTTCAAGTCATGGTACCGCCATCTCTTGTTCAAATTACAAGACACCTTCGCGATACATACATATTCCTTCTCTCTTGTATTAGCATGTGTGTATATCTATCAAATCGACTTATAGACCCTTCGGGAGATCAGAAGGCTGGTTTTTATATTGGACAACGGATTAGTATGGCGGTCCAGCGAGGTAATGCATCCTTCTAGGAACCTTACCCTCTGACTTCGATGATCTTAGCTGAGCATTTTACTTATAGTCTTAAGGGCTTCTAGGTGGAATCTATACAGATAAATAAAATTGAAGTGTTTTTTGTAATGTTAAAATATACGTTTTTACTTTTAATGAACACAATTTTCAAAATTCTGAAACGGCTGGATCTATTTTACTAGACTGTCACTGGTAGATACCTGATTTTATAATATATAATATTTTTATAGTTACGCGAAAAAATAAATTCACGCAGACGAAGTCGCGAGATACTTAAGTTTATTTCATTTTACTAGTTTATAATTTAACGCAAAATATACTAAATGTTAGAAAATAAAATGTATTATTCAACAGTTAGAAAGAAATGTATAATTGTTAACAAAAAAACTAAAATACCATAATCTTGTCCTAAAAGCGACATCAGTGTCGGTATAATGCCGGTCAGTTAAAACCAGCGCTTAGGCCTTAAGTTACTGTCACGGCAGACATCATTGCGAAGCATGAACATAGAATTAATTTTAGCAAGTAGGTGTATCTTGCTAGTTTCGTAAAATAATTCTCGTTTATTTACAATAACAAACCCATAAAATAGTTCTATGTAAAATGTATAAAGAAAATTTTTGGCTATTGAAGGAGCCAAGGTTGTTGTTATTACAGTCCAATTTGAATTCCTCTCGCAAACATTCCTACTAATAAGACTATCTTATTTTGCCAATTGTAATCCTAAAAAAACTATCCAAGGGCGTGTCGGGAAAGTCACATCTAAGGGCTCCGAAATGGTGGGAACATCAACTGTTTTCCTCATTTAGCTTCAGAACTATAAACAGTGTCGAACACAAATAATATGAAAAAAAAGATCAATGTGCAGTGCAGCAAAAAGCCTGAATACCTACTTCATGGAAAGTGGTTTACAATATCAGGGGTCTTGGTAGCATGATAACGTCTAACGCAAGCCATAATATATTGCGAAGTTGTGGTAAATAGAGAGGCTCCCATAGAATAAATAATAAGTGAAAACAAAAATTAAAAGTAAATAATTATAATGAACAAGTTGACGGTAGGCTAAAACTTTCACAATACTCATTGGCACTTTTTTATCTTCCGTGATCACGGCTACTGAAAAGTGGCCGAAATAATAAAAATCAAATAAAATACCACGCTTAAAACGAAGTAGGAAGTGTAGAAAATACTGTGTTAACGGTCTCGTAAGATAGTATATAATGCTCATGTTAAAGAATTCAGTGGCACAAATCAGTATATTCAGCAGTATACTATATACATTTTAACCATACCATTATGTGTAGTGGCCTAATGATATAACTTCTTGGCTTTCGCACAAACGGACGTCGGATATAATACTTACAAGAGGCTTACCGTTTCTGTTAAGGAGCTCCAAAAACATTTTTCTTGTGACCGTATTAAGACGGTAATATTGTTAAGAAAATATCGCAGGGCCTACGTGGGCTTAGCTTTTATTAAAATTCCTTTAAAAAATAATGTAGTTATAAATCAGGCTGACATTCTTTTTTGTCGTTTTTAGTAGCTCTGTTCCAACCAAAAGATTAATTTATGGCAGATTTGTGAGGAAATTATAATTAACGTTTAGATTAAGGCGGTGCGCGTCGCGTCACTGTTGCGCGGATTACGGGACGTCTCTTGTTTATTGTTTTAGAATTATAAGATTATACTAAATATTCTTATTATAAATACTTTTACCTTTTTAAACTGACTTGAAATGGAAGAGGTTCTAAAGTCGACTGTTTTTTGTATTGTTACGAGTTGCAGGACTCGAATTAAAATACCGTTAGAATTACTATGGAACTATACAAAAACGTATAACACAGGTATAAATATAATATCAAGCGCAAAATCCATCACTGAATAGATTACCGAATGTAGTACACACGTCTTGCTTCGGTAGCGGTTATCGCTTGACAGCCTATCCTTCCATTGGGGCATTGTTTTATACTGCACAATTACAATATGTCTCTCGGCCGCGCAAACTGAATTACTTAGAATCACACCTGGCTAATTACTACCATAGAAGATAACAATACACAATTAGCTGTTTTTCTATTTTACAAATTTTAAACACGAAGTAAACAAAAGAAGTCCACATGCCGAAAACGTAATAAACTACAGGTGTGAATCGATCATTGTCGGTCGTAACTGTAAGATTGTTACGCGACTTTCAGATCTTTTTTAAAGAGAGAGAGTTGGGGTATTTGCCCGTCTGAATGGCTAGCACCACTGACTTAGACTATGCCGCCATTACAACTTGGAATTTTGTTCCGGCATTAGTGGCAAGGTTCCAGTTTCCCTAAAACGAGCAGCAGCGCATTTGTAGCACCTTTGGTGTCGAAAATATCCGTAGGCGATAGTAACCGCTCTCCACCAGGTGGACCATCTGTCTGTCTGCTGAACTCAAACAAATTAATTTAAACATACATATAATCACGCTTATTATTCATAGGGGCAAGCAGAAACGATAAATTTTTATTTCCACTTGTTACGGTCTTGTCATACACGTTTTTCTTCATTTGCATTAATTAAGTTTTCATGCATACACGTTTATTATTGTTATTGTTTATTTTATTGAATAACTAAGGTATATTTGGGTAAGTAACTTACCTTGATGTTAGTACAAGTCTTTGCACAGAAAGCTGAGTACAGCGTCATGTAGCGTGAATCGATACACGTTTTTATGGGCAATATAACATACAAGCATGTTACAACATAGACAATTATGAGTTATATTTTTTTATTAACAACCTTGTGTTGTGTTCCGGCATTAGTGACCAGGTTCCAGGCTCCCTAAAGAGAGCAGCAGCGCATTCGTAGCACCTTTGGTGTTGCAAATGTCCATAGGCGATGGTAACCGCTGTCCATCAAGTGGGCCGTCTGCCTGTCTGCTGAACTCCTGTAATAAAAAAATAAAAAATAAAAAATAACTAAATTATAAAGTTGTAGCGTACGAAATCGCGTGACGCGTGCGTGCCTGTTCACTGCCGGCGGGAGACTCTCACACAGACTAATAATTTTATCGATTAACGCGTCGGAGTCGAATCGATCTTACATTAGAGGCGCGCGGAGATGGTTGCGCTACAAAGTTAACAAAATATTTATACTGTTTATTCTATACGCATATATTATAATTTACAAATTGAATATTTTTTAAATTGAAGTCTTTAAAATATTTTGGCCGTTTTAATATTACGCCGAATGGAAGGTTTATACTGAAAATTAGCGTTGTGTCGCATATTATGTCGGCACAGCAAAACGCTGAGTGCAAAGCTTATTTGCGGAAAATGCAAATTTTGAAAATAGGTTTTTATTTTTAAGAAGCATGTTAGCAATGTAAGTACGTCGCTATTTCTTCAATTTTTTTTCTTTATTATAGATACTTTTTACCTAGTCAATCTCTAAGTCATCTGCGACTCAAACCTAGTAAGTACGACAAGGTTAAATAATGTATTTAGAATCCCGGCAGTAATAAATGGGAGCTTATATATGGGAATGTAAATCCTTTCAGTGTTTAATTAAACACAAGACCCCGCAATAACCTGTCGCAGTTGGTTAATTCATAACTCGAAACCAAATGGGCCCATAAAGCAGCTCGTAAAAGATTTTGTGTGAAATTAAGTCAGTTTTAGGCCTTCTTACGGATTTAAAGCTCACGTTACTGGCTTTCTGGAGAACGATTTAAGAACCTATCTTTATAAAATGTACTTATTTCTTTAAGAGGCGCATAAGATAGGCGTTACTAACGGCCTACTGATATTTCGGGAAAAAAGTATTGTTACGAATTTGTGGAGTCCAAATGCCGTTGGAATTATCACAAGTTTATTAATAGTATATACAGTGTACTTATTTTTCTATCAGTTGGTTTATATATTTTTCTATCTCTCGTGTAATTTTAACGACGCGACTTTTCAACGGCAGTAAGCTGAAAAAAACGCGGTGGAAACTTCACAGTGCTTGTAATTTAGTATGTGAAATATATAAAGCGGTTGCTTTGAGTTAATAGATTACGTTTAGGTATTTTATTACTAAGTATGAAAAGAAAATATCATAAATATAAATTAAGTGTTACACATATATTAACTTACCTTTATATAGACTCAAAATTAATATAAATGAAATATTGCTGTAATCAACCTTTAAAATGTTTTTTTTTTGCTTTTTCTTCGCAATTTTCCAAATTTAAAGTTTTGTAACGTTTCACTGTTTTTCTGTCTCACTTTTAGAAATTATCTCTTTTCATTGAACAATTCTTAGGCACTGTTAGATTATAAGAATAAATTTCATGTAACTGTTAATTTAAGTTGAAATGTATATATCTGTTTGATGCCAAAATAAATGAAAAAAAATACATAAGTAAAATAAGGACTACATTAGGAAAGGAAAAAAACGTGTGCTTCTCGCGACGTGCGACAGAAGTAATAACTTGAACTAATGTAAGTTGAACTATTTAATATTGAAATTGTTTAACTTGAGAAAAGCTTAGCTTGTTACTCAAATTTAATGTCTATTAATATGATAATGTAAGGAAAAATTATTTATTAATAAAATATTTTATTGATTATAACATATATTTTATTCTTAGTTACAATTCTTGAATATGTACATGCATGTACATTATTAGTATCATTATTTAATCTAAATACCGAAATACGGCTAGCGCTGTGGGTTAGGGTGAGAGAAGAGAAGGCTGCCGTATCCGTGAGAGGGAAGCCAGACAGACTGGCGCCGTAACGCGTTACGTAACGAAGCGGTTTACCCTCCCATAAGAAGTTATCACTTCAAAAATATGTGTGTGTGTTTGTGTATGTGTGCGTGCAGTTCACACGCAGTAGAAGTGAAACAAAGTCTGACAAGGGGTGAGAGGGATTATAAATTTCGTGACGTCACATTTCATATATTATGTCGTTATAATATATTTAGGCTTTAAAACAGGAAATTTGGAATATTAGCAAAAATCTTCAAAACATTTCGAACTCTCTCTGTATGAGCATATTGTTTAAACTTTAAATGATTAAATATAAAGTATTATATCTCACTCTCTCGCAGATGTAGTCCTATAGATTTATCTGTCTATTTCTTTTTAGTGTCACTTGCCGTTTATCGATTTTCAAATCACAACGACTGTAAAGAATTTTCACTTATGAAAAACATGAAAATAGATACTAATTAGTCCCTGAACAATATCCGGGAGTTATTTCTATTAGTCCCCAGTCCGAAATACCTCTGCGGTCGTAAATCACGCACCCGGACGGAATGCCCACAATGGGCCTTTATTAAATAGCAAATGAATTTGATAACGTTAATTTTGATAAAATATTGGATCCGGGTATAATTGCTGTTCTCTTATTACAAACAAGGGCACATAATTGATATTGACTGTCGTCGAGGACCACGTCTGACGGAGGTCTAAGTTACGCAATCAAATATTTATTAGGCAGCAAATTCAGATATGCTTATTTCCTCATTCAAAACTAATTATTGGAGAGGTTATTTTTTAACGGATTTAAGCGTGGCATTTTAAAGGTACTTCCTAATCTATGTGCACCGTATGGCAACGTGCTATTGCGGTTTATGGAGTATCATCAGCAAGAAACTCTCCAGCAACACGTCGAGCTAAATACTCTTTGTTTTCAAATATTTACTTTATCTCTGGCTTTTTTTTAAGAAATACAGAACTGTAAACTTAATCAGACAGACATAATTATACTTAAAAAAATATTATTATCGTCGTAATAATTACAAGACTTAATGAAAATCATACTTCAACTACCTCTAAAGAAATGTCTTTCACGTAATAAAGAAATAACTAGTTAATGAAGTGAAACTTCTTAACAATCGTTGTGATATGAAAATCGATGAAACGAAAAAGTGATACTAAAATGAAATAAACAAGAAAAAAAAACATATGCGGGGCAGGTGCTGGTTGACCATGATAAGGCCCCCCACGTCACTATTACACAAGTATGTGATGGGAATAGTTTAATTATCGAAGATAGTGTAAATAATAAATCGTGCAAATTGACAATAGACACCGGAGCATCAGGAACAATAATAAGACCAGAAGCGAACTATCCCCGGGAGGAAGCAATTGACAATATGTCGTCTACAAACAGCAACCGGCAAACCAGTTACCGTCCTAGGTGATACCGAAGTAGAGCTTAATATTGAGACAAAATTTACAATCAACATGTGTTAATAGCGAATATCACCGATGATTGGATTCTAGGCTTGGACTTTTTGAAAGCACATCACTGCGTAGTGGATGTTGCTAATATTTCCTGACCAAGAAGTATGTCTAGAAGGCAAGCCTCCAAGTTGTATTGCCAAGTGATTTAAAGTTTATCTTAGATTTTTTGAATTATAATATGAAGACTGATGTAGGCTAAAGGAATTAAATTTATATACTAGCTGCGCTTGTATATAATTCACATAATATGTTTATAAATAATAGCCTATATGTTGTTCATACGTGTAAGCTACTATGTTATTGTAAAGTTTCATCATGTCTACACACTCATTTTTTTCTGTAATTTGTTACTGCTGTGTATGCAACTTAATATCGTATTAAAAATGATAACTCATTGGAACTCCAAGACGGCACACAAGCAATGCTTAAAAGTATAACAAGCACAATTTTGCTCACCTTTATGAGATATTTTATGGGTCTAAAACAGGTCTGATGGAGCCCATGGGATTTATAAATTTAACCATTCTGACATGTTGCGGTTTTGTATTGCTTCATTATTCAAATTATAATGTAAGGGGAATTTTCTTGGTTTTTACAACTTCGAAGACTGTAAATTTGGTTTTATTTTATTGTTATTGTTTATTTGAATGATACCTATGTATTTTGCGTTTTTACCTAGTAGCTAAAGTCCGCGTGTCACATATCAATTGGCTGCGAATCCTGGGAAGCAGTGTGTACTTTATGTAAAGCGTGTACTTGTTGCTGGTATAGACTATAATTAACATTTAAACTGAACTTCAAAAGTCTTGGAAAAATAAAAATAAATAAAACAATATAAACAAAATAATTCTTAAAATTGGACCCAGTATGGAACCAAAAATTAAGCTCACAAATGACAACAAAATACAAGTCCTACTAATAATAAATAAGAAAGACTTTATTTGAAGAAATAGCGACATATATTATATTGCTCACATATTAGCACTATATACATGTAGGGGGTTGCGTGGTTGTTGAAAATTGGATAATTGGATTTAATTTACAGACCTTGATAAACACCTTAAAAAACAACTTATTCTTAACATACGCACCCAGTCACCCTCTTACGCTCTTAACTTACGACGGACAGCTCACCGTTCATCCAAATTGAAACCAATCTTCATCATTCCTCTCATTCAGTCTGCACGACCATTTCGATACATATTCAAATCATTTTTAACATTCCTACATATACATAGTATATTTTGAGAGTTTGTATGCCGCATCTGAAAACAAAGTTTACACTCAGCATATTGCTGTGTCGGAATTATATCCGACATAACGCTGATTTTCAGAGCAAACCTTCCTTCTGGTATGACACCAAAACGACCCATTTTTTGTTAAACTAGTTTTAGCTATCAAATTTATAACAAGTAAACCAAATTTTAAAAAATGCTATAACAAAACGAAGGAAAAAAATTGAATTTGCGGCGTACTTACATTGCTTACTTGTATCTTAAAAATTAAAGTATATTTTGAGAATATGTACACTGTATTTTCAGCAAATAAGGTTTACGTTCAGCTTATTACTGTGCCGGCATAATATGCGTCACAACGCTGATTTTCTCTGATTTTTTCAATAGATCTAAAAGGTATATTTCCAAGCTGGTTTGGAAACCGCTACTCCCACTTTAACCAAGTTTGGAGGGTAAAACTTCCACGAAGGACTCAGTACAAGTACACTCGTGAAACGTTTAGAAATATTGCAAACGAACACCGACTTGGATTTTAATGTTCAATGCTCAAGAAATAGACTTCACAGCGTAGTGAAGTGAGATAATTGAATTTCAATTGTCTTAGACTTCATTCTCTATAAACTTTCTTTGAACAATTGTACTAATGAGCTAGCGTGCGATTCCTAGGTGCTATCTTGAATGCTAAAGCTTTTTAATATAATGATTTCTGTACAATTAGGGTTTTATTGCACGAGTAGAGCAGACAAGCACACGTCCTACGTGATGGAAAGAGATTACCGTCGCCTATAGACATTTGCAACACCAGAGGTGCTTTCAATGTCGGCTGGTTTCGAAAGGTAATGTGTAACCTGTCCACTAATGCTGGAACAACCCAAGGTTTGCGTAGCGGCATACTCTAACCCAGGGCTGGTAACCATCCAGATGTGCAAATGATGATGTGATGTGAGAGAGTTCATTCCATAACTTGGTCACATATGGCATAAAAGAGTATCCGCCATATACCGTGAAGGACTTTCAAGTGTCTAGGAAGTGTGGATGACCTCCCAATCGCCGGCGAGTGGTGCGATGATAGAACGGCGATGTAGGCACCAAATCAAATACTTCGTCAGAGTACACCCCGTTGTACAGGCGGTAGAACATGCTGAGAGCACCAATGTCTCTTCTATAGGTGACAGGCTCTAAATCGTCTGTAATTCCATGATCGTCGACAATCCAGATCGCTCGGCGCTGCAAGGAGGCAATTGAGAGCAGCTGATACTGGAGTCCACCAACCGAAAAATGGGAGCAATATTCCACACGGGAACGGACTTGAGCTTTATACAACAAAATAATAATATGTATATAACATATAATAAAAGCTGCAATCGTTTTGACATCATCTTTTTTACGTATTCGTTTCCTATATTTTATCTCTCATCTTGATGCACAGGTTGTCAGCGACTACTCATAGTACATCAGGCTAGGTAGGTTCAGCAAGACATAAAAGCCTGATTTCCGTGCGGCCCATTCACGCGGCTTAAGGTTTATCAACCGTGTCTAGCATCCGGGGCTGGCTCAACGCCAGAACCCTGTATTTATGGCCGGCCCACTGTTATCTGCTCGTGTAGTATTTACGCTAGTTATTACAATATAATATATTAATCCGGGTTGCTTGATGGATGCTCCCTGTTATGGAATGATAGGAGATACGTAGTTACGATCTCTGGTATTTTTTCTTTGTGTATTGTATTTAGTATTAACTTTATATCAAGAAATATTAGATTAAAAAACGTAATTACTAAACAAATATCTTGCAGAAATAATTCTCTAATAATAGTTCTCTCTTTTCTTTCACCATATCCCAAATGATTGGGGTCGGCACAATATGTCTTTTTCTTCCATACTCCTCTATTCTGACATACATTTCCTGTCACACCACAAATCATCATATCCTCCTTCACAGAATCCATCCATCTTTTTTTGGTCTACCTTTACATCTGTACCCATCCATCTTGTAGTTTAACATTATTTTTGTCACGTGACACAATCACTTGTAAACCTAATCCTTGATAAATAAGAAAGCTATTCCTTCAAATGATTAATTCTTGGATTCTTCGTCGTTTTTTTACGTACATGGAATAATTGATGTTCGGATATAAGGACGTTCCGGAAACTCAAATGATTGCCGTAGTTTTTATTCCGGGAAACAAGAAACCTCTCTCAAGATATACGAGAAATTGATTTGAGCAAAATTGTGGTTCAACTCTAGTGTTTAATCGTTTATAAATTTCTAGCATTCGCTTTAAACAGTGAGGACTGGCGTCGAAAACCGCAATTCGATTATCGTCCTCATTATTGCGGTCGGTTACAAGTAAAATGCGATTTCATTCAAATTGCGGTCATTTCATACGGCTTTTATTATGGACCCTTTATTGGAAATCACTGCATCGTTAACATATATAGTGTCTGCAATATGGGTAACTGGACAGCATTTTATATCCTATAATTTTCCCCTATTATAGATTTTTTATATCTATACGATGCTCATAATCTTTGTGAGCTTATGATCTTCATGAGCGTATAATCTCCATGAGTGTATTATTTTCATGAGCGTATGACCTTCATGAGCGTATTATTTTTCTAAGCCTAAGACCTTTATGAGCATATTATTTTCATGAACGTATGATCTTCATGAAAGTAGTATTTTCATGAGCGTATTATTTCATGATCGTATTATTTTCATGAGCGTATTATTTTCATGAGCGTATAATCTTCATGAGCATATGATCTTCAGTGTCATATTTTAATGAAAATTGGCGCGTAGTTAGACTACATATAATTAAAATTACGTTTTAACGGGTTTAGGGGTGGCATTTTATTTGATTTTTATTTAAAAAGAAGGAAAAAAATATTTAGGACCAAAAGTAAGTTAATATATAAGTAATATAAGTTAATAAATATAAGTAGAAAGACAATAGAAACAAAATAAGTCCTAAATTGGACCCAGTCCCAGCATAAAGCTAGCCAACAAGGACTGGCGTTGTTCTTCCAACTAGGATCATAAAGTGAAGTCACGGTGGACAACACAACATTTATTTCGACGGTTCGTCCACTTTTCAATATCAGTCTTCCATAATCATGAAACAAAAATCAAATAAATTGACGCGTTCAAAACCGTTAGAACGTAGTTTAAATTATCTTCAGTGTCCCTCATTTTACGACTTCTTGTACGCACATCACTTACGAAGTCAAGAAAAAATATATATTGCATACTCAATAAAACAAAAACATAATAAAGAAATACCGGGAATCAAATATAATTATACCGGGAAATCTAATCAGTCATTTCCCAGGAATACACTCAAGTTAAAACATTCGATATGCATTAGAAATTCTTTTCGATTCTGGAAGTCGAATAAGGACATTACTGAGAACCGGTTTCCTTGAAGAATTTCATTGCAAACAGGATTAATCAGGTGTAAGTACAGAAGCGGGAAACTCGAGCGAGTTGTCCGAACAACTCTATGAATTCCTTCCGCATTGAGTTTTAAGGTATTTGGAGGATGTGCACAACCGAACGTTTAGTCGTTATGATATTTAACTAGCCGTGAAAATCAGCGTTGTGTCGGATATAATTCCGGCCCAGCAATAAGCTGTGAGCAAACATTGTTTCCTGAAAATTTGGTGCACAAATTATCAAAACATGTTTTTTTATCTCATCTAAGCAATTTAAGTACGTCGTTATTTCTTGAAATAGATATTTTCTATGGTTTTTTTCAGTTCAGCAGACAGACTTGACGGAAAGAGCTTACCATTGCCTATGAACATTTGCAACACCAAAGCTGCTACAAATGCGCTGCTGCTCTTTTAAGGGAGACTGGAACCTGGTCAATAATGCCGGAACACAACTCAAGGTTGCTATGGCGACATACTTTAAACCAAGGGTGGTAGCCATTCAGTCGAGCAAATGCCCAATCACCTGGCTGTGGGTTGTTTTGTCGCCTCTTACGATAGGCCGCCCGGCCGCAGGAAATGGTTCTTTTCTTTCTCCGTTCCTGCACGGATAATAATAATATCTTTCGTTCAGTGTCAGCTAAACTTCGTTGACGTTGGCATAATGAATTGTAGCCACGGCATTCTAAGAACGTGACTGCAACGCCATCTCGTCGAGCCAGAAAACTAACAAAATACGACCTTTTAATGATACTTAGAAGTTTTTGTTTTCCATCTCTAATTATGTAATAAATATATGAAGGGGTAGCCAATTTGCACAATTTTATAAATAAAAAAATAACAAAAACATTAAGTGGACTAATTCGAACCAACAGATAACAAAAGTGTCTGTCGGGCTGTTCGAGGATCACTTAAAAACTACTGAACGGATTTGACTAAAACTCGCCGCAAAGCTAGATTGTATCCCGGGCTAATATATAGGATACTGTGCTAGGCGCTGTGTTCTTTTGGTGCCACCCTTGCAATGCACTAACAAGCGTCATAACGTAAGTGAACGAAGAGTGGCTGCCAGAAGCTAGTCTACGTCAGCAATGAAACACACAATTTTATAATAAGACTATGTATGCTATGATCCTGTAACTGACAGACGGCTAAAAATATTTAAAAAATTAATTATCGGAATCTGCTGGTCCAAATTAGCCTCCATGACTTATTACACATTTTTAAATGCATTGCACAAACTTAAGAAAAGAAAAGAAAAACTTATTTGAAGAATTAGCTACGTAATTACATTCCTTATATATTATTATACACAGAGCATATTTTGATAATTTTTACGCCGCGTTTTAATCCAACAAGGATTCCGCTCAGCATATTGCTGTGCCGGAACTATATCCGACACGGCTGATTTTCAGTGCAAATCTTCCTTTTGGCGTAGGATCAAAACAATCCAATTTTTTAAATAATAATTACTATGAATAAATTTACTTGTGTAATATTTAATTAGTAAATCAAATAAATAAATTTAATAGTTTGTAAATTATTAATTAAAGTGCGATGATCCCTTTTAACGGTATTTTTGTGCATTAATTTCGAAATAAAACAATAGTATTTCTGGATATAAAATATGGTTACACATACTACATACAAAATCACTTTGTAAAAGCATTTTGTGATTAGTTGCAAGACTGCTTTCATCTTTATAAACCTACAAATTTGCCAACAGCGGTGCGTCGATGGCAGTGGAGCGCAGCCATGTACTTACTTCGAAGAGGGTGCTACACACCCTTACCACGGTTAAAATTATTGCAACACAAATTTAATATAAAGCTTGTATTCCTTGTAGTACTAATATTGTTTTATCTAGATAAAGTTGCTACATTGAAAAATAACAATATGATGTATTTGAATCAATTTTAATTATTATTTTAAGCATCATCAAAGCTTGACACAATAAATGCACATAATATCGTAACAAAAGAAACGACAGAAGGAATAACTCTATTCAATTATTTGATATGTTACTATCATTTAAATATATTACTAAGGTGATGTAAAGAATGGGCCTCACCTGGCCCGGTGACCTCTTACCCTGCCCTTATAGTCACCCGATCCCAGTGGATCTCCCCTACATAATCGAAAAATGTATGGCAAATAGCGCCTTCAAGTAGTCCAGGAACATAAAAAAATATAAATTAGTTTGTATTTAGTCCACTTAACTGTCTATTAAACATCGTGCTGTGGAGAATTTAAGATCATAAATGAAACCAAAAGTTATGGTCACATTTATTGAATCTAGCACATTTAGACATGAAGTATTATATTATTTTTTAATTTGGCACAAATTATAGTGTTATAATATAACATTTTCAAATTATTTTTCACCGGCCCACTGGCACTTCAACTTGCTAATCTTGCAAGTTTTGTCGGTTACCTTCGCTCTCTTACGGGTGTCCTCATTTCTGATTTAATCCACAAGAGAAACACCTAGCATAGCCCGTTGACGACTTTTTTGACCTTCCACTGTCAGTGTCCATGTCTCGGCGACGTATGTCAGGGTAGGACGCACTGCTCAACGACTTTCGTCTGCAAGCATTGCGGAATGATATTAACATTTGCATAGCATGGCCAAGATATTACAATAGCAGAAGTAGTCCCGAGGATAGTAAACAACGACTGTTGCGTGCGTAACACGCTATCAATCAAATCAATGGACACGTTGCGGATATCCCATGTTAGGGATGGGTTCCGCCGTCTATTTACTAGTCAAACGTCATTACTCATGTCAATGTTGTTGGTGTTAATTTGTCATTATAATTATAAAGTAGACATTACACGATGATTCATGTAAACATAAAATGTTATTGATAACAGTATTTTAGTTATTAGCTCAAACGCCGCGGCAGGTAATAAACCTGCTTTGTCTACAGGTATGCAGGTGGCCCAACCTTTACCAATATGTTTTGAAACATTTTAGGTGTAAATATCGTAGTTCAAAGTAGCTTACGGCCTCCGTATAGGGGGGATGGAGTTAAAGGGATGCTGCAGCTACATCGTACGAAAGCAGAAACAAATAAAAACAGTTTATCAGCTCTTCACATAGCGAGAAACATGACGATTAATATATTCTACTTATTATCGTATTCCGGACGAACACAATTCCAAAACACAAAAATCATAAAAATTGGTTCAGCCGTTCTTGAGTTATAAATGGTGTAACTGAAACGACTTTGTTTTATATTTATATAGATCAGTGTTTTTCAACATTTTTCATGAAACTACCGCTTGAGTATGGAAAAATATTTCGCGAACTCAAAAGTATACCTCAGTCTGACAGTACCATTCAATGCAGGATAAGCGATATGGTGACTAATGTTCGTGATCAAGAAACTACTTTCGTGTCCTTGCAATTTGATGATTCCCAACCTTTTGCAACTCCGCTATAGGAGTCCCTAGGAGGTCGTGAAGCCAGCGAACCCACACGTTGAAAAATGCTGATATAGATCATAGTAATCCAGACACGTCGATCCAATTAGCTTTACTTCTTTATGTCTAACTTTTATCTGTTTCAAAGCAATATTTATATGTTATACAAAAAGCATGTTTACATAACTTTCTTTCTAATTACCCAAAACAACTGATAAATACGTTCTATGAAATAATTTCTGAGAGTACGAGAATTCTACGTGACTAACTTATCTATCTAAGAGAGACTTAAGAGAATGATTTTATATAGAAATATATACCTTACTGCTTGGTTTTAAAGTTCATATTCAAACGAAGACTTGGAAATTATTAATACGTAAGAAACTGGTAGATGGATAGGTGATAATAGCACCATTAGCTGTAATAATCACGGCTTTTATTTTCTCTTCAAAGAAGAAAGTTTTGTATCCCTCCAGGGCACGTCTCCTGAATATATTTTTTCCCTCGCTCTTTAGACAAGAAAAGTGTAGAAGCCATAAATATTTATAAGACAACGCTTTTTTATTCTAGAAATTTATGAAATAAAATTATGTATTTCTCTGAGAAAGCAAATATTTTTCTTCATCATTTTATATAATACCCTCCGACCTATTTTGATACTATATAAAACTAGCTTTTACCCGCGACTTGGTCTGCGTAGAGTAGTTTAAAATAAAAGTTTAAAAAACCCGATTTTGAAACATTTTTCATTAGTGCTCCGCTCCAGTTTTAATGTGCTTATGTATATCCTATAGCCTTCCTCGATAAATGGCCTATCTAACAATGAAGGAATCATCATCACATCAGACCAGTAATTCCAGAGATTTTCACATCCTGCTTACTTGCACACTAGTGGAACTGGTAAAATGTGCTGAACCATGTATTTCTAGGAATAACATCTGTATATAACTACATTCATGCAAGAATAAATAAAAAAATAAAAAGAAATTTTTGTATGGTTGATTGATGATAAGTAGTAAATTATTTATTTCGAAGAATTGAATATTTTAAGCCACCTGAAAAGCACCAGTAACTACTTTAATTTTAACATTATATGAAAATGGTTAGTAATTGAAAGTCTTGAATCTACCATCGCTTCCAAAGTAATTTTAGTTACTGTTAAACGAGCGCCATTTTTTCGTTAATTCATATTTTATGGTAATTTTAATCTTTGCTTTGTACAAATCTGTGATAATTACTAGTCAATTAATGGCAGGTTTTATTATGTACTTTCACACGCCTTAACATCGGATGAATTTTGACAATACTTGTATAAAGCTTATGTTAATTTATAAACGATAGTAAGGCAACTGAACAATCGGTAAAATACAGGTAACATAAGACTCACGTTCGACTGTTGTCAGTTTATTTATTCTATCACAAAAAGGCAATGTGGGTATTGGATTGTGGTGCACCGTACGGGGCGGTTGGCACCCCATGCCCAATGGGTCGTATGCTCGTATCCCACGGGCTGTTACGCCCCATTGAAGAAGACCTTTCATCTGATTAACTATTATAAATTTCATTTCAAATACGGTTTGTTTTTGTTCCATAATTTCATAAAGCTTTAATATCATTTGGATAAAAATGTCTGTCGCGGTCATTTTTCTCGGAAATTACTGTGTCTACATGGATGAATTTTATAGCGTGATTTAGTCTGTACAGAATTCTAAAATTGTGTAGTAAAATCGCGAAAAAATAAAGATTGAATTGCTAGAGGTGGTCGCCATATTTAAAAATGGAAGTTGATTTTTTTCAGTGAATATAGTTATGTATCAGGGGTTTGGCTAGTTGCGGGCACACCGCCATGGCCGGGACAAGGCAAAGGGATGTGGCAGAAGAAGCAAGAAAAGAGTGACTTACCTCGCCCGGTGGCGAGGACACGAATGCAGCATGGCGGTGAACCGGTGTCCACCGTCATGCTGCATTCGTGTCCCAGGGGTTCACCCTCTTGCTAGGATTTAATAGTTAAATGCAAATGTCCATAGGCGATGGTAACCGCTTTCCATCTAGTGGGCTGTCTGCCTGTCTGCTGAACTCCTGCAATAAAAAAATGATAAATAAATAGAAGTGACTGTTTGTAACATCAAAAGAAAAATGTGAAAAAAAATTATGCGGAATTCGGACCAGAAGATTGCATAAAATAATTTTTTAGAATTTTTGTTTCAGTTTGGATGTTCTGGCAAATCTCTTAAGCGGTTGGACCGATATTAACGGGACTTTCAAGGGCAGAATTTCAAGCAGATCAGGTCGCGGGCGCAGCTACTAAAATCTCATTAATTCAAAAAAATTGCTTCGAATAGCATATTATCTGATTGAATGTAAAATTATCTTTTTATCGGAATCGAATTAAATACAATCCGAGGGATGATTACCGAATGGCGTGAGCAAATACAATTTTGATTGTTCCTTGTATTGGTATAATTGCCGTAGATTATTATTTATATGATTTACGGACTTACCATTATTCATGAAAATTGTCTGTGATTCCTAGGATTTAATTTTAGAGTATCCTATTAATTGGTGGTGGCAGTTGCTTCATATTTGGAAATAAAACTCCATATAATAGACTGTATGATTATAATTATTAAACTATTACATAAATTAGAAATATACATAAAAAGAACGTACGACAAATTATGCGAGAGAGTCGAGTGAGAGAGTGGTAAGTCGTCAATGAGTATTGTATGAGAATTAACAATTTTTGCCTCCTAGGCCGCTCCTATAATGCGGGATGCGTTCCGTCCGGCGCCTAGCTGCTAATTGTGCGAGCTATGAGCGTCGGCGGTAAGCAGGGCGCGGAGACTAGGTATGCTCCGACGGGCGGGTAAGGGCACCCCTTTGTGTCCGCAAAACTATTGTATTTCGAAGTGGAATATTTACACAATTATATCACACCAGTTGCGCCTGCGTTTTTACACACGTGGTGATAAAAAATCGCTAAATTTTACATAATTCACACTATACCTTAATAAATTATAGCCTAAGTTTTACTCTGATGTGTAAGCTATATTATTGTAAAGTTTCATCGAAATGTATTCAGTAGTTTTTGCGTAAAAGAGTAACAAACATACATACATTCTTACAAACTTTCGAGTTTATAACATTTATTATAGGATTATAAAGGTATTAAGCTGGCTGTGAGTTGTTTTGTCGCCTCTTATACGACAGGCCGCCCGGCCGCAGGAATAAGTATTCTTTTTCCGTTCCTGTATAGAAACCCGTTTTTAAATAATAATTAATCAGCGGAGTCCTGAGGCCATGAGTCTACCAAAATGTATCCAAACAATTCATTGACTGTTCAGGTGATCAGAAGGCTGCTACTTACCTGGGGCATAGGAATAAGTATGGCGATGCAGTGAGGAAACGTAGCACCTCATACGTAGAAAACGGTGATCTAGCCTCTGTATTCTATACTATTACCTCTGTCTATTCTATGGGTAGAATAGAAAAAAAATAAGTCAGTATTCTTTTGTTTCATTACTTTATCATTGAGTCAGCAGTGTCATAAGAACAATCTACAGCGCGTTCCATTAGTAGCTCAAAATGCTCCACTAGCCGTTCCACAAGGCGACCGCGGTCGCTGTGGTCGTGGCGAAAACGTCACTAATGACGTCATCATTTTCGATCACACAACACTCACAACTACCCATGTCAAGAGGTGGGTCGAATACCGTTCCACTTGGGTCCGTCAAGCAAGTGGAATGGGAGAAATCGCGGTCGTGAACGTGGTCATTGTGAATCTCTAATGGAACGTAGCCTTACTGAACTCCATGTTGTCGGTTTTACGATTGTTTGAAAGGCATTGAAAATTATAATATGTCATTATGGACGTGTTGTTTAGCTTGCTCTAAAGCAACGTAACAAATATAGATGACGCTTATATAGTAACAAAAACACCTGATACCAGCATGATATACGCCAAAGCTTAATTTCGCTATTACAATATTCATAAAAGTTTTTTTTGTGGAGGTTTAAAAAAAATACGTTAGCATAATTTGTTACGCATGACGAATCTCCATAACGCGTTGTTGTGTGAGCGGCGATAAATCGTGACACCGACCCTTCATTTCGGCCACGAATTCAGATTTCAGCTTTATTTAGGTTTCAGGGTTGGCTCAGAAATAATACGACGTTAGTAATCAACATTTTATCTCTTACACTCAATTTGCTAGCTTTTTTTGGATTGCGAAAATGGCAAACAGACAGACAACCGAGCTCGCCTACACGTATAAGATGAAGGAATGAGATTTCCTTCTTCTACGAGCATGTTATGCTTGCAAAGGAGTCGGAGCGGCAGCGTGAGCGCAAGTCATTGCTCTGTTCCGCTCCAAAGGAAGACGCGTCGGCGTTGAAGACATTTTGGACCTTTAGCTTTAGCACCTCTCCTTCCGTGGGGCGAGTTAAAAGTTGTACCCAGGTAGTGGATGACGCCTATTGGCTACTGCCTGCCAGTGCTAGCGGAGGAGCTAAGACATGGGCCCGTAGCCCTGGCATAAGGCGAAGGATGGAACAACCAGGGATTTTAGTGGATGTCCCTAACTGAGGCGTGGTAATGGCGTCTTTAGCTTAATGTCACTCCCGATCTGGCGAATTCCACGCGAATTTTCCCTCCTTGAACTTGCACTTGTCGCGGTATGGTCCTCAATCGGAATTCACCTGGCTACAAATAAAGGAGTAGATATTGAGGGATCAGACAAGAGGAATGGGATAGAAAGGATGGTGTTCACGGCGTGACGATCTATGAAGTGACTTTGCTGTCCTTCTCCCGCCCGCGTTACCACACCTCAGCAGCGCTCGTCTGCATCGATCCCTACGTCTCGCACGCATTAAGATACGAACCCTATTACGCTAGAAACCAAGTTCCAAGACCTCAGTGACAAGTGAATGACGAGAAAATTCACATTGCTGCTCCTGTTGCTCTTCTCTTATCATCAGCTCAAAATCATATTACAAGTCAGTCCATCTACCTCCAACCCCTCCTTAACCCTTTCACCCTCGAAGCCTAGAAAACGGCCAGATCGGATGGAATATAGGATTGGTATACATCTCCTCTCCTGTGGCGCGTTAAATTCAGCTCCACGCTACAAAGAGAGCCTCCCAGGGCCCGCGGATAGGCCATGCCATGCACTCGCCGCCCTGGTATAAGGGCGAAAGACGAAAAACACAGGGGTTTAAATGGGTATCCCGGACCATGGTGTGGTAAAAGTATCTGCTAGCGGTGCTAGTGCCACCCTAACGTAGCGAATTCCACATATCAGCCGCGACTCCCTACGCGGTTGATTGTACTTAAATTGATTTCCCCTTCAATAAAAAAAATTAAAAACGGACGGTAATTACAACGACGTGGAATGGTTTAACTTGAGCTAATCGTGCTCCGATGGTCCACTTCTCTATTTTCCATTTATCCCATTTTAAAGGCTGGCAAGGCGTTGGGATTGCCATAAGTGTTGCGAGCTGCCAGAACGAGATAGGCAGAGAGGTGCGCATGCGTATCACGGGTACTGACATCAGTCGGGGTTCCGGAGGCGCAGATATGCGCAATATCTCCTCCCGCCATAATACCGCTGCAGGGGCCCTCTAGCATCTAGGGAGCAGAGGAGTCTTCACCCCTGTTGATGAAGTGAGTTTGCCTTTCCCGGAGCATTTTCAAGCACTGATGCGCAAGGATCAGCGTGGGCGTAACTACGTTCTAAGTCTCACGCTCTTCCTGCCATAAGCGCGGGGCACATAGGAGAAGGGTAGTTTTAGTGGAGTGTCCACACAAGCCGGCGATTTGACTCTGGTGCCCATTCGTGGTGTCACCTCTAGTCGCTTTGGACTAATTCCTAGTAAAGGACCCGGTAGGGTGCAAAATTCATTTCTCCCGCCACACAAAAAAGTGTTGCGAACTGCACGTCTTTAAATAACAGTGCCAGAGGTATAGTTGTAAATTTATTTTCATGGTTGAGTGCCATTTAGCAATACGGCCCTGGCTGTAAAACAGTATTACCTGTATGTGAGTACCATAAATTGTGGGTTGGCACGAATCCGTCATCTAGGTCACACGTCGGCGGAGGCGATAAAAATGTTTGTGGATTTTTGAAGAAAAATTTCAGCCACTTACTTTCGGGTTTAGGTCGTTTTTCATGCGTCCCTGAAACAGCGTGTGAAGAATATTTTCAGCTCACATTGATTAAATTGCTGATTTGTAATTAACTTGTTCTAGTGGTCGCCCGTGGTCGGAATTCGACCATAATAATTAATTTAAATAATAACTTTGAACATGTCAAGGCTTTGTTGTTAAATACTATTCTTCTATAATCACTGATTTCGCCAAGGCTACACTGTAAATTTGACTTAAACAGTAAATTTAATGAGTGAACTCATGCGTGTATGTGTCCAATACATAGTAATGTAATGTTTTTTTTTTTTGATTTAATGTATTTTTATGCATAATTACATTTTTTTTATTAGTATTCTGCACTCCTCTATATCTGCTCGTCGCAATTTTCTTAAAAAGTTTTTGCTGTGTTTTTGCTTCACGTAGTAATATATAGGTATCTGGTTAAGGGTGGACGTATGCGTTACAATCGAGACATAAAAATCATGCTCTAGAAAGAAAAAAGTTTGAAGAAATAGCAACGTACTTACATTGCTCACATGTGTCTTAAAAAAATATTGTGAGGATATGTACCTCACATTTTCAACAAGTAAGGTGTGCATTTAGCATATTTCTGTGTCGGAATCATTTTGAAATTCAAATTCAAAAGTTTTTATTCAAAACAAATTTCACTGGAGAACAAATTTTTAATGGTCATACATATATAAGTCAAAATTTAAATCTACTTCCTATTCTATGTACACCGCTTCGCAATGTGTTATCGCTAAGCGGTAAGAAACTTCTCAGCAACACGTCTAGCTAAAAAAATGATTTTATCTCTTTTTTTTCTTTAGAATCGTGATTTGAAACTCGATGAAAAGATAAAGCGACACTAACAAGAGATAAACACTTAAAATTTAACTTTATGAAATCCGAAATAAAACACTTTTCTCTTTACACGTTAATATTAATTTTCACCTTAAAAAAACTTAAAAGTTTGCAAAATAATTTAAGCTCTAGCCTTATGAACTTAAGGCAGATATTCTTATATACTGTTAGAAATTATGAAAATATTGTAGTTATTAAAAAGGCGCTTTATATAGTTTGGAGAAAAGTACATTGTATCCAAGACGTATCATTTAAGTGTCAAGTGTCAAAACCAATGGTCGGATATACTGAAAAACGACCTGGCAATGTATGATGGTGGCGAGAGTAGAGATTAAGAAAATAAATGCTGTTCTGATTTGGGAATTGTGTTTCGATTGAAGGAAGCCGTAGTTGATAATAATACGTAGATCAACAGATGAATAGATACGTGCCTTAAAATGTAATTTAGACTAAATTAAAATTACAAATAAGGGTAAAAAATCCTAAGAATAAAGACATCTATAACAGCTAGTAAATACTTAGCATTTTAGGTATAATTATGTTCGCCTCTTTATTCTATGAACTACGTACACACAATGTTTTCATCATAATTATTTATAGTTAGTTTTGTGTCATGTTAAGTTGTTTTTAATTTATTTCATATCTGTTTTAGTAATGTGGATAGATCTTTGATATTTTAGTGATGGAGATGAAATTCCTTGAGGCATCGGACTGATACTCATGCGAGCGAATTCTCGTTAATAGCCTCAGTTAAGTTAATAAAAGACGATTCATCTATCTTTATTTAAATGATTCAACCAATGTAATCTGTCTATGCTAATATTATAAAAAGGTAAAGTTTGTGAGTTTATGACGTTGTAGCGGGTAATCACTGGATCTACTAAACCTTAATCTTAAGGTTTGGAAAATTCATTAACCAGTGGAGAGCTACTTATTTCTGAATGACGTAGGGTATATTTGATTGTGTTTAATAATAATGATTTGTTTATTTTTTTCTGATGCCCAGCGAAGTAGGGACGGATTAGCTAGTATAAATATAATCTTGATTCATTCACTGTCAATGAATATCGTTTCCTTTCATTTCTGTGCTTTTCAACCAAATTGATTAAATTTTATTGATCCATGGAATATCAGAATTGCTTATGACAGTGAAAGTTCCAAATCACAAATATCAAGAATGAGTTGCCATGATGAATTTCAAATAACTTATAAACCATTCGCTCTTGCATACCGTATGCATCTGCAAGTTGTGGCAGGAGCTTCTCCCTGCGGTTTTCGCAAAGCACTATAATGGGCTCTTCAAAATCATATGACATAAACAGTTTAATTGTTAAAGTTCCAACGAGTAATGCAGTTAACTAGCTTTAACTATACCTTTACCGAAACGTGAACCATCAGTTAGTTTGCTAAACTGCAAACAGCTAACTAATTTTCTCGTTCATGATGTGTTTGCATATACGTGTTATAGTATATAGTATTCAGTTATGCATTTATATCACTGTATGCTAAAATAGATATTAAGACTGTAAATGCGAAAGTAACTCTGTCTGTCTGTCTGTTCCGTTTTCATGAAAAAACCAATTTGGCTGATAATCAGTAGATATTTTAATCCCGAGGATGAACATAGGATACTTTTATCCTGAAAAATGGGATAGTTTTCGGGATAAAATTATATTTGTCTCTCTGTTTTTTATTCTTTATGGACAGACTATTAGACCGATTTGGTTGGAATTTGGTACATAATAATATATAATTTTAATACCGAGGGTGGCCAAGGGACTTTTCATCCCCGATAATGAGATAGATTTTGGGATAGATTTATGTAATGGTTATCCCGGAAATAGGTTTTGTGAATTTATCATTTATGTCTTTTTGTCCACTTCGTTCAATTTGTCCTATTCGTTCATTTTGTTTGTTTTTGCACTGTTTGCCAAGTTTTGTCATTTATGTAGTTTACAGATAGATGGGAGATGGGATACTTTGCTTATTAAAATGAAGTAAACCTTCCAGGGGTAAATACGTAAAATTTCATACAATGACACCTGTACCGCCTGCTCTCTAAACAAGACTTACGCACCAAAGGTTGGTAAACTGTAGCTAGGTTATAGTCTATATTTAGTTTTGCAGACAAATTCTATCAGGTGAGCCGCAAATCTGTCTGCTATAATCCAGCACTATTATAAACAAAATTAGAAAAATAATAACTTAAGGAAGTTCTTAAAATAGTTTTCGTTTCATACTCAACCAATAAGACCCGAATGTTGTTTTGTAAATATCAAGATTACGACATTTTATGATTATGGTTCCTCACAAAAGCAACATGAGATAGACGATTATTTGTTTCAAAGCACAAGGCCAATGACTTGAGTTGCAGATAAAATTTTCGCTCAATATAACATAATCACCACGTTAGAACTGGAAAAATACAAATTATTTTCAGAAGTGAAAACCTCGACAAAAGAAAGCTCTGGAACAATAGGGAATTAATTTTATCAAATCTCCGTATTATGTCCAACTTTATGTCCACGGCGTTAACTAACAAATGACCTCATAACACCAGGACTGTATAACCCGACTAAAATGATAATAACTACTGATTCCCAACGCCCGCTAGAAACAATAGCCTCCCCTATTTCGTCGACAAAAAGGGTGGATTACCACTTTATGTCGACGCCCAAACACGTGATTTTAAATCTTATCAGCATCCAAATAGAGATGGAATGACGTGCACGTGTTTATTGTGATGCTATTACTCCCATACTAGTGATATTGCGCAACCCATATATCATGCTGATGTATGACATAATGAGGATGGAAATTTAGGGAGACAAGGGACCTTAAAAAGACAAAATTAAGTGTTTGTGGGTTTTATGACTTGGATTAATTGGTACATTTGACTCGTTTCACGCGTTGTTTATAAGAATCGTCTATTAAGGAGGTTATATAAACAAATTCGTAATATAATGTAAAGCCAGTGGGGTGTTAAATTAAAATATAAATATTTCGGAACCTTCGATTTTAGAAATATATTTTTGTAATCTAATATATAAAATTCTCGTGTCACAGTTTTCGTTGCCATACTCCTCCGAAACGGCTTGACCGATTTTGATGAAATTTTTTGTGCTTATCCGGTATCTACGAGAATCGGCCAACATCTATTTTTCATCCCCCTAAATGTTAGGGGTAGTCCACCCCTAAATTTATTTATTTATTTTTTAGACAAAATTTTTAATTTCTATTTTTTTATGATACAACATACAAAAATACATACAACCCTAGATTTTCAACCCTCTACGACAAAGCCCTATTTTTACCGGGCAGGACGACGTCTGCCGGGACAGCTAGTTATCATATAAGATCGTTACTAGAGTTAGTCGAAAAGGTCTTTAGTTGAAAAATAGTGGCGTACTTAGGTACGAGTATATAGCTTACATAATTATGATGTACGTATAAAGAATAAAAAATACCAAGATTTGAAAATTCATACGCTGGATTTTCAGCGACCAAGTTTTGCACTTCACTTGTTGCTGTGCTGCAATCACAACCGACGCAAGTCTGATTTTCAGGATTTTGTTGATAAATTCCAACATATTTGGTATTTAATTATCTGCACCACCTACATCGCCAGATTAGATTAAATTATTCCTTAAGTTGCCTGGAAGAGATTGCTTTCAGCGATAAGGCCGCCTTTTGTTTCTACCATGACAATATTGTAATTGTATATTTTGAGATTGTGTATTTAGTGAGCAATAAAGTGTTATCTATCTATCTATCTATTTTTGAGAAACGTGAAAATACGAAAGTTTTTAATTTTTGCCTGATTTGGTCTAGATGTTTTGTTTTTAAAAATGTATTTTAAATAATAAAACATCAAAAAACAAAAGACAAATGGGCTTGTAGTGCCATCTATTCATGGAAGATTTAGGCGCTTTTTAGAAATATGTTTTTATTGGGCGATTCTCATTTATAGTAGTACTTTTACATTGCATTATGGAAGTTTTATTAAATTGTATTATTTATATTCATGTGTATGATAATAAAAGCCTTTTGTTTAAACTTTATCTAATTTAACTTTATTTAACCAATTTCTGTAAAGTTGCATATTGTAGATCATTTTTCGAAAAATAAGGAAAAATAACTTCTTTGTAAGTTTCACTTCTTACGTATGTACACTGGTACATGCACACATCTAATAAACACAACCTCACTTAGTTTTTAACTAAAACTAAACTTATATCATAGATCATCCAAAGTTGAACAATCCTTTCAAAGTTCAAAAAATGCCAGTATTTAACAGAAAATAACTAAAAACAGCGTAATTCGTCAGAAATGAAGAAAAAACACAACAGAGCACATTCACATACACTACAAGAGTGAGCATGAAACTGGCAGCCAATAAATACGAAATTATAAATCGTGTATAAAAAATAAATAGTAAATGTTTGCCAGTCGGTTTTCTTGCTCGCTCGGCTCGCGTGCTTTGGTCTGAAGCTAACTGACCCTGAATCACAGGTCACAAGGTTTTACCGCCCATCCCAATAACATAAGTGAAAAAATAGGTGAGGTTATGGTTACCAAAAAATCATATTTTAAGAACTCCGGATCGTAATGGTTCCAGAAGGTTAAGTTATACTTTCCCCCTACCCACTCCGCCCACCCACTACTTAAAATTCGTGTACCGGATATCTGAGTAATCCAAATGGGGACTATTAATATTACCATAGCCATATACTGTTCCCGCTGGATGTGGAGCCACGCCCTTATCTTATTCGGCTTTCGTGAAGCGAATGTGTCGTTTCCACCCGTATAATGTTTCTCAAATATTTACGCAGGCCCAAAAAGAAAGTCATTATTTTTAAGTGCGTATTAAAAATGTTATACACTAGTCATATGGCGTATTAAATAATGTCCAATTTGCATATATGTATATATATATATGTGGTTTTCTTACTTTGTTTCTTTGTTAATTAAAAATTAAGCGGTTGCTATGCACTGTTTTTGTTTGAGATTTTGCAATTATCCAACTCAGCTGAAAAGTGAAACAATTAAAGCTATTAATTCACAAGTTCAATAACTAATCTCATAAGTGTTTTAAAATAATTTATTACTAACTGAAAAAGATATTTTTACAAGTTTGTTCCACAAGTTGTTATGGTGGCATGTTTTAAACCAGGGGAGGTAGTCATCCAGTCGGGCAAATGCCCTATCACCTGGTTGTGGGTTATTTAGTTATTATATTATATATCAGCCCATGAATGTCCCACTGCTGGGCTCGGGCTTACCATTATAGGGGGAACGGACGGGGCGGCTTGGCAGGCTTTACACATCGGTTATCTCAATGTGCAGGTCGCAGCATGATGTTAGCTCATGGTAATTGTAACAATATGCACATTGCGTCAGAAAACTGCCTAAGTAGTGCATGCGCTCCGACTTGGATCGAACCTGCACCCTTTGAGTCCAAGACGCGTGTGCTATCCATTACGGTACGACTTTTTATTTATTATTGCCTGTATATGCAGTTGATTTTCCTCATATCGGGATAAACACGGATCAAATATTGACCAGTGTAGGCTCTTTTAAAAATATTATTCTTTCATCATGCGACTAGTTCAGTTTATTTACTTTCGCTTACTTACATAAACAGGTGGCTGGTATTTCATGTTAAGCCTGAATTGTCGAAGATATTAATGTTTACTTACGTGATGGATATGGTCAAGGTTTTCTCTGGAAGGGCCTATTTTCTTTTGCTTTTGTTTATATTGTTACGGCCTGAATGCCGACAAAAGACAAATACACACCTGTGTCTGTAGAAACACATTTTATTACCTTTTTGGCATTTGGACTTCTTTTGTTAAATTTTAAACACAAAGTAATTTGTGTTTAAAATTCTACTTATGTCCTCATAAGTAGATTCAAGTAAAATGAGCGCATTAATCATTATTTAAAAGTATACAAAAATATCATGTGTTTTAAATATTACACCATAATATGTCATTATAAAGCCTTTTTCTACATGTATTGTTGCGAGCCGATAACTAATAATTAACAGGTGTTTTATTACCTCTTAGAATTTGTGTGATCTATTAGATTAAGACATCATAAACTCTGCTTTTCTTTTATTTGTATTTCATGCGAATTCTAAGAAGCCATTAAGCTGACAAGTTAAGAATTCCAAGGACCAGTGGGCATGTTGCTAGGAGGCCATGTCTCATTTACAAATGGATAGGGTCTGTCGGGGAATGAGCTACTCATCTTTTGATTGAGATTGAAGCGCTACCTAGTGTACTTTAAGATCCATTATCTTATAACAACGGACTTTGCGCGGTTTACATGATAACAATTTTCTGCTTTTCGGTTTGGAGTTATGCAATAAACTTTTTGATAACCCCAATGGCATTTTAAATTTACATCCCACAAATTCGTAACAGTATTAAAGACATAAATTTTAGAATTTATTCTAACTTATGTCCGCATCCCTATTGTGAATTATTTCTTCTTATGAAGTAGTTCTATTTGGGTGCTAATTAATTTAATGTGAACGCGTTTTCTTGACAAGGCCTATACAAACAAGCCCGCCTAAATACAGTCGTCGGCGGTGTCCTAATTCTGGATGATTGATCGGGGGTGCCCGTCTCCGGGTGTGATGGGTGTAGTGGCCATGCGTCCGCATAATACGCCGCCTGCCATATGGGGACCACTTTTACATAATTAATATTTCCCGGACAATTTACGAAATTAATCAAATAATAATTATGGTGAGATGTTATATAATAAATTCTTTAATTATCTAATATATAAAATTATCGTGTTGCGGTGTTTATAACCAAACTCTTCCGAAACGACTGAACCAATTTGTATGAAATTTTGTGTACATATTGGATAAGTCTGAAAATCGGCCAATCCATTTTTCAAACCCCTAAATGATAAGCGTGACCCACACCTTAATATTTTATTTTTTTGTCAGAATTTCTTATTTATATTTTTTTATGATTTGGCATTAAAAATACACAAAACCCTAAATTTTCATTCTTATACTACCAACGCCTATATTTTTAATAGCGATATTCGGTAATAATTTAACTTACTTAAAATAAAAGGCAAAACAACGTTTGCCGGGTTAGCTACGAACCCTAGAATACCATAAATTATCTTATTGTTTAAATATCGTGATACAAATAATTTTCTTAATGGTTTAAATCACAATTGAGTAGTATCTTATTTAATTTGTTAAGTTTCCCATCGCTTCGCAACATTTTGTGACTTGAAGACAAGCTTGACGGTAGGCTAAAATAAAACTTTTACAATACTCATTGACATTCGACATATTTGTCTTCCGTGATTACGGCTACTAAAAAGTGGCCGAAACGTCTAAATAATAATAATCAAATTACCGCGCTTAAAACCGTTAAAACTTAATTTTATTAAGCTATTGTTTTGATTTAGTAGAATCGGATATTTGATCTTATCGCAATGGAATCCTACTTTGAATGTCTTCGCACCGCCAGAACATTAAAATAGCAGAAGTGGACCCTTGATGGTAAGCAGTTACTATGAACATATATAAGTATATGCACTGTATGTACGTCGCTATTTCTTCAAATGAAAGTTTTCTTTCTTCTTTTCTTTCCTTATTACCTGCAATTTCTCAAAAATTGCTTCACTCGAATATTTCGTCTATCCCACTGAAATATCCTTCGCGAATATTCTATATGTAACTGTAAGTCACATCTGAAAATATTATGCATCGGAAAACGGGTCTCGTATGAAAGGGTCATTTACCGCTCGCATCGCCAATGTGGGACTAAAGGGACGGAACGAACATCCTTGAGCCACATTCCGGGATATTGGTTGCCGATCCTGGACTTATGTGATGTCATGGTTACACTTGAAGAGGCATTTATTTCATTCGGAAAGTGAAAGAATCGTACGAATGTGTCGGAAGTAAACGTGACGATTTGTAAATTGAAAAGTTTTTATTTCAAATATGTTTCACAGGAGAACACTTTTTGAAGTTAAAATTTAAATTTACTTGCCGTACTATATACAAAGCGTCGCAACGTGTTATCAAGAAACTCGTCAGCAACACGTCTAGCTGAAGCCTGTTTTCTATATATCTCTTATTCAATACAATAAATAACAGCAAATACTAAATGGACGACTCCCTGGTACTTTCAGGGTACAGTGGGGGTGAATAAAAAACCTTTACTCATGACCCGTATATTAGAGTCTTTCTTCGTTACAAACCTTTAGTATAATACATTAAACAGCACAATTAAAACATTATCGCCTTACATTAGCGAACAGCGCCATCTAGTGATCGATCACATAAAACAATTTTCATTGAGGCGATGTGGCGCGTTTAACACTAAATAAGACAAAAGAAGAATATTATTCTCTTGAAGCCACAACATAGATTAGGCTCCCATAGAGTAAATAATAACCATAAACAAAATTAAAACTAAATAATTAAAATCAACAAGTTGGTGGTAGGCTAAATAAAACTTGAGCAATACTCGTTGTCACTTGACATCTTTGTCTTCCGTTAGTACGGTCATTGATAAATGACTGGTATACAATAAAAAAAAACAAAAACCAAGTCAAACTAAAAACAATTAATAAATATTTAGCAGACTTCTTTCTACGTCTGAAATCGGTGCCTATTAAAACATAAAAAAATTACAAATTTGCAAAATATAGTAATGTTTTAACTTCGCACCGACTTCAAGATGTTATAGAATGAAGTCGTTAAAGTATTTATTTTTTACTCTTTAATTTGAAGTCGATTTTGTTTTTGGTAAAAATATATTTTTACTTTTTAGTTGGAGACAATCTCGGGAAAAAAGAAATAAAACAATTTGAAAATCAACCCGCAATCGATGGAGAAATTGCGTAAGATACAAACTAAACTTTTTAAGTGCCTGTAGAAAATTTAATACTGGCACGCGTTACAAGCTTTTTTGTGTGACGTAGGCTTTTGGAGTTCTTTAATAAGAGTTACTCTAGATTTCCCTGGAATCCACTCATTAGATCCTGACATGGTGACAATGGCACTAATTCGGGAGTATACCCTTTTGATTAAAAAGAAATGAAAATCGGTTCACAATTGACGGAGAAATCGAGTAACCAACATACAAACGAATTGAGAACCTCCTCCTTTTTAAGGTCGGTTAAAAACAGACTACAATGATTTCATAATAATTGTGTTCATGGCAAAATGGCTCTACTCTAAGAAATATGCATAGTTAAAAACTATAATTTTAAATCGATTTGCTTTTTACCAAGAAATATATCATAGACTACATCCTCCTATTTTGATGTCGGCTAAAAATATAACAAAACTCACCGAAAAATGTAAAGAGGAAAACGTCGAGTATAGCCCATTTGCTAATATTCTTTAAAAGGTAAGGCGTCTTTGTACGTGTCTTATAGAATTAACATAAGCAACGAGCCCGGAGCGTGGCTGCAACCAAAAAAGCAGAAAGCGGAGCGGCGTTTCTCATTTCAGGGTATTTTATATGTGTACATATTAAATATTGTTTCAAGGCATACAGTCTCGCATTATTCAGGGCAACTTGTATACCTGGAATTCCAGAGGAAATGATAAGGCCGCCCATTGTGTAGGATGCCGAACTTTCAACACTTTGTCACTTTCCATATCTGAACACAATTTCAATCATCGACTTTACACTACGCTTCAAGCTTTATTGGTTCATAAATTGCAAAAAACACTAGATCTTTCAATATATTTTGCGTCAAAACCAATTGCCTCGCTGTATTCGGTATGTCAAGTGGCGCCATCTTTGAACAGTGAATGTTAGAGGTCATAACAATAAAACTACTTATTTTCACAACTGTCAAAGTTATAGCTATCATATACAATCCCTTACATAGTTTCCTATAATTGAATAAATTATGCCATTATTATACAAGTGATACAAAATATAAAATAAAATATTTATATTATTTATACGGTTATAAAATATTTAATGCGTTCAATATCTCCGCTCTCCGCCATTACACAATTCAAAGCAACTCAGGTATTTTTATTTCAAAAATATCCTTATGTTTTTTGGTAACTGTGGTGGTAACATAAATTATTAGACAAAAAATTTAAAACTACCATATATTATTAGGCATGATCAGATGCCTAATAATATATGGTAGTAGGTAGCTGCCTCTATGCAAGGAGTGGGTGGTGCCTCACAGTGGTCCAAGGCTCGATAGGTGACACCTTGGTTATCTCGATGTGCAGGTTTCAACACTATGTTTTCTTCACCGTTGATAGCACGTGGTAATTGTAACAATATGCACATTAGGTCAGAAAACTGCCTAAGTGGTGCATGTGTTCCGGCCGGGTTTCGAACCGGCGCCCTTTGAATTTGTATAGCAGTTTAAAATAATATTAAGAGGAATATCAAGAGCCCGTAACAGAGCTAGAATTGTCCGGTGAATGTTTGATGCTGACAGATAATTTAATTCTCGTTGCAATGAATAATACATTATAATGCTCTCAGAGGTCTGCTGTTTGGATAGTCGGGAACTGCGGACGAGTTCGCTTGATTTCATATTTATTTTCTTATTTGGACGAGTTTAAACTGTACTATCGTGTCGATAGTGTATAATTAATTAAAGGAATAGACCGAGATCCCGCTGCAAGTTCATGTGTTATTTAATTATTATTAAAATCTAGTTTTATATTTTTGTTACGTTGCCTATAAAAATGTGGCTGCTAATATTTTAAATTATAAGTAAAATTAGTTTGATATTTTGGATTTTTTTTAAAATAAATTATATATCAATTTAAAGCTTTTATTTCAGTGGATGATGAAATAGGGTTGTCTTATGTTTTGTTGTCTTTAGTTGTAGCGCATTTGTAGCATCTTTGGTGTTGCAAATGTCCATAGACAATGGTAACCGTCTTCCATTAAGTGCCCCGTTTGCCTGTGAGCTGAACTCCTTAAACAATAATTAATGTAAAAGTGGCAACAAATAGGGGTTGCCAGCTGTTAAAGATAGCGCGCTACGAAGAACGCTACGCTGCGTTACGGTGACGAGGGACGTAGCGCGTTAACTATCTTTCAGTCTAACTTGTCTTTAACAGCAGACAACTCCTATTCGCGGTCTCTTTTAAATAGGCAACCCTATTCCATCGTACATAGAAAAAAAATACTTTAATTTGATATATTATTTACATTAAAAATAAATAAATGATTTTTTCCCAAAATATTAAACTGTTACTATTTTAATTAGAAATGCTAGCGGCCACATTTTTTTATAGGCAACCTAGCCGTTATGTACCTATAAAAACTAGATTTTAATTTAAAAAATACATGAATGTAGTAATCTAGCAACCGGATCTTGGACTATAAATACCAGGTGAAACAAAATCGATTGACATGGCAGAGTTTTCTGACATGGCGAGTCGCACTAGATGCAACAATAAGAAGCGTTCTATGTCTGCCCGTAGAACCGCTTATTCTGCATGACGATATTTAATAAAGCACCCAGATCCATTAGGGATAATAACATAGATTTATTTAAAAAGAAGTCAGAAAAGATAGTATTAGAAATATGCTCAACGTTAAAAAATTTCTTTGTATTTTTTATTTTGCTTGTCTGATATCAATAGCTAGCGCGTTCACGGCAGTGAAAGAATTGTTGAAGAAAGTTGAATTTTACGCGGTTGTGTAATCATAAGAACAAGAAATCGGAATTACTCGAAACAAGAGAAAAGATGGAATGTTAGGATTCCGGCGATTTCGAGTTGGCAACAATTTGAGAGAAGATCGCGCGAAGTGGAGAAGAAAAAGTAGGAAAGCGGACCCTGGGCGTCGAAGTGATCGCTCCGAACGCAACCGGGATTTTACGCTCGGATGATGATGAACAATTTGAGTTTTTTTAGGAAATGTAGAGACGTGGCCATATTTTCGTAGGTCAAATATGAAACTTTTTAACATATTTTAGAGGCACTCAAGTCGATTAAGTAAAGTTGTTCTTAGGTAAATCTAGATAACTGTCGTCAGCATAATCAAGTATAGAAAATAATCGGAACTCTTCTAGCCTAATTTAGGTGGTAATGGGCATGAAATTACTGAACCTCCAAGGGATTTTTACGAGAGAAGTATAATTTCTCTTGAAACAATTAATTTTACATTTCTCGATATTGATAATAAGTAGAATATTATACAAAATATTGTAATGCAAACAAATTTTGACTATTAATTGGTATAAACATGCTATGTAATAAACTGAATATTAATGTTTTGCATGTAGATTTACTGTTGTGTTTGTTTATTGTTGTGCAATAAATTGTTCGTTCGGCACATTCAAAATTTAACTCGCAAATTAATTGTGTTTCATTCACGAAATGTTTACTGACATTTAAAAAAGACTAGATTTAATTTTTTGCATCGGAAATGCAAAATAAATCACGCGTGTGGATTACACACATTAGAGGACTCCGTAAACTGTTATACACAATTTTTTTTGTCTGGGTAATGAATATACACACAGATAAAAAATTATATATATATATAATATAAAAATACAGATAAAAAAATGAAGTGAAAAATAAAGATTGTACGCTTCAACGTTCAGCATTTTGCTAACGCTGCGTCTTACTTTAGGCTACTTTAATATAATAACATGACTATAAATAATGCTTAAAAGCCGACTTCAAAAACTAAAAAACTAAAATGTAATAAAATTACTATATTCTGAAAATTACTAAGCACCGACTTTAAGATGTTTTAGATAATATATATTAATAATAATAGCTTTAGAAATAAGTTATTTTATACATTTTAGTTTTTTAGTTTTTGAAGTCGGTTTTTTTAAACGAAGTTTTTACTTTTATTTGTTACTTTTTAGTGTCTAGCTATGTATGGGTGGACCTACGAATGGTGCTACGCTTCTTAAAAAGTATAGGTCCCAAGAAACCGGAACAAAAGGATGTTCGTAAAATAAAAACTACTGGGCCAAACTATGTCAAATTTTTGGCACCATTTGGACCACATGGCAGCTATTCTGCGTCGAACAAAAAAAGAATCACGTAAATCGGATCATAAATCACGGAGTAATCGGCTAACATACATAAAAATGCAACAACTAAAAAAAAGGATCCCCATGAATTGAGAACCTCCTCCTTTTTTCGAAGTCGGTCAAAAATACTTTGTTATTGAGTAACGATCAAGTTGATATCAAGCCGCTACGAGCTGCTATTAGTCGTAACATACGACTTCCACTACCACTAAGTTGAACCCATCAGCATCGCAACAAGGTGTATTTTCTTCACTTCTTTAAGAAAGCACCAGCACTCCACCAACTACTACCAGCATCCACTACTACATACAAGAACAAGTGTACAAACTGTACAAACATGATGAGACGTGTTGAGACGGGTTTTATCCACCTTGGTCGGGAGATAATCAAGATGGGACGCCGTCTCCTCCTTCTGCGAGCACGTTATGTTTTCGAAGAAGAAGGCGGAGCGGAAGCGTGAGCGCACACCATTGCTCCGCTCCCGCCAAAGAAGCCACCACTCAACTTAATCAACCCCCACAATATGTTATTTTAACACGAGTTCTTTTATAAGAGATGTTGAGAAATATTTTTTTTATTTTATTGCAAGAGGTCAGCAGACGGCCCACTTGATCGAAAGCAGCTACCATCGCCTATGGACATTTGCAACACCAAAGGTGCTACAAATGCGCTGCTGCTCTCTTAAGGGAGACTGGAACCTGGTCACTAATGCCGGAACACAACCCAAGGTTGTTATGGCGACATACTCTAGACCAGGGGTGGTAGCCATCTAGTCGGGCACATGCCCTACCACCTGGCTGTGGGTTGTTTCGTCGCCTCTTACGATAGGCCGCCCGACCGAAGGAAATTGTATTCTTTCTCCGTTCCTGCACGGATAAAACGGATTACCACGAATAAAAATGAATATGAAACAAAATTGACTCCCTTGTTTAAAATATCCGGTTCAAAAGCGGTTACAATAAAAGCCGCGTATTAAACGAATGTCCGGATGTATGTGTGAATTGCGGTTGGTATTTTCACGGCCGCCGACGCGTGGCGAACCCAATTAAAAGGAAATTTAAGGGTCCATCCCGATCTCCGTGATATTTGTCATTTCTTTCCCATTCACTTGTAACGAGTTTACATCATGTTTTATTGCAATATCCACTTTACCTTCAAATATAGTTGTGTAGGACAAGATTTTAAAATGAGTTTGTAAGAGCAACATGACGTTTTGTACTGAACCAACACAATTTACCTATTTAAATGAGGCGAGGAGATTTATGTGGTTTGTACAGCGGCAGTACATTTGAAGCGATGCGGCCGGTGAGCGTCATTCCCTCATTTCTTACATTTGAGGCTGAGTACTTGAGTAGTAGCGCGACAAAATATCTGAAACATCACTTTTTACATTTTGTACCGTATCAGTCAGTACAAATGGATTTTGCACGGGACAAACGTACTGGCTTGTACGTGTTCGACGCAACTCTATTTTCATATATGTAATGATCACTGACGGCAGAATTGGTCATAAGTTCCAAGGCGTCTCTTATGGATAGAATTAGAAATGAGAATATCCGTGATGGAAGTAAGGTAATTGACATAGCTCGCAAAATTAGCGAGTTAAATTGGCAGTGAGTGGGCCGGTCACGTTGAGTCCTGGAGTGAAGACCGCGTTTCGGTAAACGGATGCCAGTAGACGTTGATTGAGGATGTCGAAGGCCTATGTCCAGCAATAGCAATGGACTGCGATCGGGTGACGTCGACTCTAATATAGTATCATTTTAGAAATTTCCCGACTATATGGAGGAGCGAGATGGAATGCTCCTGCGTGTCAAAGAATGATCCTCCAGTGAGGCTTATGTTACTCCTCGCAGGCCCGTCTTTTATTGTTGGAAATTTGTATATATTCTATGTACGTTTCGAGAACCGTTTGCGACCTCAATTTGTTCAGCGCCTTTTGGCTAAATGTTCCACTACATTATATCTGTAGAGATCTTATTAAGCATGCATGAGTTCTTGCATGCATGTAAGAACTCTAACCAATTACGCCGATATTTTGCTAAGTTTTCGTGACTAGTAGTATAATTATACTACTTTTTAATAGTTTTAACCAAGATATTTTGACCACCCAACACTGATTTTTTATCTACTAAAAAATTATCGAAATTAAAACTAAATAAGGGCAATTTATTTTATTAGCTTAAAATTTACGGCCTACGTTTATTAATCATTTGTAATTAAATGTTTCCTACTTTTTGTATACATATTGTCACATCTGTTTGTCATAGAGGTAGGAAGAGACGGTGGATCCCCACTTTCAACGATGCTAAGACACACTTTTCACTTCATCTACTTTCATTATCTCTTAATTCTTTTGAGGTGGTTTTTAACTTATGTTTCTTAAAAAGATCTTAAATTTGATCATCGTAAATAAGTTGCAGACTACTTTCACCTACTCTACATGTCACCTTGCTGTCATATACTTATTTCGTGTTTATGCTTTCATCCATTCTATGTACATGCCTAAATCACCTTGACAGTCCTTCTTCGACTCTTGTCACTACATCCTCTTTCAGTTCCCATTACCGTTACTAAAACATTGTTTCTACACATCGTTTTCAAAAAAATAATCCATCCACGATTTGTTTTTGTAGACAGCAATACAGAAACGGCAACAAAGCTCAGCCATTAAGCAATTCTCATTTCTATCATCATCACCCGCCCGAAGAGGATTATTTCTTCAAAAATATGACATCAATAGGCGTCTTTGTCCCACGGAACAATAAACTTTTTAAGCGCAGAGCTTAAACAGAACAACAGATGTCGCGATACGATAAAAATGAAAGGTCAAGTGCAGTACGGTTTCACACGCTGAAAGGGACAATTGCGGACAGTGTTCTTTTGATTTGTTTTTTTTTTCACGTCAGCGATTTGCTTTTCATGTTTGCTTGTTGACAAACTGGCAAACGGATCCACTTGATAGCAAATGGTTACCGTCGCTAATGGACATCTGCAACACGAAGGGAGCCGATGCGTTGCCTACCTCGTTGAGACTTTTAATATCTGTTTACGCCCTTTTTGAAGAGCCCCATATTGTAACGCTCTGAGATAAACGTGGGAGGGAGTTCATTCCATAGTTTGCTCACGTATGGTATGAAGGAGCAGAATTTGTACATTAACTAGTAGAATGGAAAGTGGTAGCGTAATGGCTAGCGCATCCATCTCAAACTCAAAGGCAGCGATTTGTGACACGTACAACGAAGTATAACTATCACGTGAAAACAGCGATGAAGGAAAACATCGTGATGAAACCTGCACATCGACATAACCGCTGTGTTATTGCGTTGTTGTTATTGCGATGGTAGTAATATATTTTGTTTGTTACAACTACGTTCATTCTTTGAAAAGTAATTGTAATACTACTTCTATATATATTTAAAAAAAAATAAGTGCCTCAGATAATATATTATAAATAATAATGATGAAAACTCTTTTTAGATAGATGTGTTGCTGGGAGCTTGTTGCTGCTTCTTCTTTGAAAAGCGATATCACATTGCGATGTTTATAAATATAAAAACCTAATTTAGTTTTCATGTAAGTAAAATGTACCCTGTGTGATAGATTGCTCGCTTACAAACAAACAAGGCCGACGGCCTCTATGGTTGATCGGGCTAAGCCTTTGCCGGCCTACCTCACTGCAACGCGGAGGCTCCGGGTTCAATTCCTGATACAGTAAATTTCGGAAACGTATTTTCTCCGTTATTTACCATGGTCTGGGTGTCTGGGATCGCCCCCAGAATGGTCCGTTGTATATTACCCATAACACAAGCGTAACTTGCTTAATTTGGAGATGTACAATGTGTGTATTTGTCTGCCGATATTATTTAAAAAAAAAGAGTTCGCATTAGGGTTTGATTCGGGGAGCCTGTAGTACAAAACAAATTAAGTTTTGTTTATTCTACTAGTTTAAGATTTACATATAAGTGTTACATTATAAATGCATTAAATGTGTTTATTTATATTGAAATATAGAAGCTAAAGTACAATTTTAAGTTTAAATAAAAGGTTTTTAAATACAAGCTTTTGAGATTTTGGATATCATGTAGCAGCAGAGTGCTAGCCAGGACAAGTAAAACGAGCCCAAACACGACGGATGTATCTCGTTTAGTACACGAGTTCCTATGGCCACCTTCCGACTCCATTATCAGATCAGCCCCATGGTACAATATTATAGCATTGGCACTCGATATATGCGTGCAAAATTTCAGCTCCATCGGAAACCGGAAGTTGGTCAAATTTAACTTGCAAGTTTCCACCCGAACTTACCATCCATTGCAAGTTAAATAAAAGCTTGTAAACATAAATCTTCTTACATATTTTCTTTTCTTAACATATTAGATAGCTTTAGAAAAATATGTGAAATAAATATAATATTTTATGCCCGCTGTAAATTAGTCAGCTTTACTCGAAACTTTAAAGCTATCCATTCCCTCGTATATACCGACAAAAGATGGCAGCCTGCCCTTTTGCGTTATTTACAAGGCAATCTACATAAATTTGAAGTGGTTCGGCCGAAAGAGCGCAAAATAAACTGTTTGCCGGCGCCTTCATTGATCCTTAGATTGGCGTGTTTAAGCGTTGTCAACTTGTTCGGAATGTCTTTTACGAGCATCGACATCAGGCTCTGATGAGCTCTAAATGACAAGTTCTACATTTCATAAATTCAAATCTAATTTGAATACGAGAAATTGGAGCATTTTATAACCAAAATGTGCTTCTTCTTTACCATATGCAATACTTTTTCATTAGTGTTCTTTTCTTCTCAGCTTATTCTCTCCATACTTCTCCAACGCTACATATCAAATGTTTCTGACTCATCGCAATTTTTTTGTTTTTTTATTTCACGAGTTCAGTAGACAGGCAGATGGTCCACCTGATGGAAAGCGTTACTATCGCCAATTCACATTTTCAAGATCAAAGGTGCAACAAATGCGACACTGCTCTCTTAAGGGAGACTGGAATCGGGTCACTAATGCTGAAACACAACTCAAAGTTGTTATGACGGCAAACTCTAGACCAGACGTAGTAGCCATCCAATAGAGCAAATACTCAACTACTAAGGCTGTGGATTGTTTTGTCGCCTTTTACGACAGGCCTACACGTTTTTCTTCGTTCCTACACGGATGAATTGTCCATGCTTCATATCCATATGTGAATAATAATAATCGACAGGCAAATATTCACATAGTATATCCACAAGCTAAGCAAGTTACGCTTGTCTTATGGGTACTTGTGCTTCTGTATAATATACAACGGACCGTTTTGGGGCCGACCCCAGCTACATAGGCCGTAGTATGTAAAAGAAAGTTAATTTACGATACTTTCCATGCCAGTGGTCAGATCTGTAGCCTCCGCGTTCCAGTAAACTTCATCAGTAAAGGCTTAATCCACTTACTACAAAGTCTATCAGACAATATTATATTTATTATATAATATTTATTTATTTATTATTATTATTTATATTGACTTATATATTTTATCTCGGCTAACCGGAAATAAACCAATGGCACGGGCCTAAGCCAAGTGTACATTAGTGTAACGACTAAGTTGTAGTGCAAGCAAGTAAATCATTGGTGTCACCTTGCAGGAATTTTCTTACTATCCTACATGTATTTAATATTGTTGCTTTCTGCATTAAATGGTAAGAGTTTGCTGGTAGGTCTAGAGCTTTTAGGGATTGATGTGATAGTTTTGGTATGACTCCCGTAGTAGAGACCACGACTGGAATAATTGTAACATTCTGTAGGTGCCAAAGGCGGGTAATTTCGTCTTTGAGTTCGGTGTATTTTGTCAATTTTTCTGATATTGTTGTCTGTATATTATGTGTATTAGGTATGGCAATGTCTATCAAATAACCTATCTTTGTGGTTTTGTTAATCAGGGTTATGTCAGGTCTGTTGTAATGGATCGTTCTGTCAGTCAATATGGCTCGGTCAAAGTACAGTTTAGTAGTAGAATTTTCTAATACAGTTTCAGGTTTGTATTTATAGTATGGTGTTATGGTGTTGATGAGATTATATTTGTGTGCAAGTTTTTGATGTATGATATTGGTGACTTGATCGTGTCTATGTTTGTAGTCTGTCTGAACTATTGATTTACATGCACCTGTGATGTGCTGTATAGTTTCTGGGGAGCTGTTACATTTTCTGCAGTAGTCAGCGGCTAGGTTTTTGATAATATGTTTGCGGTAATTTTTGGTTTCAATGACTTGATCCTGAATGGCGATCATAAAACCCTCTGTCTCTGGGAAGAGTTCACCTCTTGTTAGCCAAGCGTTCGATGCTTCTTTATCGACATGTTCTAGGGACAAGTCTTGGCGGTGTCTTCCATGAAGAGACTTTTGAGTCCATTCTGTTATCTTAGTTCTATCGTCAGTGAGCTTCTCGTTAGTCTGTTCTGCTGCATTTTGTAGGTTCAGGGGGGTAAGTTTTCGATCTGTTTGTACTATAAGTTTGTGTATTATTGTAGACTGGGCTTTGGCAAAGAAATGTTGTCGGAGAGTTGTTATTTGTTTGTTATGTAACTTTAAAATGTCAATTATTATTATTATTATTAAATATAATATTATTATATATGTATGTCTTTCAAGACCACGGGCCATGAAAATGGCCCGGTCTTTTGGAGGGCTTGCGTGGGGCCATGGGGAGGCCAACACGTAGAGGCCCCTTGACAAATTTAATGTAAATATGTGGTGTGACACTGACCGGCAATTATCCCTGTCTACACCATATAATAATGCACCCAAGGACAAGCCCCGGCCAGTGTAGGACTATTGTGGGAAATAAGGCGAGAGAGTACCAGGCTATTGGGGTGAACTGTTAGTGGTACTAGCGGTCTGGGAATATGGGGAATATGGCGTATATTAATAATCCTTAATATATTAATAATATCCCTTTACAGGTAAATAAAGCACACATCAAACAGCTCAACTTATGAGCACTCCTAGCAATCTCATGTAGCGTTAATAAATATTGTAAATTCCCTGGCCCCGTCGCTTTCGTTTCCTAAATCACAAAATGAGAAACAGTCAAGTGCACGGAAAATAAAAGCATTTGTTTAGAATTGTATACCAACAAATAACGAGGCTTCAACGCAAATAAATGAGATTCTGTTTTTCTGAAGTAGCACGATGCGAAAACTGACTCGAAACGAGTTTTTCGAGAGGCGATGGAATTGCGAGCTACCTCTTTTCATTTCAACTTATATTAACAGATTAATTTTTATAGTCTAAACAATCGTGTAGATTGTAAATTTGTAGTTGTCTGCCCTGAAGTATCGCCGCTGGACCGCTGACGTCCGCTCGACCGTTATTAGCACGTGGTAATTAAATTAAATACAATATGCATATTAGATCAGAAGACTGACTAAGCGGTGCATGCGTTCCGGCCAGGATCGAACCCGCGTCCTTTGAGTATGGGACGCGTGCGCCTAGCCATTACGCTACCACGACTTACAATATATTACATATTGTGAATATTGCGTATTATTTCTTAAAAGTAGATAACTATGGTCTTATTCATAATGATTAAGAGTAAGTTTGTAAGCTTATTTGAGAAATCTCTCTAACTCAAAAGAAATGATTATAATTCAAAAATATTCCTAAAACATTGTACTATGTCAAATCTAATTATGAATTCATTATAAGATTTGCTTTTAGAAAAAAAATGAACTTTAATTTATTGAAAGTTATGGATGATAAAATATCGATATTATCATAGATTACAGCGACAAAGCTAAAAGCATTTTCAACTTTAAGTAATTAAGTTTCGTTAATTAATTAAAACTAAATTGTGAAACTTTTAAACTAAATACATATTCAATTACAAAGTACTTATCTCAGAGAAAGTCGATTAAAAATAATTTTAAAACATTAACTAACTTAGAATCCCATGTCTACAATATAACGTTTCATAAAGTATTGAATACAAAAACTCTAAGTTTAAACGATAGTATATATTGTTACGAGCTATAAGACTCGAATTAAAATAAATGCCGTTGGAATTACTGTAGAGTTTATTAGAACTGTACAAACACGTATAAAACAGTTACAAATAAAACTGGATGCAACCATTTCACGCTGCATAATTAAATGCAATTCAACACGCGCAAAGTCCGTCACTATGTCGCTAATCGAAAGAACTACACACGTCTTACTCTTATCGTAGTCGTCCCTTGACTGCCCCACCCCTCCATTCGGGCATTGTTTTACACTAAACTGTATAATAGAATAAAGGATCGCGTTCGCCGAGTTAATCCCGCACACCTGGCATGCTTCGACGATCATAAAACAAGTTCAATTACAATAGCATGTTTTTCTGGATTAAACTTTCTAAACACAAAGTACACAAAAGAATTCCTAAATCAAAGAAGGCAATAAATGACGTTTTACAACGAGCAGGTGTGCACATTTCATTATCGGTATGTAATAATATATACTCTTTGTTTTTGTTGTCACACAAAATTTTGCATCTAATAAGCACTTGTTGCGTGAGACTAATGTGAGATGCATGTTGGTAAGTTTAAGACAAAACTATAAAAACAAGAATAAGTTGGTAAGTTTTAAACCATAGATTGTAAATTAGTGGCCGATTGCACATAGACTAGGATAAATTATTTTTCAAATCTAAATATCACAGTAGTTGTCTTTGAAATCAGCTCCCAGGCTTCTTAGAGTGTTTTCGCTATTTCATGTTGTATCGGTTTTGGCCCTGTAGTGGGTCTATACGGCCAAATCTTCTTCTTGAAACATAATTCTCATAAAGACATTTTAACTAAAATATACTTTGTAGCAGATCACTACCAACGGGGAGCGTGCCCGAAGGCTGGCTGCATTGCCGCGCTGTATGGCGATGCTTATTTCTTGTTGCAAAATATGAGCCAGCCTTCTGATCACGGGTAGTGTCAAAGAGTTTCTATGTAAAAAACTCTTTGTTTTTTGTTAATGTGTAATTTGTATCCCTATATGTAGTTTGTGATAAGGTGAGAATTTCTCATAATATCTATAGTGATGCACCACGCATCCATCCACCATTAAATCATATTATGTCAATAATCAATGCCCGATAGCAACAAACCAAAGCGGCCCTGCGGCGAGTATGGTCCTGTGGAACGACGACTCACCTGCACGGGCCACTTGCGTCGTCAATAACAAGCTGAGCAATATACATATAGGGGCGCCCGCGGCATCCAGAGCAAGACCACCATCGAGGTTCTTAAATAAGCCATTCTCTATTTTAAACTATATCCCTTGGGTAACGTTAGAATCAATGAATATCAACATATTTCAAATATCCCTAGTAAATACTGTACGAAATTAGTTGACGTATATGGTTGAAACTGGAATTAATTCAATAGTGAATCACAAGACGCCTGTCACAATCACGATATAATGAAGTATATCATCACGCTGGCAGACATGCGAGTGATCAGAGGTTTCACACCTACATGATACTCTGGTGGCGCCTAGAATATCATTTACTTTAACAATATTTACTATAATTATTACATGCGGAATAATATTTATAAAAAGGATGATGTGAATGTGATGTGACGAATTTGTTACATTTAACCATTGATTTAATTTCCCACATTGTTGGCTTTGAGCAAATCCCCTGGAACTGATTATGGGTACGTATATTATTCCGATACGCGCGCCCGCATCAATTGCGTACATCAAAGGAATAAACCTTCTTTCGGCATAATCTTCGAATGTAAATCGCGGATATTCCATTTTATCCGCGACGATATCCGCAGATTGGGATGCGGATTCCCTTTGATCCCCTATTGAAACTTTCAGCATTGAATGTGAGCTAAGAAACTTTCGACAACAATATTTTGTGAAAGAATTTCAACTGTGGTTATAGTGGCATGCTCCTATCATTTACGTATCATATGTATCATGTATGTAATCTATAAAATCTGCAAAAGTGGGGCCTCATCTGTGGATTATGTTAAAGTTATTCAATGTGGCCAAAAGAGAAAATCCATATTGTTACATGCCGACAAAAAGTGAATGCACACCTGCTTGTCATAAAGTGCAGTTTATTACCTTCCCACATTTGGACTTATTTTATTTACTTTGTGTTTAAAATTTTAAATTAGACAATAGCCTATTGTTATTGTATTCGTTTATGGTCTTTCGCAGGAATAAATTAAGCAGGTGTGCAGAGTACGTTTTCTTGGGAAAACATTCCACGCAGTCGATTGTTGTATTGTACAGTTTATTATAAAACAATGCCCGAACGGAGGGGTGGTACAGTCAAGCGAGGATTACGATACGAGCAAGACGTACATTCAATAAGCTATATAGTGACGGACTTTGCGCGTGTTATTGAATTGTGCAGTTTGTACTGGTTGCGCCCAGTTATATTTGTACCTGTGTTATACGTGTTTGTATAGTTGTAATAAATTATATAGTAATAAATTAGACCATCGCCATGCGTGAAATGGCCTATAACATTATCCCAGACGAGGCTTATTATGAATTATTTATGTAACAATTAATTAATTATTAATTCGTATTTTCTTATAATAAATACACTAACTTAAATCTGGTTTTATTTGAGTTTTTTGATCCTAACATAAAATGTGACAACATCAACCGATAACTCAGGTGGTGGTCGTGAATTTTACTATAGCTATTCGTTAACGCCATTAATAATCAGCGATAATAAGATGCGTTTGACACAATTACTAACATTATTAACGCAGATGGGTAAGGAGCATACATACGTATTAACATGCCTGTTTGTCATGGAGGTAGGAAGAGACTATAGGACTATAGACTGTGGTTCAGAAGCATAAGAGTAAAATTAGAGCATTGTATAATGAAACTACGTTTTAACGATTTTAAGCGCGGTAATTTATTTGATTTTATTTATTCAGACGTTTCGGTTACTTTTCAGTAGCCGTAATCACGGAAGGCAAAGATGTCAAGTGTCAATGAGTATTGTTTAAGTTTTTTTTATTTATGGTTATGATTTACTCCATGGGAGCCTAATCTAATTTACCACCGCTTCGCAAATTATGGCTTGAAGAGAAGCGTCGCAAGGAACTCTTCAGCAAACACGCCTAGCTCTAATAATTTTATATAATATTAAAATGGGTGGGAGGAAAAAGAAAAAGAAATTATCAATCAAGTTGGTTTATGTTTCGGTACAACAACTATGAACAAAATTAAAACTAAATAATTCAAATGAACAACAACTTTAACATTACTTTTTGACACTTAACATTTTTCTCTTAGGTGATCACGGCTACTGAACAGTGACCGAAACGTCGGAATAATAAAACTCAAATAAGTATCCGCGCTTAAAACCGATAAAACGTAGTTTTATCATATCTACTAGTTGAAAGATATCTGAAGAGTTTTTATTCCTTGAAAATTAGACTCTATACAAGAAAGATATTCACGGGAAACGTAAAACCAACACAACAGAACATCTTAAAAGAATTCAGGCCTCGAAATTCCCCAAACGGGAAAAATCTCAAGTAAATACTTAGATACTTTATTACAAACAAACCATTGAAGTTTACAAAAAATGCGTGAAAAAGTTCATCATTCGCGGTGAGAGATATACCCGTTTATGAGTTTGGACAGTTTAACGAGCGTCGTACGCAGCGGGGGCTGAGCCGTGCTATAACAGCTGTCGCGATCAACAGCCCTTCAAGTTTGCTGGAGCAACTTAATCTTGGCTGCGAGTGAGTTATTATGCGTCGCGGAGACGGATCACTTAGACTACTCAATTACTATGGTAAAGACTGAATTGTTCCTATGTTTTGCCTTTGGTTTATCGGGTTAAAGAACTTTATTTCTTTTATAAGGTCCGTTTTCTAACTTTTTCTACTCCACTACGCGTGGTCTTCAGCATCCCCAGTTTTGAGACGATTGGTACGCATGTCATCCTTTACAATGTCAAAGCCAACATTTCTTGGGTCTACCCATTCGACCGAGACCTGGCGGAAGCGGTATAACTGGGCATTCATTCGCCACATAATTAGCCGGTCTCCGTAAAAAGTGGCCGTACCAGTAAGGGACACTCTTGCAGCTTGTCTGCTATTTCACAGACATGAAGACTACCGCGGATACGGGAGTTCCAGACACTGTCTTCCCGTTTTCACTCCACACATCCATCGGAACATATTCATCTCCGTGACATGCAGTTTCTTGCTTGTGCCGCTCAAGCGCAGGCCAGGCTACACTGCCAATTCACTTATCTATCTATCTATCATTTAAGAGGTGTGGTCTTTTCGGTGAAGTTTTGTCCAATTTTCGCTATTTTTTCAGTTTTTTTACTTCCTTGTACGACACGACACTCACATTTTAACTCACATAAAAAAAAACTACGAGACAGAAAGCACAATCTAAAATTGCAGGTAGTTATAAATAATTATTTTTGGACATGCAACTAACGAGTTTCTTTAACGAAACGAAGCAGAGATGTAAGTATCAAGAATTTAATGTAGTATATATATAAATAAATGACTAATAGATTGACAATACATAATAATATACGATGAATATAACTATAACTTACAACTAAAGACGTCGTCAGTTAATTATTGATTCCAGCCCTAACTACTTCAAACAGTGAAAATAGTAACAGAAATGTAATTATGGAAATGTTTGCTCGCTATTACGCTAGATGTTATTTCTGAATAAATGTGAAGATATGACGAGAATGTTTGAATGAGTAAATAAGAGATTGAATGATAGTGTAATAATTAGGTACACAAGTTTTCCTCGTGTCTATGCCGCGTGTTAAACACCTATGTGTAGCCTATTTTAATTAATTAGGTTTTTATATATCCAACTTGGCTCAACTTCTCCTTCAGCCATCCCATGCCTTACAGTTGTTGAATTACTGATTAAAATACATTTATATAATCTCAAATATACAAAGTAAAAGAATTACTACTATGTATACCTACTATATATTAATACGTGAAACAAAAATTGTTTGTATCCCTTTTTACGTAAATTACGCCGACGGAGGAGTATGAAATTTCGCTTAATTTAATTTAAAACACAAAAAATATATTAAATCAATAATAAAACATTACACTATCATGTATTTGTTTATAGTTCAAGTCAAATTCACAGTGCAGCCATGGCGAAATCTATGATAATAAAAGTATAGTCTTTGACATTAATGATTATGGTCGAATTACGAGCACGGGCGATCACAATTATTAAAAAAATATCTCGAGGTTTTCCCAGACTAGGCATTTACGTTATAAAAGTATTAGGAACAAAAATAAATTAGGAACTCCCACGCGTAGGCTCCATAAAGTATACAATAGTCTCTAAGGGCAAAGTAATGCTCTCCAACAGTATTCTAGAAAAGGTTCAACAGCTTTTAGTAAAGAAATTTAATAAATTAGTAAAGCATCGTTTGTGCGAGAAGGCTTATTATACGACGAAAGATTTGCTAGACGACTGCACCTACTGAGTATTATGCTTTCCAATATGTAGTGTCTATCGTATATCGTAACGATATCTTGAGGGCACAGCGGAAAATCAGCGCTGGTTTCAGCCGACCGACATTATGCTGAGATTGTTCCCCCTTTTGGGACAATATTATTCTAGTTTTTAAATTTGTTAGCAATTATACTGTATCTATATAATTTGTTCTGAATTTAATTATTTTCTTTCTTTCTTTAACATATTATCTCTTTTAATTCTCAAGACCGTATTGCTAATACAATAATAATAATATTAATTAAATTAATAATTAATAATCAGAATTTGACAAGTAGAAAGTCAATTCGCTATTCCGGAAACCAGTCACGTGGTAATCAGCGCCTACCGATTCCGGACGCGTCCTACCCTAACCGGCGAGGTTGCCAATGACCTTAGCCCTGACGTCTTACAAGTACATTTTGGTTAAGCAACTTGAACAATTTGATTGTCTTACTTTGATTTTATATTGTTAAATACATCAAGCCTATTATCATTCTGCTGCTACTTTAGATTTTTTTTTTGCACTTATCTGAAAATGATTTCCATTGAATATTTGAATGTTCCCTTTTTTAAAAGTGTGGATTTAATTGCCTCTGTGGTTGAATGGGCTAAACATGGGCTGGCGAGTCAGGGTTCGATTCCTGGCTTGGTAAATTTCGTAAACCAACTTGTCATTATTATTATCAATAATAATAACCCCGCAGGCGGCTTTGTAGAAAAGCCTTAGGTGAGTAGAGACACCTCGGACCTGACTCCGTGGGTCAAGGTAAGGTCCCCGCCTCCGTGCTTGCCTTAACCAGCCGGCACGGAGTGGAGATCGCTAGAGTGCTCGCTAAAAGCTCCAGGGGTGGAAGTGATAATGGGAATCACGTCAGAATTAGTTTCGGTGAACCTGCAGCCCATCTCTCGACACCCCTTTTATAACATTAAATATAATACTTTATAATATCTTTTACAAAATATTATCTTAAATTTCCAAACAATAATACAAAACCTTTATAATTAAAAAAGTATACCAACGACTTTAATTCGTTTAGACTAGTAAACAAGTGCCCTTTGGACCAACTTTTTTCAGCAGTCTCCGAATTATAAATGAGGTGTCATTCGATTCGGAATGGCATCTAGATGATTTTTGAAAAAATTAAGTTTCGCTTGCAAAAACTGTAAAAGTTATTAACAATTAACTAAAAAAAGGGGGGGGTTAGTTTTTTGCAAATATCTCAAAAAGTAATAAAGAAATTTCCTAAAAAAAGTCTCGACTCCCGAAACTGTAAGATCAATATTTATAATTTTTCCAGAGGAATGAAATACGGCCGAAAACGGGTACTCTGGCTTACCCTACCACACCCACATCGGCCCTTTAATGAATAAATATTATTTAGTATTAAATATGAAAATAAAAAATTGAAAAATTTCAGGGACTAACTGAATAGATGAATGAATAATAATCTGCTGGAATTTTTTTTTATAACATTTTTTCATTTACTTATTCAATAGATAATTAATATATTTTTTTTGCTTGAACATGAACATTGCAAGTGTGATATTTGTTAAACTATGAATTTAATATTTTTTTCCTTTCTTGGAGCAATTCTTGAAAGGCTTTAGAATAGAACCCTGTTGGAAAAATTAGAAAATGTTTATTTTTCATTTTTTTATTAATAATTTTCGTTGTTACAAAATTAAAAACTTAAATTAATCATAGATTTTTTTTTTTAATAAATAACTAAATAACAATCCGTTTTTATGCTTATAAGAAACCCCATAGAATTATTTTTATTATCCCTAATTGTTTAAAAAAATGTTATAAACGAATGCGTTGTTCATAAGATAATTAAATTTTTTTACGGGATTTCAATAATACAAATAATGATTTTTTAAAAGAAAATTGGTTCCTAAAAAAATATTACTTAAAACACATTTGTTAATTAACAATTATTTTCTCCCACTTCTATTAATATTAAGGAACCATTTTTTAAATCATTATTTGTTTTTCTTTTCGATTAAAAAAAAAACATTTTATTAAATTTTTCCTTGTTTATGCAACAATAAAATGTTTTTTTTTAATATTAAAAAAAAAATATGTTGTTGTATATATAATTGTATTGTTCATTCATCTATTCAGTTAGTGCCTGAATTTTTTCATTTTTTTTATTTTCATATTTAGTATGTTTAAATAATATTTATTCATTAAAGAGCTGATGTGGGTGTGGCTTGCGTAAGCCAGAGTACCCGTTTTCGGCCTTTTTTCATCCCTCTGGGAAAATTATAAATATTGAAAACAAACTTTTTAGAAATTTCCTCCTCTTTTTGAATCTTTTTTCAAATCTGAAAAATCTTTATTACTTTTTGAGATATTTGCAAAAAACTAAACCCACCCTTTTTTTAGTTAATTGTTAATAACTTTTACAATTTTCGCAAGCGGAACTTCGTTTTTTTCAAGAGACTGCTGAAAAAAGTTGGTCCAAAAGGCACTTGTTTACTAGTCTAGTTATCGGTTGTGCCAATTTGCTAAGTTTCTTATATTGTCAAATTGTTGTAGGGATGGCGGGGCGTTGTAAAAAAGTTTTTGTAGTGTGAGTGTATGAAATGTATTTAAGCAATAATTGATTGTACGTATAGTGACCGGTTGCTGTTCTTTTATTACCATAAAACCTCCTAAGTTGTTACAAGCATTACACTTCTTTCTCTCTTTACTTAAAGCACCAGGTAACTTAGTACTTCTCGACTAAAGTGGATCATAAAAATAAATGGCTTCGGGGGAAATTTATAATCTATCATATTGACAGGTACGCACCCCTTGCCTGCTTCTAAAGTTGTTTTATAAAAAAACACTTTACTTGCGCTCAGTTAGGCCTGTTGTACACTAACGGCAAAACGCGATTTGCGTCGAGTTTGAAATATACTACTCTGAACCACGACACTGAATTTCTTGATCTTCATGATGATCGGTTGAGTAGTTGCGACCTATTTGCTTCATCATTTAGGAATCTTGCAGGAATTTGATCAATAGTATGAGCGATTGAGCAAGCACAACCTTGGTAGGAGTCGGTAGAAAATATTTCAAACTTCTAAGCGACGCCGAAGAAGCAAAGACCTTTCGACTTAATTCTGTGATGTGGGGCCACCAAGACAGTTATTATTACTTATCAATAATTACGCCAAGATTTTTAACTTTGTCGCTGATCTGGAAGTGAGTCCCATCAAAAAGTAAATCTGGCACCAATGACCAGTCAATTTCAGAAGTCACACGTGAGCTTCCTGTTAAATTGGCCTGGGTTTTGCTAGGATTTAATACACATCAACTAAATTTCCACTACAAAAATAATTCATGTTAGGCTCTGGCTCATAAAACCATAAGAAAATTATGATATTTTTGACACAAAATTGGAAAATAAGATTTTAATCTTATTATATGACACACACCGTCTTTAAAAAAAAGACGGTGAGTGTCTCGGGACGGCTGACAGAAGTGATAACTTAAACTAATCTAACGTGAGAGAAAGGGAAGTCACACAGACGGCGCCATAACGCGTTACGTAAAGAAGCGATTTAACCTCCCATAAGAAGTTATCACTTCAATTATTACTCAAAAAAGACATTAAATAATACAATACCACACAAATCAAAAACAAAAATTCTACAATATATCTATTTATTTATGCGTATGGGTATTGTGTGAATGATTGACGATGACGGCCTCTGTGGTTGTGCGGGCTAAGCCCTTGCCGGCCTATCTCACTGCAACGCAGAGGTTCCGGGTGCGATTCCTGGTATAGTAAATTTAGGAAGCGTATTTTCTCCGTTATTTTCTATGGTCTAGGTGTCTGGGACCGGCCCAAGAGTAGACCGTTGTATATTACCCATAACACAAGCGTAAGTTGCTTCGTTTGGGGATATACAATATGTGTGTTTGTCTGCCGATTAAAAAAAAATATAATAATAATTTAAAAAAAAAGATTATTTCACTTTACTTTTATACTGTCCTGGTAGGCGAACGCACAATAGAACCAATAATAGACTTAAATCTCATAAATCGTGCAAGGGCGTCTCGTGTGTACCCGCCCTAAATACATAGTGCCGATCCATCACCAAAATAATCGTTTATTACGGCTCTTTACGAGTGGTCTTAAATAAACAACGACGTTTATGTAATGCCGAAACGTGGCCCATAAATAAAGGTTAACAGCCATTTATTGGTACATATTATGAATATAAGTAACAATAACTATGCATAGTAATACTACGTTTTAACGGTTTTAAGCGCATTAATTAATAACTGTCCATAGGTACGGATTTGCCTGCGTAAACTTTCAGCCTATATCTACGAAGTTATATTAATTCACAAGATAACTAGTTACATTGTTATTCCCGATTAAATAAATAAAAAAATGGTTCACGTCTAATGTAATATTAAAAAAGAAAAAGCTGGTAATATACCTAATATATAATGTTAATAAATATATTTATTTCGATTATTTCGTACATAAGTATATATTAGTATTCTGTGTCTGGATCTATATATGTATTAAATTTATAAATTAGTGTCATAATTTATATTAGTTATATTTAAATCATACAGTCCTATCTTTTTTCTGTTCCACCTACATCGCCAAATTAGTTAAGAATTTGTTTTAGGCTAAGTTGCCTGGAAGAGGTTTTGCCAAGAAATATTGTAATTATGCATTTTGTTGAAAGGAATGCTCCGGTGGTTCGGGCATGTGGAAAGAATGTATGATGAAAGAATGACTAAACAGATATACAATGCAAAAGTGGATGGATGCAGAAGTCGCGGAAGGCCACGACACACCTTCTATGATCAAATTGATCGTGTACTAGCAGAAGGTGATGTTAGGAGCCTTAAGAACAGACGAGCGTGCATGACAAGAGTTATGAATGTCAAAGAAGCAAGTGAGGTGTGTAAGAATGGGCCTGTGTGGCGCTCTGTTGTTCGTGCCTACCCCGCAAGGGACCTGGCGTGAAGTTATGTATGTATGTATGCATTTTGTTTTTGTATTTCTTTATTTTGGTGAGCAATAAAGTGTTATCTACTATAATACCTCATTTACTTTAATTTATTTTATAGGCATTAGTGGCCAGGGTTTCCCTTAAGAGAGCAGCAGAGCAATTGTGGCGCTTTTAGTGTTGCAAATGCCCATAGGCGATGGTAGCCGCTTTCCATCAAATGGGCCGTCTACCTATCTGCTGAACTCGTGCAATAAAAAATATAGACATTCACCCAGTCATCTTCAAAAGTGGAAAATATTACGTTTCGCCCTATATATATGTGCCTTCATTTTCCCGCAGCAGTACCCCGCCCTACAACGATTTCCCGGGCAATTTCCGCCACAGCGCCGCTCGAACTTCACGGATGTCTCGTAAGATCCTATAATATATAAGTACATACATTGACGAAAATGGTTTGGTACTCGGTTACTATGCTGTGAAGCGCGTTACCAAACTTATCTGGAATATGAGTAATATTTTAGAACTTCCACTCCCTTTTAGGATGGATTTTACGTTATTTGAAAGTAACAAAAATATCCAAAATGTATACAGTAGGTAAGTTTCAAAATAAGTCGACAATAGAATTCGGAGAGATATTCTACATAGGTAAGAGATTATTTACTTAGGAAGAGTTATTTTTATACATCATTTGGATAAACTGTGGAGAACATATTCGAAAATCTTTTAATGGCATTTATATAAGGCCGCAAATACAGAACGGCGGCGCGTGCAGCGGTGCGTTGTTTTGAGCGTGCCCGTTCGACTACAGTGTTCAGTGTGTCAAGTTTTGCCAGTAAAAGAAGTGATGTGTTCCTAGCTATTTCATTCGATTTCTTCTTTGACACAATCCTATTTTTGAACAATTGATGACTTGAAAGCCATAAGTCCGGCCCTGATTGCACTTCGCTAATTATCACTTCGAATGACATTATATTGACATTAATATTATCCCGGAAGGATCGCATTCGTAGATTAAACAAAACTTGCCCTTGAATAGCGGGCTCCGATTGGTCAACGTACTTGGACGCCCCGCTCGCACGCGACAATAAACGCTGGAACGCTCCGCTACAAGCCCCGCCGTTCCGAATTTGCGGCCAAACATATTATTTACAAGAATATATAAAATAGAATAGAATATATGAAATACATTTTATCTTAAATATTGGAATATTTCATACGAGTTATAATAACAAAATTAATGTAGGTAAATATTGACTATATTTTCAAAGTGCCTGACAGTGCCTAGTTTTTGGCTAAACTAGTATTCATACTAAAACTACGTTCTAACGGTTTTAAGCGCGGTAATTTATTGGAATTTTATTATTTCGACTTTTCGGTAGCTGTGCTCACGGAAGACATAGATGTTGAGTGTCGACCACTGTTAAAGTTTTATGTAACTCTAATCTATCACCGCTTCGCGCACACACATATGCACTCATAATTGATGTGTGTGTGTGTGTGTGTGTGTGTGCGAGTGAGTGTGTATGTATATTTTATCCTTAGAAATTTTCTAATAATGATTTACATAGCCAGATTTAAAAATTTCGAATTGAAATGTGATTTTCACTCATCAATATCAATATTTGTAATAAAATATGTGATTGTTTGTCGAGTGTCTTTCCCGAGAATCCCGCGAAAAATATTGCGGAAGCGGTTTCTAGTTGTTTGGGTGCAATCTTGACTAAAACGATAGCTTACATTGTTTTTTAAACGATGCGGTACTTTGTGTCCCGGGAATCCTGTGGGAATTTCAAATGAAGCGTGGATAAACTCGCGGGCGTATCCTACTATAACTATAAATTTACATCTAGTAGTAAATAAATGTTGTGGAATAAATTCTATGTACTACGATTTTATTTATTTTGAATCAAAATGTATAACTTTTTATAGAAGGCTGATATTTGATTGGCGTTTGATGTACAGAAACAAATAAAGATTTTATAGATATTGGATTCATGTTTTACGATGGAAAGATGAGAATAACACGACGAGTCAGATTCCCTGCTGCCTCCGTTTCATTCTGATTGCTTCATAGTAGAAACACTTCGGGCCTGTTTTATTAAACACATGCCTGTACATAACTTCATATGAGAAGGTATATTATACTTCTTTTACTATATCAAGTTGTTTATTTGTTTATTATGGACCATCAAAAGAAATCTAAACAATGCTCATACTAAATATACTCCCTATTATATCGGTGGTGGATGATTTACATACTATATGATATTATTTAGCAAGAACTTTGTACCCCTTTTTATGAAAATTGCGCTGACGGAGGCGTATGAAATTTCGCACACTTTTACTTTATATAGAAAAGGAGTGGAGAATGCTGTTTTTTTTTATTATGCATAAAAAATACATTTAATGAATAAAAAAAAACATTACACACACCTCCATGTATTTGACATACGCACGCATATATACACTTTTGTTTATTGTTAAAGTCAAATTAACAGTGTAGCCTTGCCGCCCCCAGGGGGTGCCGCCCTGGACTCCCCTCCGTCCAGGAAGCGGTACAAGGGGATGCGCCCCCGGGGTCCCGAGCGGCCACTGTCACATTCCCCCCTTCACTCCGTGACAGTGGTGTCCCACCTTTCCGCCTCCTCATCCTAAAAGCCTTCCCTTCCTTCCAAACCTCCTGCCAAAACACTCTTCCCTTCCGAAGTTAGGTGGCCTCCCCCGACTCCGACCGCTGACGCTGCTGTAAGCGCGAGGCAGCGGGGAAAATGGGAGGAAGGAGAGGGTGGGGTGATTGATGGCGCAGGAGCAATCCTCGCAGCCTCCCCCTCCCCTTATCCCGAAGCCCCCTCCACTGCTGACGCTGCTGAGAGCGCGAAGCGGCGAGGGGGGGAGGAAGGAGAGAGAGGGGTGATGGCGCAGGAGCAATCCTCGCAGCCTCCCCCTCCCCCACCGAAGGAGAATAGCGCCCATGACTCCTGGCAGCCACGGGCGGGCGGCAGCGGGCGTCGAGGTTTGGGGGATCAGAAAGACCTCCACCCGCACTAATGCCGCGAGAGGGCGCGAGAGGCAGCCGCGCGTCCCTCTCAGGGCCGGGGAAACGTCACTCCCCGGCCCGCACACAGGAGAGGCCGCCTCTGTTTACGAGGCAGCCAGCCGCTGCCGGGGTTACGGGTTAAGCTCGCGCATGTACCGTGACCCCGGCGCTAGGCGGAAGAAGGCTCCCATGGGGTTTTAGTGGGTATACCGGCGCCGGTCGTATTGATTAATCGGCGTCGGGGAGCCCCACATACCGGCCGCGCAGATCCCCCGCGCGGCTGACGATGCGACAACGCATTTCCTCATGTAAAAAAAAAGTGTAGCCTTACCGAAATCTGAGTATATAAAAGTCTTTGACAACAGAGCCTTAATAATGTTTCAACTTATAATTTAAATTAATTATTATGGTTCAATTTCGACCACGGGCGACCACTAGTTTAAATATTGATATACTCGTAAAATTCATATTAAAACATCTTTTGTATTAGTTGATATCTCTCTATTATTTTAATTAAGTCAAATTTACATTCAAGTGGTTCTCATATAATCGTCGAAGCTAATGGTTGGGGCCCATCACAAGCCGCAAACGAAAATTTAAATGAAACAACTTCTGTGCCCACGTTTATCTAACATCAATTTCAAAGTAATTAAAAGTTTTCAAAGCTTTAAAAAACGAGGTTTATTCCAATGATTCGTTAATGTTTTTGAGTAAAACGGCAATTTGCGAAATTGCGAATTCTGATGTCGATAAGGTAATTGGCGTTTGAGGCAAAATAAATAAATTGCGTTTCTATCTATATGGTAATTAGAGGTATTTTTAGTTTTATTAAATAACTAAACTAATTTAAAAAATACAATGAGATACTATTTTTATTGCATGAGTTCAGTTCAACCCCAAACAACTTGACATCTTTGTCTTGCGTGAACACCGCTCTGAAAAGTGACCGAAACGTTGGAATAATAAAATCAAATAAATTACAGGTTAAAACCGTTAAAACGTAGTTTTATAACGCAAATATAATAAACTAGCTGTGCTCCGCGATTTTAACCCCATAATGAGAAAAATCGTTACATTTTGGATAATGTAAATAAATTTCATTGCGTTTCATTTCAGTATAATTAGGATAATTTTTTTTTAAAGGTAATAGTGTATGTGTCATTATATTTAAAATACGGATAAAAACTCAATGAACAACGAAAAATGTTTGATTTATTTTCATCAAATTGTCAATTTATTTAATTAATAACCTTTATTTTGTCAATTTAATTAATTCTATTTAAAATAATTGATAATAAAATGTAACAGAATAAAAAAAATACACTATAATATCTTTAAAAATTATAGCCTATGTTATGTTATGTTATTTTGATGTGTAAGCTATGTTACTGTAAGGTGTCATCAAAATCCATTCATCCATTCAGTGATTTTTGCGTAAAAGAGTAACAAACATACATCCATACATTCTTACAAACTTTCGCGTTTATAATATTAGGAGTAAGGAATAAAGAGCGCACGCGTCCCAAACTCAAAGGGCGCGGGTTCGATTCTGGCCGGAACGCATGCACCGCTTAGACATTTTTCTAAGTTAATGTGCATGTTGTTACAATTACCACGTTCTAACAACGGTGAAGGAATACATCGTGATGCAACCTGCACATCTAGATAACCGATGTGTCAAAGCTGCCAAGCCGCCTTGGACAACCTTGGCGTGTATATTGTCCGTTCCCCCTATAATTGAAGGCCCGAGCCCAGCAGTGGGACATTTATGGGCTGACATTAAAATTGCACAAGTTACAATATTGAAATCACACTCCCTCCCTCCTTTAATTAAACTTTCGTATACGTATCTAATACAGCTAGAAATTGATCAAACGATAACTTCAATTAGTTCAGAGGTTTTCTATCTGTCTTTATATTGAAGTCAGTACCAAAACACTAACTAGTTCAAACGAGTAAAAACCAATTAACAACGATAGACAAACACACGTCGTATCTGATTCCTATTTAGTTATCAGCTGAACCATCGCTAACTTTAAGAACGCAGTTTATTTGTGAGGAAAGCTTTTAACGGGGAAGTTTAAATTGACCCGAGATGACTTGTAATTCGTTTGAACCTTGTAAAGGCAGTGAGGTAATCCAAAGTTTTTAACGGAATTACTTAAATTGGAGAATGTTCTAGCGTTACAGATAAATTTACAAATGGTGAATTTGCTCATAATCCCAGCGTTAAATCCCGATTGCCTTCAGTATTCGCTCCCGTTCCTAGGGTCCACTTTCCTACTTTTTTTATTTAGCTTGGCGCGGTCTTCAGCATCCCCAGTTTTGAATCCATTTCATCCTTCACAACGTCAAGGTAGTATTTCTTAGGCTTTCCTTCGACTGGGACCTGGACAAGGCGGCATGGCTAGACATTTGTTCCCCATATAATAAGTTAGTTGCCATAAAACTTTATTCGTACAGGAACGGAGAAAGAATACAATTTCCTGCGGCCGGGCGGCCTGTCGTAAGAGGCGACAAAAACACTGCAGTCACGTGGTAGGGTATTTGCTTATCTAGATGGCTACCATCCCTGGTCTAGAGTATGCCGCCATAACAACTTTGAGTTGTGTTTCAGCATTAGTGGCCAGGTTTCAGTCTCCCTTTGAAGAGCATCAGCGCATTTGTAGGACTTTGGTGTTACAAATGTTCATAGGCGATGGTAACCGCTTTTCATCAAGTAGGCTGTCTGAACCCATGTAATGAAAAACAATTAACTTCTACAGCCAAAAAATTACGCTTTTTTATACCACCGTTGCAATTCACTGACACAGATCGTTAAGAAAACGCAAACGAAGTGTCGCTGGCACATGCTACAAGTATATAAAAAAATATTTTATGTAGTTTTCCAAAACTACATAAAATAATTCAGTCGTACACTTTCTAAACTTCAATTTGTCAGGTTTCGTCAAACATTTAAACTTTGTACCTCCTTTGATTCTCGACGAAGTCTTCAAGAAGTTTCGGCTAATTCATGTAGCTTATGAAGTTTAAAGCTCACTCAACACATTAACTTTTCAAGTTCAAGAAAGCAAAAAGATTTTAAAATTTGTATTTAAAGCTTTTCGTGACCTTTATATTATTATGTAGACGACACATTTTATAAAATTAATCAATCAATAACTTATAATAATAACTTAATAAAAAGAACTTAGATACTAAAACTATGTCTCATTTTGCACAAAAGGCTATCTTTAAAAAGCGATGTCTTCCAAACAACCCCAGGAATGAACTGAGATTATAACGACAATGGTGGTATACATAATACACAGTACAATTTCGTACATTACAGTCATAAATATATAAATGCAGTACCTTCAGATGTTCTATATATTAAATAGATATATACCTAACATATAAATACATATCTACAAAAACATATAAATGTTTAGAGATAAATATATATGTACATACATTTAAATATCATCATATTCCATGGACAGGTAATATTTTCTGATCAGCGTTTTAAATATTGGTAGCGATTTTGCTTGTCTGATAGCAATTGGCAGCGCGTTCCAAACTTTATAGCCTTGACAGTAAAAGAATTGTTGTAAAAATTTGAACTATGCGCAGGGTTGTTTAGTTTTAGTTTAGTCGAAGGCCGTAAGCTATAGGAGCACGAAATAAAATCGAAGCGTTCTTTAGGATAATGAGGAGTATTCGGGACAACTAATATACTGCACAGAAGACAGAGAATATGAGTATTCCGGCGAACACGAACTACAATGTATTCTTATTTAATTATTTTCATATGAAACCAGCCGGCAGAAGGTGGAGATCGCTAGAGCTAAAAGTCAAGCTCCAGGGGTGGAAGTAATAAAACGCGTAACGTCGACGACGAAGTAGCTTCGGTGACCCTCCAGCCCACCTGTCGACACCCCTTAGCCACTCGCACCCATGTTGCCCCTCACCAATCGTGACATTATTAGGGGCCCACGCAGTGAGTGTCGAATCTCCACCTGCTCATTTTTTCTATGTTCTTTGAACATTGCGACGGGAAGACGCCATAGTCCTCATAGTCCCCGATCTGTAACTCCACTAGCAGTTCATCCCAATAGACCGATACTTTTAGTTCTCATTCCTCAATCGTCCTACACTTACCGGGGCTTGGGGGCATTTTTATATGGCGTATACAGGGACAATCGTCGGCCAGTATCACGCCACATTTACATTAAATTTGTCAAGGGGCCTTTACGTGTTGGCCATCCCATCTCATGACCTCACCCAAGCTCTCAAAAAGTCCGTTGCATTTTTATGGCCTGTGATTGGTAGAGAGATATTTCAAATTATTATTCCATTTTAAGGCTATACAATTATGTACCCTTAAAAATATAGCATTAAATATAACGATGGACGCCACCCCCAACCTTTTATAGCTTTCTTTCAAACTTCATACATACATAACTGCCTGCGACATACTTGGATATACAAAATGGCTACCGAAGTATAATAAAAACCTTATCAGCAATATTTCTCAAAAGTCAAGTGTGTGTCTAGACTAGGGTGGACAACATAAGCAAAGAGTCCTCTGTCCCTTCGCAGCTCATTCATGGTGGAAGGCTAAGTACACTACATTTGATATACGACACCCTAGAAGCTTGAAACACAAGTGTTCTCTGAGAATCTATTTTGGTACATATATATGATGCTTCTTTTCTTCAAACCGCAACGTGTTGCGAAGCGGTGATAAATAAAATTAGGCTCCTATAAAGTTATTCATAATCATAAAAAATGAACAAGTTGGGGGTAGGCTATTCAATAATGTTCAGAATTCGGGACTCGAATTAAAATGCCGTTGGAATAACTATAGAATTTAATAGAACTAAACAAACACGTATAAAACAAATTGAACTGGACAAAACCAGTACAAACTGCAGGATTCAACAACACGCGCAAAGTTCGTCACTATATCGCTTATCGAATAATATAAATAATAAATAATCGGCAGACAAACACACACATTGTATATCCCCAAATTAAGCAAGTTACGCTTGTGTTATGGGTAATATACAACGGACCACTCTGGGGCCGATCGAATGTACTACACACATCTTGTTCGTATCGTAATCGTAATCTCTTCATGGGGCCATTGCTGCACCGATATAATATGGCTGCCAGCCCGCATAGGTCGGATTTCTAAGAATCAGTTCGACACACCTGCCATGCAAATGACAGCCATAAAACAAGTACAATAACAATATAATGTTTTTCTTAACTATAAATTTTAAACACAAACTAAACAAAAGAAGGCAGGCAGGTGTGCATTCACATTGTGTCGGCACTCAACAACAATAAAACAATACATATTCGGCAGACAAACACACACAATGTATATCACCAAACTAAGCAAGTTACGCTTGAAATTACTTAGAGGCCGGCAACGTGTTGGCAACGCCCTCAGTGTTGCAAACGTGCACAGGCAACGGTAACCACCTTCCATCAGGTGAGCCGTCAATCTGTTTGCCTGCTTCAGGCAATAAAAAACGCCAAGAAAATATACGAAAAAAGATTTTTCTAAAATCATTGGACACAGTTACAAGCTACAAATTGCAGCTTCGCCCCAATTCGCTCCAAAGTAACGACGCGTCACAACAAAAGTGTCCACAATCCGGGAGATATCTTAACAAAACTGAAAGGGTGCGCTAGGGTGAAGTAAATAAACACTGGTATTATCCGTCCGTTCATGTCACGCGGAAGGGACCGAGCCCAATCTGGGCCCAAGGGTGGAATTCAGTGGACATCATTTAATACACGAAACAATAATATAATAAAAATGGGGAATAAAGAATAGAACTATCAACGCAGACAAATTAATTAATTTCATTCCAAAGCACGTCAAAATTATAAAATTAATAAGACCTAAACCCAGCAAAAAGCAACTGCCAGACCTCAAGACTCTGTGAGCTCTTTCTGCGTGCCACAAACCAACGTGATTGGTAATTTCTTTTATTTTTCCTTCCACCCATTTTAATATTATATAAAATTATTAGAGCTAGGTATGTTCGCTGAAGAGTTTCTTTTCTGTGTTGTTAATATTAACATTTAAAGTCTGTTGCGATTTCTCTGTGTGTATTTCGTGATTGACACGGTTTATATGGTTTTAGATTTTATATAGAGATATTAAGTATTTAGTATGAAACGTGTGTGTGATGTATAATAATATTATGTAGCAATGAAATGAGGCTTTAATAAATGAAAAGGTTGTGGTAATCGCAGACATTATCTTCAAGCTACAACATGTTGCGAAACGGTGGTAAATTAGATTAGGCTTCCGTAGAGTAAATAATGACCATAAACATAATTAAACTAAATAACTAAAATGAAAAAGTGGGCGCTAGACTAAATAAAACTTTAACAATACTCATTGATGCTTGACTTCCGTGATCACGCCTAGTGAAAAATGGCCAAAACGTCGAAATAATAAAAATCAAACAAATTACCGCACTTAAAACCGTTATAACCTAGTTTTGTTATACATACAAGTTACGAAAACTTCAGAAAATATAAGTCCAAATAATGTCGTCAATGATTAGTGAATATATATATCATTAAATATTTAACGTCATTAACAATTAAGAACAATGTGTTAGATATAGCAGAGGCACAATAATTATTGTGCCTCATATTATATCCATTACCACAGCAGTAAGCAGGATGTTCGACATAATTATGGTTTACATACTCGCGCTGCCCGTTTACCTCGTCACTTTCATGCTTACTCCAAAATTTCTCCTAGGAGTTATTATCTTTAAACGTCTGCTAGCAATTGACAGACAATATATTGTTACGGCCAACAACAACACATTTTATTTCAATTTCTGCATTTGGACTTCTTTTGTTTGCTTTGTGTTTAAAATTTGTTATTAGAAAAACAGCCCATTGTGTATTTATTTCTTCTTTTATGTGTATTTCAGTAGCCAGGAGTGATACTAAGAAATTCAGTCCACGCGGTCGAGAGACATTATATTTGTGCAGTATGAAGCAATGCCTCAATGGAGAGATGAGCCAGTCGAGCGATAACCACAAGAGAGGCAAGACGTGTGTACCTTCGGTAATCTATATAGTGACGGACTTTGCTCGTGTCATTAAATCGTGATTACGTATGTACTGGTTGTGTTCTGGTATATTTGTACCTGTGTTATACGTGTATATAGTAATTCTAACGGAATTTTAATTCGAGTCTCACGATTTGTAACAATATAATAACAAAACTCTACAAAAAGCTACTCTACTAATTCTAGCGAATTCAAGGTAACAATTCAAGCTCGCACTGAATTATTTAGCTCACAATAAGAGTCCCTGCTTACAAAGCGGGAACTACAAAGAGGATAGGCCCTCCAGATTATTTACAATGGACCAAACAAACTAACCGGGTCTGGTGAGACGAGACTTGGTGATAAGCGTATTTTTAGACGAAATTCTTGTTTACAATTCTGTCTGGAGTCTTGATATTATGTTACAGATCAAGTCCACAAATAAAACTTGAATAAAGACTAACTTATAAATGTGAAAGTTATTTTTTCTTCTTAGACTAAGATCCCAGTCACTCCAGACTAACGTGATTTTAGGAAAGATAAAATGTTTAGGATCGGTTGTTTAACATAAACTTAGAAAATAATGGACACTCGTTAAGCAGTAGCAGGTATCAAAAGTGGAAAAAATACCACGCCAACTTATGTCAAAGTAGCAAGGCTAATTTTTACATATGTCATGTATGATATTGTTATAATTAAAGATATACAGTTGCCAGACACTTCCAATGGGCCATACCTTTTGACAGACACTTTAAAAATTATGCCATTTTAGGAAGGCTGAATTTTATATATATTATCAACTATAATATTATAAAACATTATCCAACGAGCCCGACAAATATGAGGGGCCAAACATCTTCCCAGACTCGTTAAGAGTTTCGCTGTGTGAGGAAGTGCGAGAGCATTATGCAAGCGTAAAAGTACAATTGAGATGCACTCTGACGCGTGAATATATATAACATTTTAATATAAATAATATTGAATTGAATTCAATAATGCTCTCGCAAAATTACAAATACAATGTCACAAAGAAAGTACAATGTCATAAAGAAACTGAAGATTGCACCGAAGTAAACAAAAACTATTAACTATTCTAAGTGAAGAAATTGTAAAAATTGCTGATAGCTTACAAATATAATAAGAATTTTTAAACCAATTTCCATTTTAACCACACAAACGCCGTTCTTCCGAGAAAACGAAGTTTATACCATGACTACCAAGTGCGCTGCGAATTTTCGCAATAGAGCTTTCTGTATTACCATTTTAAAAGGACCTCTAAAGTAGCCTTTGTGCAATACAAAAGGCCGCAGATTTTTACGAGGCTGTTGTGTCTTGTGGGGGGGGGGGGGGACAAAAGAGCGCAATTAACGTTTTATCACCACCTCAGGCCGTGCTCGTAAAATTTCTATGTTTTATTATGGATCGAGCCACGGCGTGGGTTACCCTTCAATGGGTAAATCTTTGCCTGTGTCGAAGGAAAATTCCTTGTAAAAATATTTTCTTCTGTGTGACTTGTTGAGTGAAATTCTTACAAATAATAATGCTTTCTTTTTAATTGCCTGCCGTAGGGTAGAGGATTTTATTCTTTTGTTTATAGTACATTATCATACCTTGGGCAAACAAAGAAGAGCATAAAAACCACGAGTAAATAGAGTGAGGTCCCAGTCACCTCGGACTTCGTGATTTTAGGAAAGATGACATTTTTAGGATCGGTAGTTTAATATGAACTTAGAAAGGAATAGATACTGTTAAGCTAAAAGCGGGGCCGTTTTTCAGGTAGCAGGTATCAAAGATGGAATAAAACCATGGTAACTTACGTAAAAGTAGAAGGGCCAAACATCTTCCCGAGTTCCTCTGTGTGAAGAAGGATGAGAGCAGTGGTCGCCATCCCGTTGGTTTGCCCTAATAGGTTCTTTTCTCCGCGCGATGCTGCCCCATTCTATGTAGGTGGCCTAGCCAGCACAAGCGATGTGCCTTGCTCTCGCCTATCCGATCATCAAAACTATCAAGACCCAAACCCAGCAAAAACCAACTGCCAGACCTCAAAACACTGTGGGCTCTTTCTGTGTGCACCGGAACACAAACCAACTTGACTGATAATTTCTTTTTCTTTTTCCTCCCACCCATTTTAATATTATATATATATATATATATATATAAAAAAAATGGGGCTATGCATGTATGTTGAAATGTTTCTTGCGCCGCTTCTTCTCTTCAAACCACAACGCGTTGCGAAGCGGTGGTAAATTAGATTAGGCTACCATAGAGTAAATTATAACCCTAAACAAAATTAAATTCAAATGAACAAGTTGGCGATAGGTTATTGAAAAGTGGCCGAAACGTCGGAATAATAAAAATCAAATAAAGGACCGTCAAAATGTACATATTAATAATACCTAAGATATTAGAGTACATTGTAGGCTTTACATGCGTATTTCTATAGCCTACATACTTTCCATAGAAAGCGTTCGCATAAAATGTAAGGTAAACAAAATGGTGCTTGTAGCGTGAGCCCGAATTCAATCAGATGAGGGCAAAGCCGCCTCAAAGGGCCTCCCTCGGGATCTAATGAGATTAGCTGTCATTCTACCCCCGATAATGCGCTTTACATTTCTATTTACATGCCCATGAATTATTTCGCCATTTTCAATTACGAAACAAATTCTTTTCAAACATTATTTTCAATTTTTTTTTACAAAAAGTTTTAACTTTGGTACCGCTGCTGCGTCGCGTGCAAATCTTGCTTGAATAATTTGTTATAACCTAGGCCCTGACAAAGACCAATTCCGCGTACAGGTCTGTAAAAGCGCATTTAACTAATTGTAGTCCTTTTATGATCGTCTTCTTTTGTTCACTTATTTTTTACGCTTATTAGCATCATTAACCAGGCTAACTCTAGGAAGCTGTGTAGACGTTGCCGGGCGGGCACATTTGCATTTGTGAAGTATAAAACGACGGCCTGATGAAGAAAGGAGCCAGTTGAGCTACAACAACGATACGGGCGTGACGTGTGTGCATTCGGGAATCTAATAGTGACGGACTTTGCGCGTTTGATTCAATTACGACTTTCTGCATTACGTTTGGACTGATTATGTTCGGTTATATTTGTATGTTGTACCTGTGTTATACGTGTTTGTATAGTTTTGATAAACTCTATAATCATTCTAACGGCATTTTAGTTCGAGTCCCACTAACTCGTAACAATATTAATAAAGAAACTAAATCCATATAGTACATACCACTGCCCAACAAAAGGTAGAAATAGAGGTGGTGAGTCCCAACAAATCTGATTTGATGTAATATAAAGAATAACATGTTGCTCATAACAATGCAGGCATTTGTTAGTGAATTGAAAAAAAAAACGCGATTGCAGCGCCCTCTATTTTGCTAATCCGTTTATTTTAAGGAAGTAACGTCCTTTATTGGGATATAATGTATCCTAAGTGTTAACTCGGGTTATAAGCCAGCACTATTCACTTCCATTTGTGTAACTTCAGTAGTCTCCAAAAAGATGCGATCACAGCGCCATCTTTTTCGCTATTTTCGTCTATCCCACGAAAACGAAGTTATTTATTGGGATAGAAAGTATCCTAAGTTACAACCCGGGTAGCGTAAGCTCACTCGGTTTCGAGTTACATCTAAATCCATTCAGAAGATTTCACGTGATGCTCCAACAGACAGACAGAAAAACAAAAAATGAAAATTAAATTTTCGGAATTTGCTGGGTTTTTTTACATTTTTAAACGACATGTACAAACTCGAATCATTAACAGGATTATTACTCTTGGTGAGTTATGCTATCCTTGTCGTATTTACCGCTTGTAGGGGGTTTTCCTACATAGAATGCTAATGATAGAGGTTTTCTTGATGTAATTGTGTATTGATAAAATTATAATAATGGAATGATGATGGTAATGATTATGTTGAGGTCAATGGCTGTTTTGCCGACTGACCGAGTACGGTGCTAAATGGGTACTGACTTAAATATATTATGTTGAAATGCACGTGTCGGCGGAAACCGCTGACACGGCAATGTACGGCTGTTGCTAGCCCGTACAACGCTATACTGATACTCCCTCTCTTTACGAGTCAGTGTGCTATTACCCTCGTCGCACAGCCTGTTGTTGACCCTTGTACAACAACCCACATATCTTTCCAGCACCAGTTGCTTACAAATCGAGTTTATCCAGTATTAAATATAATAAAAAAAATATAATAAAAAATTAAATAAAAAAAGGAAAATAAAAGATATAAAAACAGAAAATTATGAACAAAAAATACCCTGACAAGCGAGTGCTTCAGGAGAAGGAGAATAAAAAAAAACTGGACTGTCACGTTAACAATATGTTGGTTACCTTTATTCAAAATCTATGCATCTTTTTTGTTATATCCATCAATCTTCCACTTTAAACGTTATAGAGTCATGTTTGAATCATTACTCGATTACAGCTTTTAGGGCCAGTTTGATCAGTATATCACGCTGTCACAGAATCAGCTTATCGTATTTCGTGCGATGGAGAGTTTCAGTGGTCTATTTCTCCCTCCTCCTATTCCATCCCCTTATTCTATCCCCTCTTTCCAATCCCTTTTGTTTGTTCCCTTTATTCTATCCCCCATCCCTCATCCTCCTCTACCTCCTCCCTACTACCCCCATCCTAAAGGCTGGCAATGTTTTGGCTTCGTCCCTGATATTGAAAACGCCTATAGAGGACGGTAACCACTTTCCATCAGATAGGCTGTCTGCTAGTTAGCCAGCTTTACAATAACAAAAGATTCACATAATCATTTGTACAAAATCCTTAATTTGGAATTTTGAGTATTTAAATCCACCTCATTTGTCAAATGTACGTGTCATACAGATTAGATTGGGAGACAAGAGCACCTCGAGGGCGTTCTGGTGGTTTTCATTAGCGAGCGCCTTTCAGTGGATTACGGCTGGCGCATTGTGCGCTGCACAAAGACCCGGCGCCAAGTCTCAAGACGACGGTGTGCAATTACTCCACGGCTGCATTTGATTCATTGAGCTCGTAACGAGATCCCTGTTTCTGACTACAATCAGGACTTGTTTACACTTTTATATGACGCCGTAAATAAATAATTATTAGTAGAGGAGACGCTCCATTTCAGTCCTTCACCTATCTGGTAATAACTATAGTAGAATTATTTTCTCCGTGCAGTTTGGCTCATAAATAATCGGAGCGGTGAAGTTAGTATTTCGCTCTCTCTTCCACTCACGGGCCTTATGGGCAGGCATAGTGATACGCATTATTGTTGTCGATAAGCGTTATCAATAGTGTATTTAGTTTCGTCATTTTGTGGGTTAGTGATATAAATGAAAGAAAAAAAAATAGATAAACGTATTTATTAAAATAAGAATAATAATGATTGAAAATAAATTATTAATTAGGTATCTATATATTAAAAAACTATAAGTACAAAAGTTTAGAATGTAACAAGTTATATTAAAAATAAATATAAATACTAAGTTTAAAATTAACAGCAAAAAAAGATAACAATAATTTTTATAAGAATGATAATATTTCTTTGATAAGAATGAGTTTTTATCGATAATGGCGTTGCGCCCGCGCAACATGCTCACCGCCCTAGCCGGGATGAGGTTGAGTTTGATTTATGACCCAAATTGCACGGACAAAATAATTCTACTATAGATGTGTTGCGGCGGCGCTGAGTTTAGCGGAAAGCGAACTGTGTCAATTTCGCGGGAAAAGAAGTGTGAGACAATTTAGGAACGAACACGCACTTACCGTTTATTATATATTAGGATTGCGGTACGGACCTGATTATTTACAAGTGTTGTATATTTATATGGTGCGGGCGCGGTATGTTTTAAGTTATTTTATTTTATATATTTACAATTGCGGAGCGATTTAATTTATTTTATGATATGGTATGACAATGAGTGATTGAAGTGACGTACGAAAGGGGAACGCGCCGTCACATTTCAAGGAAGAATTTAAATATTTCGAAGAAAAGTATGAACCGCCGTGTATTTCCTCCTTTCGATCTAGAAAGGAGGAAATACACGGCGGTACCAAGATGAGACATATTCTTTATCAAATTATATTCGCTAGTGGAGGCCCAGTGGTCGAAATTCGACCCTAATTAATCTAATATATAAAATTCTCGTATCACAGTTTTCGTTGCCATACTCCTCCGAAACGGCTAGACCGATTTTGATGAAATTTTTTGTGCTTATCCGGTATCTATGAGAATCGGCCAACATCTATTTTTCATCCCCCTAAATGTTAGGGGTAGTCCACCCCTAAATTTTTTTATTTATTTTTTAGACAAAATTTTTAATTTCTATTTTTTTATGATACAACATACAAAAATACATACAACCCTAAATTATTAACCCTCTGTGACAAACCCCTATTTTTACCGGGCAGGACGACGTCTGCCGGGACAGCTAGTTTAAATTATAAGTTTGAGCATTATGAAGATTCTGATGTGAAAGACTACTTCTATAAACACAGATTTCACCAAGGCTACACTGTTAATTTGAATTAAACTATTAACAAAAGAGTATATATGCGTGTGTGTGTGTCAAATACATGGTAGTGTGTGTAATGTTTTTATTTATTTATTTAATGCATTTTTATGCATAATTAAAAGAAATTGGTACAAAGTTTTTGCTTGCAGGTCATATAAGGGCATAGATAAATTTGGACAATAAAATAATATATGTTCATTCATCAAGGCAACATTCACACAGAGAATGATCTCCTACCCTAGTTTTAGCCAAAAATATTGGAGTGCATATGTGAATTAAGTAATAATAATAATGGTAACAGCCTCGACTGACATTTAAGAAGCTCTCTCTCGGTAAACGGTTCTACTGACCGCTGTACGCATTGTAGGGATATTCCTGACTCTGGAGTCCTAACTACAAGTAGCCTGAGTCTTCAACCTCGATGCCAGCGAGCACCAACTTTTTATTTATTTTTGAATATGTATTATATAAAGGGCGCGTCCCTTTAGTATCTCACAACTCTCAAAAAACTCCATCTGTCGTTCTACATGCCGACTATGGCCGTTTTGGCCGTGGCGAAAACGTCACTAATGACGTCATTATTTTCGATCACACAGCGCTCACAACGACCCATGTCCAGAGCTGGGTCGAAGTGGGTTTTGACCACAAAGCATTAATGCTCTCTATCGATTGACATTGAAAAAGGCACGATTTTCAAATCAACCAATGGCATTTGTGTATTTCGTCGTTAATGACATCAAAGCTCTATAATTCATTCCACTAGAGACTATGATTGTAACGCACGTAAGCAAGAGGAACGGAAGAATCGCGGTAGTGAGCGTGGCCGTTGTGAGTCTCTTGTGGAACGAAGTTAAAGTGAAATAATAATAAACGTTTTTTTTGAATTCTACAATTCATATTTTCGTTGGTCAAATTAGATAGAATACTCATTTAATATGACGCAAAACAAACACATTTGTTACATTCACCTTTTTGTAAATACCAACGCACAAATCTTTAAAAACTTTTCTTTATTAAACTTATAGTAGAACAAATTAAATGCAGACGCTCTTCGTAAACTCTAAACTTACTTCTAAATCGAGTTAGAAAGTCCTTTATTGTTACTCAAATTAATCCATACAAAGCGCGTGTTGCCTGTCTATCCTAATACATACATTTTGAATTTGTTTTTTATGCATAGTTATTACTTCTGAGAAAATTAGGAACAATTATATAATACAATATATATAATATACGGCAGACAAACACACACATTGTATATCCCCAAATTAAGCAAGTTACGCTTTTGTTATGGGTAACATACAACGGACCACTCTGGGGCCGATTCCAGACACCCAGACCATGGTAAATAACGGAGAAAATACGTTTCCGAAATTTACTATACCGGGAATCGAATCGTCAAAGGCTTAGCCCGCTCAACCACAGAGGCCTTCAAATTAAACTTGCCCTGTCATTATCTCGCAACCTTTACAAGTTTGTGGTACACCACACTACACTATAATTTACACCACAACTATGTGTTGTGTTCCGGCAATAGTGACCAGGTTCCAGTCACCCTTAAGAGAGCATAAGCGCATTTGTAGCACATTTGATGTTACAAATGTCCATAGGCGATGGTAACCGCTTTCCATCAAGTGGGCCGTCGGCCTATCTACTGAGATCGAGCAATAAAAACTCAAGCAGGAAATTGCATTCTTTCTCCGTTCCTGCACGGATACTGCTAGATATTTTGAAATAGCTCTGATTGTTGATAGCTTACATAGACGCGAAGACAGATGAAAAACCAAGCCATTCTTCTGAGATAGTACAAATGTGTTTCTGTTTCATATTTTATTCTCAAAACACTGTAGCAGAACAAGCTTTGAAAGCAAAATTTCCACAAAGCTAAAGATTTCAGCTGCTTTTGGTGTAACAAGCGAATTGATACCTTACAGTCTACTGCACAAAGTCAATTCTTATTTAACAATATTGTGGATTTTAAAACACGATGATTGTAGAAACATCACGTATAGTTTGTATCTTTGTGAAGTTCGCCTCAGGCGTCGAGACATTCTGATGAGGATTATTCATCCTTCACTGTGTATTGTTACACGTTGGTTATGCCAAGAAAGACTCCTTCATACCCTCCTTGCTATCAAAAAAAAGAACACAATGTAACTTATGAATGCACTAAAGCTTTTAAAAACACGCGTATAAACAAAGTATACATTAGGGTGGTCGTTAAAAATTAAGTTTCTTGCGACGCCCCCTAAAAAGCTTCCTTTTAATGAAAAAACACTGAGATTTTTTTTATAATTTTTTCAAGTCAAGACATCACGTGCCTCGAGACGATTCAAGTTAAAACTAAAAATATAAGAAAAATTGAAAGATAAGCTTGAATCACAAAGAATTTTAAACTTTTTCTGAAACTATAATTTAAAATTCATCACTGAGAATGATAATACGGAAGGTATTTCATTGTTAAAACTTTTCCAATCTTAAAATAATTATTACTTCTAAGTATGAAGAAGTTTCCTGAAAAAACATGATATTACCCAAAAATTAACTTGAATCGTCTTGAGGCACGTGTTGTCTTGACTTGAAAAAATTATAAAAAAAATCCCAGTGTTTTTTCATTAAAAGGAAGCTTTTTAGGGGGCGTCGCAAGAAATTTAATTTTTAACGACCACCCTAGGATACATATATATAAATGTAGGAATGCTGATTTTGTACAATTTGAAAATGAAGAAAAATCATAGAGGCTAGTTTTGGATCGATACATTTTCATAGCTAAAGTATGGTATAAGTTTATAGAATGCTGACTAGCTTGTAATGGGTGGCATATGCATATGTGAGTATTGCAAAATCTTTACCAATATTTAAAAAAAATCGGAAAACATAACCTACAATATAATAATATGTATTCTATTGCATCTACGGTTTGTGTGGAAGAGATCACTTTTTGGTGATAAGCTCGCCCTTTGTACACAATTATATGACTACTACTATAGTTTTTAAGATTTTCTGTAATGGTGCACAGCAAAGAGTTATTTAGAACTCTAAAAACAACTAGCCTAAGTCACTCCTTATAACACAACTATATGCCAGTGAAAGGCCCGTGAAAATTGATGGATATACAAACTTTTTGTATATGGTAAATTTAAATTTAATATTGGAACGTGTGGCTGACTTTTGAGTTGTTTCTGCCACCGTTGAAGTTCCACTCGAAAATATATGTTGTAGCAACGAACATCTCTCGTATTCTTTGATCAAGCCTTCTTAGCCCCCAACATTGGTCATGGGCCCAGACAGCGCAAGTCTATAGCGCTATTATATTTATGTGCAAAGTTTTCAGATCGAAAAATATTCAAAAGCAGTAATTAATTGCGAAAAGGTGCCGAACGATGAGCAGCAGTATGTCGATGCGAATCGAGCCCTTGGGCAAGGACAATTACGATAGCTGGAGAATACAGGTACAAGCTCTGTTAATTAAAAACAATGAGTGGAAGTACGTGAGTGGCAAAGTTCGAAAGCCAGCTGAGATTAGTGAAGCTGAACTCTGGGTGGAAGAGGACGAAAAAGCCAGAGCCGATCTGATTCTTTCAATGAGTGGAAGCGAACTTCGTCATATTAGAGGTTGTAAAACTTCCAGAGATGTTTGGCTGAAATTGGAGTCAATATATGCATCGAAGGGACCCGCTAAAAAGGCTACACTTTTAAAGCGTTTAATTCTGCACAAAATGTCGGAGACAGGAAATGTTAGAGAACATTTGGATACTTTTTTCGACGCTGTGGCTAAGCTTGCAGACATGGGTATAAGCATAAATGAGGATTTAGTATCTATCATGTTATTATACAGTTTGCCCGGAAAATTCGAAAGCTTTAGATGTGCGATTGAATCGAGAGACGAGTTGCCGAAACCAGAGGCCTTGAAAATTAAAATACTTGAAGAGCATGAGTCCAGAGACGCAAACAAAAATCTGGACGAGGGTGTTTTGTACACGAATGCGAGAAAGTATCCTAAGAAAGGCGCAAAGAAAAGAAGTACAGTTGGAGACAAAACTGATTTCAATAGAAGAGGAACTGAAAAGAAAGAAGGTTTTAGATTTAAATGTTATAAATGTCACGAACGTGGACACAAAGCATCGGACTGTAAAAATAAAATAGGTAGAAAAGCACAGAAAGCAGTAGAAACACATTGTATTAATGACGTTCTAACCACTTTTAATGTTTTAGATGTAGAAGTTACTAATGCTGTAAATGTTCAAAAACACGACTGGATTTTGGACAGTGGGTGCACGTCTCACCTTTGTAATGATGCGAGTAAGTTCGGGGAAACTTTAAAAATGACTAGCGGCGAACTAAATTTAGCAACGCATGTAAGTACTAACGTAAAAGGTAAGGGCACTATAAGGTTGTCGGCATGGAGCGAACACTCGAGGGATTTATTTGAACTACGCGATACGTTGTTTGTTCCTAATCTAAGGACGAATTTAATTTCAGTAGCCAAAATAACAAATAACGGCTATAATGTTACATTCAATAAAAATGTAGCTCAGGTTATTGATAAGAATGGCGAAATTAAAATGACGGCATATCGTAGAGGTAATTTATATTGTTTAAACAGTCCTGAGTATATTTTTAATTTGAGTGATTCAAATGCTGATATACGTTGTTGGCACGAGCGATTAGGACATTTGAATGGTAAAGATGTCGCTAAGCTTTTAGGTAGATTAGGTGCTAAGTTTGAAATGACCGAAGTACAAAACTTACGTGATTGCGATATATGTGCTAAAGGAAAAATGACCGCGTTACCTTTTTCTGATTCCCATAGTCCTTGTACTGAAAAATTGAAAATTGTCTATTCTGATATTGTAGGACCTATGAGATGCGCATCTATAGGTGGAGCAAAATATTTTATTACTTTTATCGACGATTGTACGCGTTGGTGTGAAGTTTATTTTCTAAGTGCGAAAAATAAAGCCTTAGAAGCCTTTAAGGTGTATAAAAGTCATGTTGAGAACTCGACGGGCCTGAAGATCAAATATCTCCAGACCGAAATGGTGGAGAGTATTGTAACTTAGAATTTGATCAATTTTTGAAACAAGCAGGCATACAGCGAAGACTGACCGTGTCTCGAACACCGCAGCAGAATGGAATAGCAGAACGAATGAACCAGACCTTGGTAGAAATGGCAAGGTGTATGCTGTTGAGTTCTGATCTTTCCTCAGGTTTTTGGCAAGAAGCGGTGGATACTGCATGTTACGTCAGAAACCGTTGTCCTACTAGAAGTCTACAGGGTGAAATTCCTTATGAAAAATGGCGAAACAAACCGGTGAAGATTGAATACCTTCGAAGATTTGGAACTAAGGTACATATTCTAGATAAAGATCCAAACAAAGTCAAATTCGCAGCAAGAGGTATTGCTGGTAACTTTGTCGGATACCCAAAGAACGCCAAGGGATATCGTGTGTGGATTCCCGAGCGAAGGCAGTTCATGATTGCGAGAGATGTGAAATTTCACGAAGGCGAAAACAAAAGTAAGGCCATCTCGAAGCAAGAGCCCGGCCCATTAAACATTCTTAAAGATGATGATAAGGATTTCATCGAAATCGACTTCACAAAGTTTAATGTTCCAGTTGAACGTAGATATGAAGCAGAAGAGGTTGACAATATGCAAGAAATATGGAGTGAATGTCAAGAATATCCTGCAGAATGTGACGAAGGCGAGTCTTCATCTAGGCGCTTAGAGACGGAGCAGCAAGTCGAAGAAATAAGGTATGATGACATGCCTGATCAGCGAAGGATGACGACGAGAGCTCCTGGTAGACCTAAAATACTACGCACAGGAAGCGTAGGCCGACCGAAGAAAATCTATCAAACGAGGGAAGTTGAGCGATCTGTAACTTCGACTGATGCAAATGAGGTTGAAGATTTTGCTGGTTCAACTGAGATCACTTTGAAAAATGCTTTGAAAAGTAATGATAAACCTGATTGGGAGGAAGCCATATTATCTGAAATTAGAAGTTTAGTTCAGAAAGGTACATGGGAGATCGTAAAGAGACCGAAAAACAGGAACATCGTAGGCTGCCGTTATGTGTTGACAACAAAGCAGAACGTCGATAAGACTCTAAAGAAGAAAGCGAGACTTGTAGCACAAGGTTTCAGCCAGCGATATGGGGTCGATTATGAGAAAACCTTTGCACCTGTTGCTAGACTGGACACTGTCAGATTGTTAATGGCTCTCGCAGTTGAATTGAACTTGGAAATTCACCAATTAGATATAAACACTGCTTATTTGAATGGATCCTTGGATGAAGAGATTTACATGGAGATACCAGAACTATTAAGAGAAAGTTTAATTAAGCTTATGAATCGTGAGGGAGAAGATCCAATGGTTATAGAACGCGCGCATATAATGCTGAATAAATTGGATAGTGGTTGCGATTCATGCTTATTGCGGAAATCATTGTATGGTTTGAAGCAAGCTGGACGTCAATGGAATCTCAAACTCAACAAAAAGTTGATTGCTATGGGATTGAAGCAGAGTCTGAACGAGTCATGTTTATACTTTAAACAAAGCGCAAATAGCTATTTGTTTGTATTGGTTTACGTAGACGATATTTTGGTGGCAAGTCAAGAAAGAGGTTTAATTATTAAATTTAAAAATGAGCTGTCAAGAGAGTTTGAATTAAAAGATTATGGTCAGGCAAAATATATTTTAGGAATAGACATACGGAGAAATAATAATGACAATGTCATTATTTTGTCACAACAAAATTATATTGAAAATTTATTAAAACGATTTTCAATGGAAAATTGCAATAAATGTGCAACGCCGATGGAAATTAATTCCAAACAAAATGCCGAAGAAAAATGTAACGATGACGAAAGCGATAAAAATTGGCCATATCGAGAGTTGATAGGTTGTTTGAATTACCTAAGCAATGCAACTAGACCAGATATTGCTAATGCGGTGAGTAAACTAAGCCAAAAAGTAACGAATCCTGAAAAATCTGATTGGAAATCTGCAAAACGTGTATTACGTTACCTGAAAGGGACCATACAACTAAGTCTCGTATACAAAAAGACTGGTAATTGTATACAGGGTTTCTCGGACGCAGATTGGGGGAATTGTTTACTAGACAGACGATCTTATTCGGGTTATGCATTCATTTTAGGTGGTGCGTGTATATCCTGGCAGTCTAGGAAACAACGTAGCGTGGCGACATCGACTTGTGAGGCAGAGTACGTCAGCCTGTCTGAAAGTATGAAGGAGGCAGTGTATCTAAATAGTCTGATGAAGGAAGTAGGGCTCATGAGGTATGCTCGTGTGATCGTTCATGCCGATAACCAAGGGGCTATATTTTTAGCTCAAGACCCAATGTTTCATGCGCGTAGCAAGCATATTGATATTCGATATCATTACATTAGGGAGGTTTTAAAGGATACGAACGACATTGTATTGAAACATGTGCCCACTGAATCCATGTTGGCAGACGTGCTCACTAAGCCATTGGCTAGTGTTAAACACTACAAGTGTTTAGATGGTTTAGGTTTAGGTATTAAGTCATGTTAGTTTATCTTCTGAATGTTTTATGTAATTAAATTAAAATTTATAGGGGCGTGATGGATATACAAACTTTTTGTATATGGTAAATTTAAATTTAATATTGGAACGTGTGGCTGACTTTTGAGTTGTTTCTGCCACCGTTGAAGTTCCACTCGAAAATATATGTTGTAGCAACGAACATCTCTCGTATTCTTTGATCAAGCCTTCTTAGCCCCCAACAAAAATCGGTCCCGGTTTTTCAGGGATTAGCCTGAACATCCAGACAGGCAGAAAGACAAAAAATGTTTTTTTTTTGTTATAAGTACCGTATATGTTTCCAAATGCATTTAATAAAAAGCTGTTATTTTGACATTACAAACACACTTTAATTTTATTTAACTGTATAGATGGTAGGAATAATATTTTTATTGCTAGAGTACACCAGACGGGCTGACGACTTACCTGATGTAAAGTGGTTAACTTCGCTGAAGAACATTTGCTACACCAAAGGTGCTATCCATGTGATGTTAGCCTCCAAGGGGGTACTGAAACCTGCCCTCTAACGCAGGAACACAAATTAAGGCTGTTATGGCGGCATGCTTTGAACCAGGGTGGTGGCCATGCAGACGGGTGAATACCGTACCATCTAGCTATGGGTTGTTGACACGACACTCTTACGGCAGTCCGCCCGGCTCCAGGAATTTGTTTTCTTTCTTTATTCCCGCAAAAATATCATTATATTCTTTATTTCTTAGCATAATTTTTCATCCGTGCAGGAAAAGAGAAAGAATACAATTTGCCGTGTTGGGCGGCCTGTCGTAAGATGCGACAAAACAATCCACAGCCAGGTGGTAGGGCATCTACTCGACTGGATGGCTACCACCCCTGGTCTAAAGTATGTCGCCATAACAACCTAGAAATGTGTTCCGGCATTAGTAACGATAAGCGATAGAAACCATTTTCCATCAAGTGGACCGCCTGCCTGTTTTCTGAACTCCTGCAATAAAAAGAAATCACGTAGAAGAATTTCTATGTATGATTTGATAAAATAATAGTGGCTTCATTTCTAAAAAATATTTCCGCTTATAATGTCGATGACAGTGGCGCTATGTATTGTGCCGAGCCGTCACTTTCGAATAAATCACTCTGGCGGAAATAATGATCAAGGGTCCGCCCGTGATAGGGCTGTGCGAAATACCCTAGGTTTTTTTCTATTTGATATTTTTTTTAAATAAATTTAATCCAAAATACATGTAATACATTTTTAAATTGCATGAGATCAGTGGGAATCAATTACCATCGCCTATTGATTTTCAATGATATGTTTAAAATCATTTTTAATTTGCATGTGTAATTAAATTAAAGTGAATAATAAATGACAACAATGAACCACAAAAATCAAAATTATGAAACTAAAACCCGATAGTCAGACCTCACAACAATTTCCAATGTAAATAATTACGTATTTATTTATTTATATATTTCATCATTGAGTTTTGATTGTAAATATATTTTCTTCTTCAAAATGTAACGAACTTTTTTTGCTGTTTGTACAAGAGAATTTAAATTTCAACTTAGAATTCCTGTAAATACACTATTAGTACTCCAAACACAATACGTATATTACACCCATATAAAACCAAAAGGTTATAATGATTTGTAATTTATTGACTTGTTATTATTGTCTTGAAGCCTGATTTACATTTGTATTAGTTAAGTAGTTAGTTATGTTGGAAAACTGCTTAGTTAATTTATAATTATTATTATCATTTTTACATAATTTTCCAGTTAAGAAATAGGTAAGATATTGATTAATTCGATGTGGGTCCACATGATGATAAGGGCTTAAATTATTATTTCAACTTAAGTAATGCATATGAAGGCCAGGTTTAATAACATCTACTTCTATCTGCATAATTAATAAATATAAAGTTATTTTTATGATGTCTAATATATATATATATATAAATGAGTTGACGTTTGTTAGTCTCACAAAAACTCGAGAACAGCTGAACCAATTTGCCTAATTTTGATTTTGAAATGCTTGTAGAAGTCCACAGAAGGTTTAAAGAGTATAAAAATGAATCAGAGAAATCTATGTACGCACATAACTTGAGAACGACTTTACCGATTTTTTGTGAGTGTTTGTCCGGGGCTTGGGATTATTTAGATTCCCAATTGAAATCGGTAGATGGCCCTGGGATCGGGGTCCTAGATTTTTATTTTTTCTGGGTAGGACAACGTCTGCCGGAATCTCTAGTATAATAAATAAATACTTTTATTTTAAAATTGTTAAAATATAAGTCGACAACCCTAAAAAAAGTTCCTTGTGCTCTGGCGATGACAGACCACTGGGCGGCCCATTGTTGCTCGTCGAATGACGTACTGAAAAAGGAAGCCTCCTTCATCCTACCTTTATGTTAGCCTATTGGAGTCAAATTTATTTGAATTTGTTTTTATTCTATTATATAAATGTCTGCTGTTACATTTATTTAGTTGCATAGTTGTTCTTGCCATGTTCTTTGCGAAGTTAATATAATTTTTTAATGTACCCTCTTATTTCTAAACGATACAATCAGCCATTTCTTTAATTGTATAATAATGTTATATTTTTATTTATTCTGTGATTAGCGCCTGTTTTGTATACAGTAGTTCTTTATAATTTACCATAACTATATGTAACAATGTAATGAGGTAATTATTTAGATTATAATTCAAAATCTCTCAATTGTATTTAGACAATATTCACTATATTTTATTTTCATGTTGGCAGACGCGATAGATTTTTTAAATCTGTTTGATTTTTTTATCACACGTAAAACTTTGAATATAATATATTGTCTTTACTAGCTGACCCGGCAAACGTTGTTTTGCCATATAAACGATAACTTCTGCCCGCGCCTTTGCCCGTGTGGTGCGATTTTTTAACTATCCCACGGGAACTCTTTAATTTTTCGGGATCAAAAGTATTCTATATGTTGACCAGGGATATAAGCTACCACCATACAAAATTTCATGTAAATCGGTCCAGTCATTTCGGAGATTAGCCGGTACAAACAGACAGACAAACAGAGAAAGAAGAAATTTAAAAAAAAACAAAATTAGTTCTGTATCACTTCTTACATCCCCCTGACTCGGTTTTTAGCATTTTTTTTAATTGTACAGAAATTCGACCTCTACAATTTTATTATAAGTATAGATAACCTTTTTAATTAAAATGGTTTATCAATGGCTTCAATCTGGTATCGGTTGTGCTAATTTGCTAACTTTCTTATACTGTAAAATTGGTGTAGAGATGGCGAGGTGTTATAAAAATGTTTTTCCAGAGTGGAGAGTCAATGTATGGAATGTATTTAAGCAGTAAGGTTCTTTGATTGTAAGTATAGTGATCAGTTGCTGATTTTTATTACTATAAACCCAGTTGTTGCAAGTATTACCAGTAGTTGGATGGATGACTGATGATAATGATGGATGACACTCCTAATGTCGAGTATGATGCTATAGAGACCTTGTGTTCCGGCATTATTGTCCAGGTTGCAGTCCTCCGTTCGTGGCCGCCCGACATTGTGAGCATCTCTGGTTTTGCAAATATCCATAGGCGACCGAAACACTCTCCATCAGGTGGGCAGTTGGTTTGTCCGCTGTACTCATTCAGTCAAAGAAATTACTTACATTTAATGTATGGGAATTAGAACAGGAACATTTTGTTAAAAAACAATCCTTTCCCTTGGTGTTCTGTTTGACTTTCGTTCGCAGAAATTGATCTCTATGATTTGGTGTAATAATACAGTATGTGGTATTTTTTCAAAATCAGCCGACATGATTCGTGATAATGCTAACTGATTATTGAAAAATATAATGATACCACTTTAGTTTTCAATAAAATCTGCATGGAGACTCCTTTGTGTGTTTTTTGTTTTTTCGTACAGTTTAGGTTTAGGCTCTGAAGGCCCATTTGTTGTAGACTGCCCATATAGACTACCCGTGTAGACTACTCGTGTAGACTGCCCTCTCTCTGTTCGAATACTGCGTATTTATGGTCCTTGTAACGCGCCGCAGTCAGACTATCCGATGTTGCAATGGAGCTACTTTAGTTTCACTTCGTTTATAACACCTACTTCCACCATCCCTTCACTTCATAAAAGAATGATCCATACCCGGTTATTGGCTTCTTCCGTCATATGGCTACTTTATAATAAAAAACACGACTACTGCATACATATAATATTATATTATAACCAGTGATATAGATAGCTACAACACTATTATTTTTCTTTAAAGAAACGCAAGAGAACTATTCCAATTGAAAATTCAATTCTAGTTGCCACCAATAGACATGACAATACGATTTGTAGCAGTACAGGCAAAATCATTTAAACTCAACCTTATTACTTGGAGACAGGAAGTCAGACGACCGCAAACCATTCTGGTACAACTGGATCGCAACGTAATTATATGTCAACCGCAAGGGGATCCGTTACTGATGGACGATGAACATGAGAGATTAGTTTTCTGATGTCTCTTGAGGATAAATAAAGAAATGGAACGACAGCACAAGGAATAAATACAGCAAGTATTGTTATATTATCCATCGTAACAAATTCACGTATGAGTCAGTTTGCTAGGATGTCTAGTTTTATGACTGTATGTATAATCTGTCTCAAATGACGTGGATACGAATCCTGGCCCGGAAGCATGCAACACTTAAGGTTGTAGCCGCAGACGTCCGATCACCACGGCGGCCGCTCACAAATTGTTGCGGACAGAATCACTCCGCTGACCTCACCCCCGTAAAGCCCGTGCGACCACGCCCCGCCTACCGCGGGGACATAGCTCGCTCCGTTAGCTGCTAAGCGTCTGCATTTTTGTAGTACTTTAGTAAGCGCGGTGCGAGCCTACATCATGCATTCCTGAACTGCAATTCAAACACACAACATTGTTTCACTTCTACCTGAAGACCTCTAAAGTGGTCCACTGTAGGCGGGGCGTGGTCGCACGGGCTTTACGGGGGTGAGGTCAGCGGAGTGATTCTGTCCGCAACAATTTGTGAGCGGCCGCCGTGGTGATCGGACGTCTGCGGCTACAAGGTCATAGCTCCTTAGATCTAGGCGGCACCCGCCTCCAAAAAGTGGAGATCGCATTGACAACCGACGAACCTCGCTTAGTCAACAAGATAGTTCTAAGACTATTGTTGTGTATAAAAGACATTTATTGCGTTATTTTTGCGAGTGTTGTGTGTAGATGTATGTTTAGTGTAGTGTGCACTTACTTCTGTTTATGTTTTTTTTATTATTCCCGGCACGAATCTTGAGCAGTGAAGAAACTGATATGGAATAATGTGTATTGAGCGTACCCAATGTAATATGATTTATCGATTATATCGATAATGTTATGTTTTTGACAAGAGCTATGCATGTCAAAGAAGCGAGTGAGGTATGTAAGAATCAGCCTGAATAGCGCTCTGTTTCTCGTGCCTACCTCGCAAGGGACCTGGCGTGATTTTATGTATGTTATTTTTTTGTCCCTCAACTTGTATGAGATACCTAACATTTCGAAAATACACCAAAATTATTTTCTACTCTAGCCAAGTTATTATTATACGTTAAGTTATATATTACGCAGCATAATGCAAAGTTTTAGCCCCATTTCTGTGAATGGAAGGTACGTTTTTCTGTGTATTTTTATATGATTATATATTCATGTTTTTACAATGTCATATTAGTTAAGTCTATTTTCTGTGTGTGGGTATATTTCTTTCTAAGGCCATCGCTCAAGAATCACGCCGGTAACTACATCATGAGATTTATTGCTTTAATATGCTTTCTTAACATACAACAATAACATTATATTTCTCTGCCGTAAACTTACAATAGCATAAGACCTCCATACGTCGGCCGCATGCCCAAAAATGTAATATCAATCACCAATTCCAGTTTATTGCGTTACTCACTCACATTTTCTATAAAGCCTAACACACAATACTCAACTTTAACATAGAAAAATAGGGTAGATATTTGATTGTATGTGTACTGGCATTAGTATGTATTTTTCACGCTCTTTCACGTGATTTCCAATGTTTGACTAGCGACAAATATACATTTATTGCGACGTTCATTGCCTGGCAGTGACGAATTGAGTATGTTCACATACTGGCATTATGTTAAAGAGATATTGAACGGGCTTACGGCTACCAATAGTTTCGTTTTGGCATCTGACGTGTGTTTTCTTTCTGTAATATTTTTTACTCTAAGCAAATAATAAATTGGTCTGGTTTGTGGGCTCTCTACACGGTGAGTTAGGTTAGAGTTACCAATATACGTATGGTAGTATATGTTTACTATTTATTAGTACCCGCTCAAGCGTTGGGACGACGACATCCGTGCCGTCGCGGGCCCAAGGTGGCTCGCAGTGGCCGCGGACAGACACCACTGGGCGCGACTGGAGGAGGCCTTTACCCGAACGGGGGGTCCAAAAGTAGAACAATAAAAATAATAAATCGACGAATAAAATAATAAATTTAAATAAGTAATAATAATAATAAATTGACGAAAAATAATGTGACATTTTAAAATTATTGTATAGTGTAATATTATCATGGACCAAATAAAAAGGCTTTTTGTTATTTACTAGTGGTCGGTCGCCCGTGGTCGAAATTCGACCATAACAATTTATTGTCAAAAACTATAATTCTATAATTACAGATTTCGCCAAGGCTACACTGTTCATTTGACTTGAACAATGTATGTATATGTAACGTTTTTTTAGTTAATTTAATGTATTGTTTTTACATAATTTAAAAAAAAACACTAGCATTCGTCGCTTATTCTGTATTAAATTATATGTGGTCGAAATTTCATTTTCCTTCGTCCGCGTAATTTTCGTAAAAAGGAGTACAAAGTTTTTGCTTCACGTACTAATATATAGATTTAGAAGGTGCACTATATAGCAGCATTAATGCGTGTTCACCTTCCGGGACAGTATACACATGAAAACCGTTTGGAAAAATCGGAAAAATCAGAACGAAACACTAGAATGACGATAGCACTAATAAAATCTAAGGATAACAATTACTCTCCCCTGCTCCTATTTTTGATATAACAATATTGGGTACACGACAACACGCGGAAGAAGTTGCGAGCAGACGCTAGTATTATATAAAATTATTAGAGCTAGGCATGTTTGTTGAAGAGTTTCTTGCGTCCTTTCTTCTCTTTAAGCCACAACATGTTGCGAAGCGGTGATAAATTAGATTTAGTTCAACCAAAACTAAATTATTGAAAATCACAATTTGGCGTTAGGCTAAATAAGGCGCCGTCCTATGGTCATCGCTCGCACGATTGGTGCGATGCGATCAATAAATGGTCGTGCGACCATGCGTTCAAACATACTGATTACTACTGAATGTCCTATTGACGGTCGCGCGACCATCGACGCACTCTTCTTTCTTCCACACTTATACGAGTATAACAAGTACAACCACTGCACACTAATCCTTTACAGATGTTGTCAAATGTTTCTGTTGACATAAACAAATATATTCTGTTTTTAACCGACTTCAAAAAATGAGGTTCTCAATTCGTCGGAATCTCCTATTTTTTTTAAATGTATGTTCACCGATTACTTCGATTACTTTAATCCGTGCAGGAACGGAGAAAGAATACAATTTCCTGCGGCCCGGCGGCCTGTCGTAAGAGGCGACAAAACAACCCACAGCCAGGTGGTAGGGCATTTGCCCGACTGGATGGCTACCACCCCTGGTCTAGAGTATGTCGCCATAACAACCTTGTGTTGTGTTCCGGCATTAGTGACCAGGTTCCAGGCTCCCTAAAGAGAGCAGCAGCGCATTCGTAGCACCTTTGGTGTTGCAAATGTCCATAGGCGATGGTAACCGCTGTCCATCAAGTGGGCCGTCTGCCTGTCTGCTGATCTCCTGCAATAAAAAAAAAAAAAAAACTTCGAGATTTATGATCCGATTTACGTGATTCTTTTTTGTTTTGAAGCGGAATAGCTGCCATTTGGTGCCCTAAAAATTTGACATATTTTGGCCCAGTACTTTTCATTTTATGAACATTTTTATGAATCGTTTTTTTTTCGCTCCAAAACACGAGTCTAAACCGGTTTCATCGTAAGATGACAATAGGACAGCGCCTTCTAATCGCACGACTGGTTTCAACGTACTATGAAATCGCATCGCAACCATCGTGCGAGCGATGACAATAGGACGGCGCCTAAAACTTTAACAACACTCATTGACACTTGACATCTTTGTCTTCCGTGGCTACAGAAAAGTGACCGAAACTTCGGAATAATAAAAATCAAAAAAATTAATTTTATTACATTTAGTTAACTATTTGAATAATTTCCAGCATCTATACAAAATATTTCTTGTTTCACTGAACTCTTCTATTATCATAAATATGACGAGAATAACTTTGAAATCGACTGCTTGTCAAAGAAAAAGTAATTTCACAGCACATTTAACTTCTTCCACTTATTTACCTTCATACATGGAGTAATAAAGAAGCATGTCTTCTTTTGCAAAATAAAAGCAATTTTTATAATTCTCAAACACGGGAAGTAATTTTCTTAGATCGCTAAGATGTTTTTGGGAATTAACTAATTATTATTATAGAAAGAAAACAAAGAAAAAAATATTTATTTCCAAATGCGACACAAAGAATACAAACAGATTAGCTTAGTTCAAGAAATGAGACTGGCACTCAGTGTTTTCTCACTGGTTTTCATTGGTGACAACTTGACGAAAATTGTTACATATCAACAACATTTTCGTTTTAATCTTAACTCCGGTTGTCGTTGTTCTTCTAAATACGACATATCTCATAACTCAATTTATAAGGTCTTGCTGTTTATCGTTTTGGATTTTGATTGTACGACTTCCTAACCCTAGTCTAGTCTAGTACAGCATATTAGTGATCTTAATTAGGTACTGTAGCGACTTATCTCTTTCGTCGACATATATATTGCTACAAGTTGGGCCACCTGCATACCTATTGTTACATACCGACAAAGTAATGCCGCGCACCTGGTTTATTGCCCTTCTCCGTAATTAAAATTATAATAAATAAAAAAGTTCTCTTCGTAATTAAAATTTGCAATAAGACAATAGCCTATTGTTATTGTTTTTGACTTTGCTGTCCGTACGATACTGGCAAGACCTGTGTAGTACTTTCGATTAGTGACGGACTTTGCACGTGTTGAATTGCATCGAATCATGCAGTGTGAACCGGTTGCATCCAGTTTTATTTGTATTTGTTTTATACGTGTTTGTACAGTTCTAATAGACTGTATAGTAATTCCAACGGCATTTATTTTAATTCGAGTCCTGTGGCTCGTGACAATATAAAGAAATATAATTATTTAAATCGAATTCGTGGAACGCCTCGCAAAACAATCGAGAACAGAATTGTATCGGGCCACGAGGTGAACACATGATTACCAAAAGTCTCTTGATGAATAATATAAAATAAACATTTCATGAACCTCGTCTCTTATTCAAGATCCCGGTCAACTTGTTAACCGCTGGCCGCTACAGTACCTCCTGGTTTTAGGATTGTCATAAACCTAACGATATTTCAATACGTTTTCTATTTTGAGAAATTTTCTGCTGTATCTTCGGAACCCAGAATATATAATATATAATAGAAATGAAATGTATATTAAAGTATACTGAATCGAAGACATATAAAATGATCAAAATCGGTTCAGAAATAAAAAAGTTATGAATAGAATACCTAAACATTATTTAAAAGGTTTTGACAAGCTTTTTGCTATATCTTCGTCAAAATTGGTTAAAAAACAAAAAAGTTACAGCTAACAATCACCACATGCTTTTTATTTGATTTTAAGTATTTATTGCTATATCTTCGATACTCAAGATCTAATACCAATGGAATTGTGTAATTATACTGAATCTAACGCAAAAAGAATTACTAAAATTGATTCAGATAAAGTTATGACTGAAAAACCGCAAAAATTTCACATATTTGCCTGATTTCAAAGATTTTCTGCTATATATTCGGAACCCAGTCTGCCAGCAATAAAATTTATATGGGACCTTTACGAACCTTTGCTGAATCGAACGCAATAATTTATTTAATATTTTTATTTATTTATTTACACGACGAATCGAGAGCCTGCTCCTTTTTTAAAGTCGATTAAATATAATAATAATATTTAATTAAAGACAACACAGTCCACTAAACACAAACACGATTAAACAGTCCAGTATGAATTTTAAAAAAACTTTAAAAACTATTCTATCTTTTAAATTTGGTCCAATTTACGTTGTACGTCACACGTTGATTGTTAATTCTAAACAGTTCGAACATATAACGTGATATGAGATTTTTATATATATAAGACTTAGTATATGAAGATAGGATATTAAATTAATATCTTCCTTCTATATGTATGTGAATCACTTGAATATGTGCTGTAATTCACCACATAAAAGTAAGTACTGTGAAATAAATGTGGCTTAACTCGGCCTACATTTCCCTTTTCCCACTTGTCCTTAGAAATGGCTCCTTTTACAGCACATTTGGTGTCCACATGTCGCGTCCACGTCGGTGGCCACGGGACGGCGCACCGCCATTTCGGCTGTTTGTTGCTCGCATAAATAACACAGCTCGTTGGCTTCCAAACAAACTAAAACCTACACAAATCCTGTACTTCCTGGTCGCGATCCAACTTATAAGACATTAGCGGTAAATTGATTAAAAATATGTTATCTTAGACTTGACATAATTATTATTAATAAAATAATTGAAAGAAAAAATTGACTATTTGAAGAAATAGAGACGTAATCACATTCCTCATATATCATTTAGAGCATATTTTGAGAATTTGTTAGCCGCATTTGTAGCAAATAAGGTTTGCGCTCAGCATAATGCCGTGCCGGAATTATATCCACTGTTAGTTAGTTACTGACATTCATTTTGACTCTAAAAATTCATTTTATAAAAAGATTCGTTTAGCCCAACAGGACACGCATTAGACAGACTGACGGACAGACTAATTTAAATTACCCTACACATTTTTGTTACATTTATTATTAGAATCTAAGTTAATAACAGTGAAGAAATTATACTGCAACTGTGGTCACCTATAATTAGTTTTTACATTGCATTGTAAACCTTAGTCATAAGTCTAGTAACTGATTAAATGTAAAAAACTGTTGGTGATCTTTATTAAAATAAATAAATATCCGACACAACGCTGATTTTCAGTGAAAACCTTCCTTTTGGCGCAAAACTTCCTATTTTCATAGTAAAGTTTTAAAATTGTCATCAATAAATGTGTCCACTTACCTAACTACATATTCCTGAAGAGTTTCGTGCGCCGATCCTTCTCTTCAAGCCCTAGCATATTTCGAAGCGGTGGTAAATTAGATTAGGCTCCCATAGAGTGAATAATAATCATAAACATAACTAAAGCTAAATAAAATTGTGATGAACAAGTTGATGGTAGGTTAAATTAAAATTTTACAATACTCATTGACACTTGATATTATTCTCTTCTGCTACTTCACTGCTACTGAAAAGTGGCCGAAACGTCGAAAAAATTATCGCACTTTGCTTCTCCCGAAAACTTGAGAAAATAATAAATGCTTTATTTCAGTCTTCTGTGTGATGATATAAATGATGATGATGATAAAAAATAGACTTTCTCAACTCCAAGAAACCCATTATTCATTGATTCAAGTTATTCATTATAGAAAGGAACTAACACCTACACTACATTTGTCTAGTTTACGTGTCCCTAATTATTAATTACATTTAACTTATTTTATTGTAATAACACTTAGCAATTTCTGTTATTATGTTACAATATTCTGGTTCTTAATAAACTATTTTATTTCTGTTTATGATTTGATGATGAACGCTTTTTTATGATCCTTAAAGAAGAGTTCAAACTTACCAAGCTCTCTATGAATGAGACCAATGATTAAATCGCGTGGTCTTTATACTTAAACCACGCGATATAGTAAAAGCGTTTGTCTTAAGCCTTGGCTACACCCAGACACGGCGTTCTCAAACTTGGGTTCGCTTGTACAGAGGCTGCGGAACCGCGGTTTACATTGCCTTGGGTACTAATTAAAATGTCACTTTACGACCCTGAAGATAAGTTCCCAAGTTTGTTCGCTTGTCCAAGGCCTTTAGTTTTGTGAAATATTGCGGCTTTGTTTATACTCGAGTTTGCTTTAAGTGAAAATGGGTTTTCTTTTGTATTGAAATGCTGATTATAAGTTTATTACACTCCTAGAGATGAAATCTTTCCATGTAAATGTATCGACTAAAGCCGATGCTAGACGGTTCACTTTTATTTTCAACTAGATGCGCCCCGCGGTTTCACCTGCGTGGTAAACCGTTAAAACGTAGTTTTTAGTAGTTTTATTATGTACTACATACAAATCAAAAAAACCACTAACATATTAAAACATCAAAATAAAACGTTCTGTCGCTGGGCAGTGTGCTTAGAAGGCTGGCAGCATCACCTCGCTGAATATATAATTCTTTAGGCGAAGTAAGCTCCAAACTTCTGGTCGCTTGTGGCCTCGATCAGTCGCTGTTTGATATTTGAAAAAAGTTTGAATAGATTTAATATAGCAAATTCAGTGTAATCCAATCCTTAAGCCATTTACCAAGTAAATAAAACGGAGTTTTCCAAAGAATTTCCCACCCCTACGAAGCGGCTATTGAGGCGTGTGGCACCGTGTAAATGGACAGTAGGTGGCGGCACAAAACGCCTCTGATGTCCACCGAGTTGATCTTCCCTTCGTAAAGTAACACGGGCTGTATTTGTGGTCTAAGTTACTAGAGAACATTCTTTGCCTTATATCAAGAAATAAGAGAACATCCTGTAAATTTGCACACATTAGCATACGCGTCAAAGATGACACGTGTATGAATTCTGGTCATGAAGTGCAGGAACGCAGAAAGAATACAATTTCTTGTACCCACCGGCATATCCTAAGAGGCGACAGAACAACCCACCGCCAGGTTGTAGGGTATTTGCCCCCCCCCCTGGTCTAGAGTACCGCCATAATAACTTAGAGTTGTGTTCCGGCATCAGTGCCCAGGTTCCAGTACCCTTTATTAAAGCGCATTTGTAGCACGTTTGGTGTTGCAAATGTCCATATAGTACATTGGTAAGCACTTTCCTTCAGATGGGCCACCTGCCTGTCTGCTGAACTCGTGCAATAAGAAAAGATTCAAACCTGCGCTTTTTTGCTTTTGGGACACGTACGCTAAGTATAATGTTACCATGATTTTTTATATATTTAATTCAGTCTAGGCTATATATATCGAGGGCTTCATAATATATAGGCGTATACGCCAAGATACAATTTTTTGTTGTTTACTAAAAACTATGCATGTGACAATTTACAAAGTCTTACCAGTATCCAAGTGTACCTAAAAAGAAGGGTATATAATGACTCAAGAACCTATGGACATAATACCTATAGACTTGAAATTTGGCATGGACCTTCCCTTCGCCAAGTACAGGTCAGCTAAGAACGGATTTTATGTCGCGCGAAGCGGGCGAGTATCAGCTAGTATATAATATAAATACTTCCTCTAAACGTACTGGGTATCTGGTAAAACTCTAGTAGTCAATATAAAAGTAATATAGCTCAATAATCAATGCTAAGTTTTTAATGAAACTAAAGTTTGACATGTCGTTACTGGGAATCGAAACACCATAAACTGCTCTTCTGTCCTATGAGTTGCACCACGCGACTAACGCCTGCGGTACGCTACTGGCCAGACAAATATTTGCTGAGCCGAGCTCTTTGAGGAACGCTGACGGAAACTTATGTACTTTAAATGTAACATCTTGATTCATATTACACTGTATGAAGAGTGGTGGTAGGTGGTTCGTTCAAAAAAATTATTTAATACCACATAGACCGTTGTGAAAGGTGCTTTTCGAATAATGTATTTTTTTTAAATCCAACGTATTTTCCTTTGTTTCGTATTCATCGATACTGTAAGACGTGATGTCTCATGACCCATCTGATGGAAAGTGACTACCGACGTTTATAGATATTTGAATAGCCAAAAGTGCTACCAAGGTGCTGCCGGCTTGGAAGAGAGGACTGGAACGTGGCGACTAATGACGGTATACAATTCCAGGTTTTTATAGCGGCATACTCTAGACCAGGGATGGTAGCCACATGCCCTATCACCTGACTGTGGTTTGGTTTGTAGCCTCAAACGAGAGACCGTCCGGACAGTTTCGAAGGAAACGCCAGGATACCAGTTACCAGGATTTACGAGTATGCTCGGATGACGATGAGTATTCAATAAATATTCGACTGAATACTATAAAGTGAATTGTTTGTTGACTACTCGATGCTTTTGATGATGCACTGAAAACCGTGTGCGCGGATCAGAAATTAAAAAAAAAACAGGATATTCCGTGCACCCAAAAACCCGTTGATAAAGAACAACAAGGTGGACACTTTGGCTACATTACTAGATATCACACATACACGGAATCTGAAAGCCCCTTAATCAATCATTCAAATAATAACAATCGCTCTCCAGGGCGGCCGCCTTTTAATTAGTTTCAAGAACTCACTGCATATGCCAATAATCTTATTAATTCTTATATGTCTGTTTCAACACAGCAAACGAATCCGACGACAAACTGACGACGTCGTCCATGTATCAAGACAAATTTGGGGGGGGGGGGGGGGGGGGTTTAGAGATACATACACAAAAAGAGAAGGAATTATGATGTGCCAAGAATGTGTATTGTTGTTTGAACAAAAGATCGCGGTACCATGAGTTGACTATATCTTATATTAATATATGAAGCTGAAGAGTTTGTTTGATTGATTGAACGCGCTAATCTCAGGAACTTTTGTTCTAATTAAATGAAGGGAGGCTATATATCATGACGCTAAGACCAAAAAAAGCTGAGCACCAATGAAGAATGTTTCAAAATCGGAGGGATTTTTTAACTTACTTTTTTTGAACTATTCCGCGCGGATGAAGTCCAATACCATTATTGGGTAAATAGTATGATATATTGCTGTTGTTGTTTTATATTGCCAAGCATATCATATTATTTAATGTTAGATGCAACAAATTTTTTTTGAAATTTTTATTTTGATTTCGATAAACTAAGATTTAACAAATTGTGCCTACATGGGGATTGCGGCTCCATATGTCCTATTTTCCAATCTTCTTATAGACAACTTCTTACACCAAAAGAACATGAATTTTGTCCTTCGTTTTAATATTGTGCCCCATGTTGTGATAGCAGCATTATCTGTGGGCGCGCGTTCCTGTAAAATATTGCGGCAATCTTGAAATATAATCTGCAACCGCAATAACTGTCAGTACGCCGATACATCATGGCGGAATATCGGCCAGCGGCGGAAGTCACAACTTTTTGCTCTGTATGGTCGATATTGTAAAACAAACTTTTATAATAAAACTATCTTTTAAAGGTTTTAAGAACGGTAATTTATTTGTTTTTATGTTATTTCAACGTTTCGGCCACTTTTCAGTAGCCGTGATCACGGAAGAAAAAGACGTCCGGTGTCAACGAGTATTATTAATGTTTTATTTAGCTTACCGCCAACTAGTTCATTTTAATTATTTAGTTTTAATTTTGTTTATGGTCATTATTTACTCTATGGGAGGCTAATCTAATTTACTACCGCTTTGCAACATGTTAAAGCTTGAAGAGAAGAAGGTACGCAAAAAACTCTTTAGCAAACATGCATAGCTCTAATAATTTTATAGAATAATAAAATGGGTGGAAAGAAAAATAAAAGAAATCATCAGTCAAGTTGGTTTGTGTTCCGGGTGCACGTTCCGCCTGACGCAGGTCCTCTTGGGTGGCGCTTCGGGACGTGTCTGTGTCAAATAAGGCGTGAATAAACGTCAGTATGCCACCACTACGGTGGCGGCGACGAAAACATGCCGCTGCACACCCTCCAGATGTGGCCAGCTTGGAGGACGAACAGCGCCGTGATCTCGTCGCTCCCATCGGGGCGGATTTGTCCCTCCCGACTGTGGTGAAGGCCATGGTCGGGAGCGCCAATGCGTTTGACATAGCCGCCTCGTTCTGCGAGACCGTCGTAACCGTGAAGGAGGGGGTGGAGTGGGAGAAGGAGCAGACTGCCACGCTTCTCTCCCACCAGAGCCGACGTAGAGACGCCTATGACAACCTCCAGCCGCTGTAGGTTACACCCGTGTGGATGACCGGCGAGGAAACCTGACTCGCCCTCACATTAGGGCTGGAGAGATTCCAAAATATATGAGTTATGTCACGGTGTAGAGCAATACGTGGGACGAAAGACATAAACACGTGTCCCGCGAGGTGCGCGATTGGAACGCAGGGTAGACATGGTTAACGATTATGTCTTTGCCAAATTTAAGTTCAAACCCAGACGAAGTCGCGGGCTGCTACTATTTTTTTACAAATAAATACTAGCGTATCCTTGAGAGAAGTTTCTTAGCAACCCAAAGGCTGAAATGGCGGCTCGGACATTAGACTTAGTACATTTATCGGACGTTGATAAACGATGGGCAAATAAAGAAAATACCCCCAAAACCTTTTTGCCGACCTATAAATTACTGCTTTATTAATTGTTCGCTAGATTCGGTTAGATAGCTACCGATTGTGTTATTATTCTAACTAGTGGTCGCCCGTGGTCGAAATTCGACCATAATCATTAATGAAATCAGAAATCATTTATTCATAACAAAGTTACACGTCTACATCAATTAAATCCAAAGGTCATTAATACAATCAAAATTATGTCATACTATAATATAAACTCCTCATGATTATAGAAGGTGCTCGACTAACCATTTCCGGAGCCGTGTTTTAAATAAGCCGACGGATGGTGACTCCGTTATCCTACTCGGTTGTTTATTGTATATTGGCGGTCCCATGACATGCATCAATCTCTCGAATTATAATGTCAAAGATTACTTCTATAATCACAGATTTCGCCAAAGCTACAATAAACAAGTAGCAGTAAGTAGAGTATATATGCAAAATGTTTCATTACTAATTCTTTTAAATTTTCTCTAAGCTACGTCTTCTTTATTCAAAGTCAAATTCAACTTACAATAGCGCAAAGTAAAAGTAAAATACAAACAATTTTCTAAAAGCGTGTAAAATAGAGTGGACTGTCAATCGCGAGGAATTTTACTTTGTAAAAGTTCTAGCGCTGCTTTTAAAAAGTTTGTTATTTTTGCAAATCGAGGGACCGCAAGATTTCTTTCACTGAAACCGATAGTATGGAGGTTCCAATAAATTGTTAGAAATACATGAAATCATTGTATGATAGAGAATGTATACGCATTTTACAAAAACCGACAAGTTACTTGCATATTAATATACAAATGCGAAAGTAAATTTGTCTTTTACGATTTCACGGAAAAAGTACAGTACTACCAATTTTTCTGAAATATGGTGTTGTTACTGCGAGCGTTGTGCGCGCTTGGGATTGGAAGGACACACCACCTTCTCCGCAGAGTTGCCCCTTCACGCACAACTAACGCACTGTACCGTCGCCGATATTGCGTAGACCACCGCCTGCTGCTGCAGTGCTCACCTCCAAATTTACCGCACTCCTTCACTGAACTGTCCACTAAACTTTTCACTATGCTCGTCACTAACTTCTCTTCCAACTCTTTCGTATCACACGTGTCGCTCTGCTGTCTAGAAATGAGCTCCTGGGTTGGCGTGCTTTACGCTGCTTATGAACCTGGAAGAATCTTCTGAAACCCATAATTTCAGTTTTTATTCAACATAAGTTCCACTGGAGATCAATTGTTGATGGTTTATCTTACACCGCTTCGCAACGTGTTATTGCTGTTAAGGAGAAGAAGCGCCAAGATTGACTTACTCAAACTTCTTTTTATTATAAATATTATACAGAAATATGTTGCACAATTAATTTTCGAAGAATTAATGGAGTTGTAGCAAACAGTGCATATTCAATAAGACAAGGATACAATAAAAGGAAAGTAAAATATTATTAAAGTTATAATAATGAGATGACATACTAGAATTTTATACTGCAACATATCATCCATCATAAATTACTTACATGCTTGACAAGATAAAAATGTTATACTAAATATAGTACAGGAAGCTGGGGCATATTCTAGACCAGGAGTGGTAACCATCAAGTCAAGGCAAACGCCTTATAACATCACTATGGATTTTCTTATCGCCTCTTACAATAGGCCTCCCGGCCACAGGAAGTAGTTTTTTTTTCGTTCTTGAACGGATAAATGTCAGTTGATTTCTAGAACTTTACTGATGCTCTCAAGGACCGCTTTGTCCTTGAGATAATTTAAAAGCTTCACGTATAGACTAGGGTGAATAACCTCTATGCAAGCAACAATTCTCGTCTACTATCCAATGGGCACACGGTCAGTTGGACAATATGCCGCGCTCCAATACGTCGGAAGGTTACGGCTGAGCTGTGCCTATTACCATATCCACTATAATCAATTATGTACACCATGTAATAATTATGTTAATTCATATAAGATCAAACATTTAAATAATAATAATAAAAGTGTCACGCCACAGTTACACCAAATCTTTCAAGGGGCCTCTACGTGTTGGCCTTCCCATGGCCCCACATAAGGCCTCCAAAAGTCTGGGCAATTTTTGTGGGCCAATCTTTTTGTTAAAAAAAATTGTCAGACATGTCAGATATTTATGGACATATAATATATATTAGTAGATAGCAGTAGAATTTTTTAGTATGTCTTGTCATTATTTCGAAGGTATTTATGTTCTCATTATGTTTTTTCAAAAATACTTGTAAACTTAACCAACTTCTGTATTTATTAAAAAGAAAGAGCCCGAAATAGATAAACATGATGTGTTTTTTCAAACCTCCAGGAAAGCTTTGCAGGTAATCTTTATTTTTTCGACCCAAATGACTGTACTATAAGTATGTTATACTAATTTTAATAATAACAAGATATGAAAAGCACTACAGGTACAAAGCTAGAGAAATCCAATATACCTTTTTTCATATATACTACAAAACCTGTAATTGCGAACCAAAGCCGGACTGTCCGCTCATTCACACGTTTTTTCAACAAAACCCGACAATAACACCGGTCGAATCTTTTTTTCTTTTTCTGACCGTTTGTTTTCCAGCATATTGCTGTTACCTTTACGAGCTGTTTGGAAGCCGGGAATATTTTAGCAATGCGGATTTTGTCGTCCGATTGCTGCGGTAAGGATGGGTTGTATGTTTTCAGAAAAATATTTTGAGACAATCCAATATCCAAAAACCTGTTTAAAATCAGCCCTCATCACTTAAAAAAAAAGACGGTTTGCGTCTCGGGACGCTTTACAGAAGTGATAACTTAAACTAATATACGTGAGAGAAAGGGAAGCCAGACAGACTGGCGCCGTAATGCGTTACGTAACGAATCGGTTTGCCCTCCCATAAGACGTTATCACTTCAAAATATTAGTATCTAGTTTGTTTATCACCATGGAGTGGAGCACTGGTGACCTGTCATAGAAATCTACAAAATTACACACTCGGGTGACTTAAGTTCGTAAGTATATATAAAATTAAACGACGTGACACATGACCCAGCGTCCCCGCATGAGTTTAAACGGACACGCCATGTTGTCCTTTCTCAAGCCTGAGTAAAACGTTGAACCCTAATCTCGCAGCAGAAAACAATAAGAAGAACCCTCCAAGTGTGAAACTAGTTAAATTGACGAGGGTTGCAGGTGCGGTGTTTTATCTTGCTTCATAGGTTCCAGTCGCTCCTCACTTGAATGTAAAGCTCTCGTGACCTACAGATATATTTGTAGAGTATTTATTTATATTGTTACGACCTGAATGCCGAAAAAAGACAAATTCACACCTGCGTTATTACATTTTCGGCATTTGAACTTCTTTTGTTTACTTTGTGTGTAAATTTTGTAATTAGAAAACAGTCCATTGCATATTGTAATCTTGTATGGTAGTCATAAGCCAGGTGTGAAAACGAATTTTCTCCGTTATTTACTATGGTCTGGGTGTCTACAATCCACCCCGGAGTATTCCGTTGTATATTACCCATGATACAAGTGTAACTTGCTTAAATTAAGGTTTATACTATAATCATTGATACTGACATCTTTGTCTTTCAAGATCAGAGCTTTTGAATAGTGGTCGAAACGTCAGAATAAATACCTCACTAAATACAATTCTTCATTCAAATAGTGAAACTCACTATAAAAGATTCATTTTTTTTTTTTTTTTTTTTTTTATTGCAGGAGATCAGCAGACAGGCAGACGGCCCACTTGATGGACAGCGGTTACCATCGCCTATGGACATTTGCAACACCAAAGGTGCTACGAATGCGCTGCTGCTCTCTTTAGGGAACTGGAACCTGGTCACTAATGCCGGAACACAACACAAGGTTGTTATGGCGACATACTCTAGACCAGGGGTGGTAGCCATCCAGTCGGGTAAATGCCCTACCACCTGGCTGTGGGTTGTTTTGTCGCCTCTTACGACAGGCCGCCGGGCCGCAGGAAATTGTATTCTTTCTCCGTTCCTGCACGGATAAAATAAATAAGGATAAAATATAAAATAAGGATCTAAAAGATTTAAAACAATAATCGTACTGTTCCCTAGAAAGGGAAGAAGTACATTTGTCTGCCAGGTAGTAGGGCATTGGCTGGACAGAATGGCTACCATAGACTTAATAATAGACTTGTGTTCCGGCATTAGTGCCCAGGCTCCAGTCTTCCTTCCAGCAGAAGCGCGTTTGTAGCACCTTTGGTGTTGCAAATGCCCATAGGCGATGGTAACCGCTTTCCATCAAGTGGGCCGTCCACCTGTCTGCTGAACTCCTGCAAAAATAAAAACACACTTTTGATGAGTAGTATGTTCACTTTATATAATAATAGCTTCTGCCCGCGACAACGTCCGCGTGGAATTTTTTTCATAAAATGTATACTATGTTACTTCTAACACCTCCAAGAATATGTGTACAAAGTTTCATGATGATCGGTTGAGTTGTTTTCGCGTGAAAGCGTAACCAATCCGTGCAGGAACGGAGAAAGAATAGAATTTCCTGCGGCCCGGCGGCCTGTCGTAAGAGGCGACAAAACAACCCACAGCCAGGTGGTAGGGCATTTGCCCGACTGGATGGCTGCCACCCCTGGTCTAGAGTATGTCGCCATAACAACCTTGTGTTGTGTTCCGGCATTAGTGACCAGGTTCCAGGCTCCTTAAAGAGAGCAGCAGCGCATTCGTAGCACCTTTGGTGTTGCAAATGTCCATAGGCGATGGTAACCGCTGTCCATCAAGTGGGCCGTCTGCCTGTCTGCTGATCACCTGCAATAAAAAAAAAATAAAAAAAAAACCAATAAACTTACATTCACATTTATTTATAATATTAGTAGGGACTAGCTAAAAGCAAACAACGTTAAGTCATGTAGCTGTCACGCCTTCAAAGACATTGTCCGACCCTTATTTAGTACTATCTGAAAAGAACAAACCGTTTTCATTTAATGTGACTGAATCATTTAAATCCTAAAAGGCCTTTCAGGGCTGCGTACTCCCGGAGGCAATTATCGTGCCTTATATGTTCTAGATTAAGCGAATTACACGTACTCAGTATGCTCTAGGGAAATTTCACGATTTTTCGACCTATATTGAAATATGACGCACAGCGCTTACTGTTGAAGTCGATAAATTTTTGCTACAGTTTTTTTTGTAAAGTTTTTGAAGTGATAACTTTTTATTGGAGGGTAGACCACTTCGTTACGTAACTTGTTACGGCGCCAGTCTGTCTGGCTTCTCTTTCTCTCACGCTTATGGCAGCGGTAGGCAGGATCAGTTATCACTTCTGTTGGGCGTCCCGAGACATATCGTTTATATGATAACAGTTGGATCTTATTTCTTACAAGGATATGCCCACGTTTGACTTGACATTCCCGCGAGATTTCCCGGACACAAAGTATCGTATTATTTAAAAGAGAATGTAAGCTACCGTTTTAGTGATAACTGTGTCGGAATAAGCAAATTTTTATACCCGAACTGTTAAAATGAGGTCGTGTAACTTGGCACTGGCACCTCAGAAGTCATGTTACATTTGAATTGTTTTGACACCATGTGTTTGATATATTCTTCTGTCCTCTTATGACCTATTTTTTCATTCGTGTCTTACCAATACGTTATAGTATAATAATATCCTTTATTGTGCTTATTTTAATAACAGATAACAGACTACTGCCGATCCTAATATATCTACACAAACAACTACAAACTGCTCCCGGGAATATTCCCGCGATATTCATGAGATAAAAAATAACATATATTTTATTACTACATTAAATTTGCTATCGATCAGTTGTTTTTATCTGGACATTTCAAAAGATTTCCAGAAAAATTGCTACGGGAATCCCAGGGCAAAAAGTAGAGTTTAAGTTTTTAAAAAATCTGTCGATCAGCAAAAACTGCATCGAAATCGGCCCAGTAGTTTTTACGTGAAACCCGAACAAACAGTCAAGAAACCTAAAAAACTTCTTGTTTATATCTTTATCGGTTATATGGTGTATTTTGAATGTTTTTTTTAATAGCTTCAATATACAGACACGACAAGTTTAGAATTTTATAATATTTATAGATTGCGAAGCGGACATACATACGAGTACAAGCAGCTCACTTAATGAATAAGGTTTACGGTAAAGATTTCACTATTTAATTAACAAAGAAGTGCACTTTCATTACTGAAATATTATAAATATATCCCTCTCTCCGTCTCTTGTCCTTTAAATATGCAATTATTAATTTATATAAATACAGTTCAAATTGAATGATAACGTTAATAGTTTTAGTTTATTTACGTTTTCTACTTGTTTGAGTTATCTCAATTAAGTTCGCAAACTGAAGTTTAGGCGAATAATGATAGATACTGAATACACCGAGTCAACTTCGGCCAACTTCTAATCAAATATAAATGATTAATGTTCGGTTAAATTAGTTCAAACCCAACTGTTTGATCATCGGTCATCGCCGACTGTGTTCGCAAACAGTGCGAAAAGGTCTCTCTACACGACGGACTATGTGTTCGTTGTTATTTATATATAATAGCGGCCCGCCCCGGCTCCGCACTGGTATCTAAAAAGAACTTTTTTCTTGACATTGACTCCCCTAACGTGCGGCCCGAACCCTAGTGACGCCTACGACGCATAAGCTGCTGCCTAGCTAGCCGAGCAGGGTGAGCGGAGACTAAACAAACTTTTTTCTAATACTTACATTTTTAAACTCCTGATATCTTTCGAATGGAATGTCCGAATTAGTCTAGTCGAGAAGTTTATTTTCTGCGAATAATAGTTACCAGTCTCTTAAAAATATGGTTGATGGCTCATTCGATCCGGAATAGCATCTAGAAAAAGTAGTTTTTTGGATTTTTTCTCCCAATACTTTGATTAACTAACAATTCAATAAATTTATAAATAATTATGATAAAACTTTTACTCTCGCGGGATCATTTTCTTTGAAGTTTTAAGATAATACCTAAATTTTTTCAAATTTTTAAATTAATATTTAATTGCAAAAAAATTTATTTAAAACTTGCGTTCATTAAAGTAGCGGCGCGCGCATGTCGAAACTGCCGCGCGGAACCCGATTTTTAACGTTAGATAAAAATTATAAATATTGGTGCTACGATTTCGGGAGTGGAGAAGTTTTTCACTAAAATTTCCTGCTCTTTCAGAAACTTTTATAATATTTTAGATATCTCTCATACTTTTTGAGATTTTCCCAAAAAGCTGAACGGCAATTTTTTTTTTCACTTTTTTGTTAATCCAAAAAACTACTGTTTTCTAGATGCTATTCCGGATCGAATGAGCCATCAACCATATTTTTAAGAGACTGGTAACTATTATAATAGTTACCAGTATTATTCGCAGAAAATAAACTTCTTGACTAGACAAAATTGAATTTAATAGGTTTAAAATTTCATTCTTGAAGAGGGTTATAAGAACATAAGACACTAGTCTATATATCTAACTATACTACTCGTTAGTGGTTTTTGAGTTTGTATACTGAATTTAAAAATGAGATCATATAATATTACGTAAGCTACTTTGGACTAAGAGATTTTGAATATAAATATAGTTTATATATAAACTATCAATCTTTAGGCAAGTATTAAGTAGTTATTAGTACAAAACAAACTATTCTCTAACCCGATAGATTATAAAATGTGTCACCTGCCAAATTGCACGTAGTTTACGCCGCCTTCCAGTCTGATCAGACCATCAATAATGTTGTTTATGTTACACCCGTATTTGTCCAGCGAGAATGGATGGCCGGAACCAGTCATACGATTAACGTGTGTATCCGATTATTTGTTTCCTATATCTCATTGATCAATAGGACTTTCAGTTGATTACCGTTATTTAAACGACTGATTGTTGCTTGATTAGTATAATAATTTAACTAGTAGTTATCCGTGGTTGAACTTCGACCATAATAATTAATTTAACATTATTAAGGTTCTGTTGTCAAAGACTGCACTTTTATATTCTTAGATTTCGCCACGGCTACACTGTTAATTTGACTTTAACATTAAACAAGAAAGTAAATAAGCGTGTGTGTGTCAAATACAAGATAGTGTGTGTAATGATTTTTTATTGATTTAATGTATTTTTATGCAAAATTTATTGTTGCGTACTTCTTTGATTTGCAACTTTTTATGTATATATTTTTAATTAATTTGAAGTTGTCAAATTATTAATAATATTCTCTCTGTCTGCCACACACCAACGATCATTGTATTTTACCATTTTTCCATTAAATATATTCATTAACCTAAGCCTATCATTCCCCGGGTTATCTCCGCAACATTTATAAATAATATTAACACCGCACTCCTTCTCTATATAAACTATAATTGTGCGAAATTTCATACTCCGTTTACGTAATTATTTTGAAGTGGGGTACAAAACTTTTGCTGTATTCTTGTTTCACGTATTAATATATAGATTTTGTAATTTTGTTGATTTTACACTTTACAAACTTACAAAGATGCTGGATTTAATCGTCAATAACGATGGACACCGGTTGAATGGTGTTTGATGACCTGCGACGCACAAGTGCCGCACATAATGGTGATGTTAATACGCCTGTTTTGGGTATAGTGTTTGTTGCACATCTGTATGTGAAATAAACTATAAGAGCAAGATTCGCTCGTCCAGTGATATTTAAAGAAATATAAATATGTATAAATTTAATATACAAATTTCCAACAAAAATAGGGCCTCGGCCTGCGAGGCATATCAATAGCCTCGATGGAAGATCTTCCTTTGAGACGGAGGAATATTACATCTCGTTCTCCCTCCTCCACCTAGTCGGGACATCTCTAAACCGTTAAGTAATATTATAATATCCCATTTTTTAAATCATTATACAAACTCAAAAACCACTAAAGATTCACTGTAGCATAGTTAGATATATAGACAAGTATCTTATGTTCTTATAACCCTCTTCAAGAATGAAATATTAAGCCTATTAAATTCATATATGAATTTTCTTTTAACGTATATTTTCTAACACTCGTATTACGGATATTTTTTTCTTTAAATATTTCAGCCTTACGTCATGGAGATAAGGTTGAAATTAAGAAGTAGATACATCGTTAGTCCTAATGACGTGCTTCCAGTATAGAGTGCTCGCAGCTTTATGGTGTAATTTGCTTTTTGTTTGCGAAGCCAGTATGCATTGAGGAGTTTAATTTTCAAGTTAAGATCACCTTTAGAAGTTCTAATTACTACAGACCTAATTAGTTTATCAGTTTTATTAATATTTGTAGAAATAACCTTGCCCAGGGGCCAACAGGTTGGAGGTGTACATTCATCTTTGATTATGACTATATCTCCTATATTTAGGTTTTTCTTTATTTCTAACCATTTGTTTCTGTTTTGTAATTCAGACAAGTAACTAAAATAAAATTGTTTCCAAAATCTTTGTTTTATTGACAATAACCTTTGATATATATTTAATTTAGATTCACTGTGGTCTAGAATATTAGGTTCTGGTATATCACTAATTGATGTACCTATAATGAAATGAGCAGGTGTTAGACAGTTGATATCATCTGGAAGATCTGTGATTTTACACAATGGTCTTGAGTTTACAATGCCTTCAATTTGTACTAACACTGTATATAATAATTCATAAGTTAACTTTGTGGAACACAAGTGTCTTTTTAGTAATGATTTGACTGATTTTATTCCTGCTTCATAAATACCACCCATGTGACTTGCTAGGGGTATAGTAAATTTATATTCTATAGAATTTGATGAACAATAATCAATTATTTGACTATATGACTTATCACATTTAAACATTTTATATAAATCATGTAACTCTGTTTTAGAGCCTTTGAAATTAGTAGCATTATCAGTATATAAACAGATTGGTATACCTCTACGCGATATGAATCTCTTTAATGCACATATAAACGCTTGTGAGCTGAGATCTGTTACTAATTCCAAGTGTATTGCTCTAGAAGCTAGACATACAAATAGACATATGTAGCCCTTTGAATATTTACAATTACGAGACATAGCGCTCCTGACAGCTATAGCACCACTAAAATCAACTCCAGTGTGAAGGAATGCTCTCTTTAGGGTTACTCTAGGACTGGGAAGACTAGCCATTTGTTGACTGCATGTCTGAGCTCTAAATCTAGTACATCTGACACAAGAATGAATAACTTTCTTGACTTCATTCCTGCCGTTTAGTATCCAGTATTTTAGTCTAATGTTATATAAAGTAGTTTGAATTCCAGAATGTAGCAATTTTTCATGATAATGTTTAGCAATTAATGAGGTTAAGTGATCTTTTGATGGTAGAATTATTGGATGTGCTTGTGTGTATGGAATGTCTGAATTTTGGATTCGACCTCCAACTCTTATGAGTTTGTTCTCATCCATAAAAGGGTTAAGTTTCCTTAGTGGACTTGATTTAAATGTATATAACGATGAGGTTAAGCATGAGATAGTATTTTTTATAGAATGTAATGTGCTTGGGCTATTTAGTGAATGTAGTTCTGATCTTTCTTTAGGAAAATATTTAAGTTGAATTATGAGTAGTATAAAGTTTGTAGCTATACTATGTTCTGAGACTGTAAGATAAGAAGTTATATGTTTTTGTTTTCTTATATTATTCAAAAATCTAAAAATGTATGCTGTTATTCTTACTACTTTAGTAAAATTTGAGTATCGACAGAATATGTCATGGAAGAAAGTATAGTTTATGCTGATATCTGTATGGATGGGTTGTGTGACTGTGTTTGTAGAATGAAGAGTATCTTGATTGTATGAATTTTGCTCTGTCAGAGTAGGTTCTGATAAAGGCCAAAAATTAATATCTTGTATTAACCAAATTGGACTATTCCACCATAATTGACAAGATGGAAGATCTTTAGGCATCACACCTCTAGTTATCAAATCTGCAGGGTTTTGTTTGGTATTGATATAATACCAATAAGTGTTTGGTGTAGCTTCTACAATTTGCATTAAACGGTGAGAAATGTAGGAATCATGTTTATGTTTGTAAGGTGACTTTATCCAGCTTAAAACAATGACAGAGTCTGTAAATAAGTACACTTTATCAATTTTTGTTTTATTTCTTATTGAAGTGGTAAATTTTTCATATAATTTAGATAACAATAAAGCTCCACACAGCTCTAGTCGTGGTATACTTTGTTGTTTTTTGATTGGTGCTACTCTTGATTTTGCCATAACAAGATTACAAGTGTCATTTGTGTTTGGGTATGTCGCTCTTAAGTATAGGCAAGCGCCATAAGCTTTGTTTGAGGCATCACAAAATCCAATTAAATAAATTTGTGTAGGAATATCTGTGAAATACCATCTGGGAATATTAATAGTTTTTAAATAATGTAATTGATCAAAAAACTGTTGCCAAATATATTGTAATTTGTGTGATATATATGAATCCCAATGTACATTTTCTTTCCAAATGTCTTGCATAAGAATTTTGGCTAAAATAGTAGAAGGTGCTAGTATTCCAATTGGATCAAATATTTGAGAAATTTGTGATAATATATTTCTTTTAGTAGGTGTAATAATAGTCAAATTAGGAATTTGTATGTATAATGTGTCTTGTGTAGGTTGCCACTGTAGGCCTAGTGTTTTGACTGAGTCTGGATAATTAAAACTGTATGAATTGTTTTTATTGTATGTGTGTTGTTTATGCTGTGTGTCTTTTTCAGTATTAGGATCTGAAAGTGAAATTTGTTTTAATATTTGAGTATTATTAGCTGTCCATTTATGTAATTTAAAAGAAGCTTTTTTAAGCAAATCAATTAGTTGTAAGCATAATTGAGTACACTTCTCTAAAGAATTGTCTCCACTTAAGTAATCGTCCATATAACTGCAATTAGTAATGCATTCATATGCTAAGCTGTGAGTTTGTTTGTATTTTTGTGCTAGATCTAGCATTGTGCGACATGCTAAGTATGGTGCACACTTGGTACCATAGGTTACTGTGCTTAGTTCAATGCATTTTAATGGCTGTAACTTAGATTCTCTCCATAAAATTCTTTGTAATGATCTTTGTTCAGGGACTATAAAAATACCTCTAAACATTTTTATAATATCACAAGAAAATACATACTTGTGTAGTCTGAATTGTATAATAATATCTAGTAAATCATTGTAAATATTAGGACCTTCAAAAAGTATATCATTTAAAGATATGCCTGTTGAGGTTTTACAACTAGCATTGAAAACAACACGCAGTTTTGTGGATCTGCTATCAGGCTTAATAACAGGTAAGTGCGGTAAGTAATATGTATTTTTATCTGTAGGTGAGAAATCTTGTATATAATTAGCGTGTCCTAACTTAATATATTCATCTATGAAATCTTTATACTTAACAAATAGTGAGGGATCTCTTTGAAATTTATTTTCTAGATTCAGTAAACACCGGTAAGCGGTTTTAAAGGAGTTACCTAGATCTGGTATTTTTTCTTTCTTTATTGGCATGTTCACAATGTAGTGTCCAGTGTCATCTTGTGTAGTCGTAGATTGATATAATTCTTCACAATTTTTGTCATCTGGAGACTGTACTTTGCAAGGTGCAGTTTCCTCCTGTTCCCAGAATCTTTGTAATAATTGATCTGTGGATTGTGAAATGTGCAAGCTAACGTGTGTGTTAGAATGTATATTAGTATGTATGTTAGATATGAAAGAGCCTGAAATTATCCACCCAAAAACAGTTTCTATCATGTTTGGTAAGCTTGGGCCAATTTTAATTGAACCTCTCAGTAAGAGTGTATAGAAAAGGTCAGCACCTATAAGAAGGTCTATATTGCCAGGTATGAAGAAAGTAGGATCTGCTAATTTATTTTTAAGTGTGTAGGGTATATTCCAGCTTTGTGTGTCTATGTATTGGTGAGGTAGGGGAACCGTAATGTTGTCCATCACTAAGAGTGTTATGTTAGAAGCAAAGTTGCTATGGTGAGATGATATATTAGTGTTGATACTGACTTGAGATATGTTGTTCTTGTTGCCTACTCCTTGTATTGTACAGGCGTTATATTGAAAAGGAAGTTTTAGAGTGGTGGCAAGCTTATGTGTTGCAATGTGGACTTCACTACCCGAGTCAAGCAGAGCTCGAGCGTTTCTCCATTTGCCATTAATATCTTGTATTTTAATCACAGCTGTAGAAAGTAAAATAGAGTTGTTTGTCTTAGCCATAAGAACAGTGGAAGGCGTGACATGTTGAACAAGTTCCTGTTGGATATTAGGGGAAGTATTAAGCGTTGAAGTAGCATTGTTATTTTGATTTGAAAGAGCACTTGTTTGTTGTTGACTTGTAGTTAGAGATGCAATAGCTGCAGGGCTGCGTGAATATCCAGCTGTGGTGGACTTCACTTTACTCTGAGAGCTGTCCATATGTATTGTTGTATGATGCTTGCGATGACAAGATAAGCATGATAGCTTGGAACATTTATGATTGTTTTTGTAAGGCTGTAAACAGTTAAAACACAATAATTTGGATTTTATAAAGTTGATACGATTAGGTACAGTCATTTCTAGAAAGACTGGGCATTTATATAACTCATGATTTTGTTGACATAATATACAAGTTCTAGAATGTTTAATAGAATTCAAGTGAACACTTTTTATATTTTGTTTATAGTTACAATCAGTATTTTTGTCATTTAATAATTCAAATGCAGTTCTACGTAGGTTTAAGAACTCGATTAAGTCGGATAAGCTGGGTAATGAGTTATCTTTTCTATTTATTTCCCATGCGGCACGTAATGAATTATCTAGTTTTTGAGAAATTAGAAATACTAGTAGTACATCCCAACTATCAACAGGGAGTTTAATTGCTTTTAATGAATCTAAACTTTGTTGCAAAATTACTAAAAAATCTTTTAAGTTATGTTTTGTTATGGTATTGAAGTTTATAATTGATTTTAAATGAAAGTTTACAATGATGTTTTTATTCTCATACCTTTTTGATAGTATATCTAATGCCTTACTGTAATTTTCCTCCGTTATGAGTAGAGATGATATCAAACCAGCAGCTTCTCCGGAGAGGGCAGACTTTAAATACTGTAATTTATTGACCGTTGGTATGTCTGAGCTGTCCACCGATGCATAGAATATATTTTTGAATGCTGGCCATTGTCGAATGTCACCATCATACTTTGGTAGTTCCAATAAGGGCAGTTTAACTCGGGGCTTTCGAATAGTACATTCATGTTGAAATAGAGTGGAGTTTAAGTCGGGCTGATTTGTACCTGAAAGGAAAGACTCAATTTGTGCCTTCGCTGTATAGTACAGGCTTTCTGTATTTTTTCTGTCTTTTTCGTGAGCAGAGAGCGTGTCGCTCGATTGTTCGATTAGTTCCCATTGTGTCTGTATTTCGTCATATTTTTCGAATATTGACGTTAATTCCTTTGATCTCACTTTTAGCTCGTTTATCGTATTATTTTCAGGATCGTATGATTGTACAAAATGAGCGATCCTTGTAATTTTCCCTTTTTGTATGCTTCTTGTACGTTGTAAAGTTTCCACGTCGTATTGTGATTGCGTCATCTTTTTTGTTTAATAGATGAATTGTTGTTCGACTTTGTTGCACTTTTATATTATTTGTAGTTTGTATTATGGATTTACTGTAATTTATATTGTATATTTGCACTTTTGTAGTAATTTTCCAATTTTGTGTAAGCGTGGTTGTAAAACACCGTCTTTGTAGTAAAATCTTTCTTGCTGTGGCGCTATGCAGCACGTTATGCGTGTGCGTTTTTGATTGGCCGTTGAGAGCGTCGTCTTCTCTGATTCGCGTATCGAGCGCGTCCTTTTTGTGCCTATTGGCTGTCAGCAAGATCACGCGCTTATGGCGGCGTGCCCTTGCCTCTCGCGACGAGATGGACTTTTTTCTTTACCTTTATCTTGCGTGATGCGATGTGAAGTCGTAGTTCTTTTTTCTCTCGAAGGACCAGACTTTAATTACTTTTTAGCGGTTTTAAGCCGTGAAATAGATTGTAAAATGAAAGAGTTAGCGGTAGGCTAAATAAAACTTTAACAACAACAAACAAACTCATTGACACTTGATATCTTTGTCTTTCGTGATCACGAAACGTCAGAAGGTATTATAAAAATTATTTATGAATTTACTAAGTCATTTAAACTAATACATGAATGTGACTTTGCTTTGAATGTATGTTTTTATTTATGGTCTTGGAGGTTAACCGATTGTCAGCAGATCTATATATATAAAACAAAGTTGCGTTAGTTACACGATTTATAAATCAAAAACGGCTGGACTGATTTTTACAAAATTTGACTTAAGTTTTCGCGACTAGTATACAAAATAAAACTACGTTTTAACGGTTTCAAGCGCGGTGATTTATTTAATTTTTATTATTCTGACGTTTCGTGATCACGAAAGACAAAGATATCAAGTGTCAATGAGTTTGTTTGTTGTTGTTAAAGTTTTATTTAGCCTACCGCTAACTCTTTCATTTTACAATCTATTTCACGGCTTAAAACCGCTAAAAAGTAATCTTTGATTTGTTGGATTTGTTTCCAACTCAAATAGCAGAATAGCTACGAATATATCGAAAAATTGAAGAATTTTTAAAATGAAATAGGTTTGGATCTCCACTTTCTTCCGCGTTTGACAGCTCACTTCACGCACGCTTAGCTCCGCGGATGATTTCGATTTACAATTAGATCCTTTATCCGGCTCGAAGGACCAGAATTATGTAGGGGATTGTTCCGAGGGATTCCCAATTACACACACTAGCTTTTTGATAATATATATATTTTATTACGTGAGAGCAGATTTTGTTGTACATGTAGTTAAATGTGAAGAGGAGGACAGAAAGGTGGCGCTGCTGTTGCATCGCACCAGTGTTGCTATAGTATAAAATAGTTAACAAGTTTTAAGAACAAACTGTTATGACTTATGATAGCTCTTTGTATAGTAAAGCCATGGCCTTAGGACGTTTCAGTCCAAATGTCTCATCAGCAAAGGGCACAGAAATTCTCACTCAATCTTATACTAATATATAGCTGAAGAATTTGTTTGTTTGTTTGCTTGATCGCGCTCCTCTCAGGAACTACTAGTCTGATTTGAAAAATTCTTTCAGTGTTAGATGGCCTATTTATCGAGGAAGGTTATAGGGTATATATGACCACGCTGTTTCAAAATCGGGGGGCTTTTTATCTCACTTTTTTAAACTTTACACGCCGTCGAAGTCGCGGGCAGAAACTAGTGTTATATATTTATGCTTGCATTTCCTTCATTTACGTTATTAAAAATACACCAGTCTATTAGCAACGGCTTCATCACCATAAAAATATCGAGGCAATCCAGCTTCTTGATAATATTGATTAATTAAGAAGGCTTACAAATACAGAACCGTTGGAGTAATTGTTGTAATACTCTCATGACAAAGTGTAGTGTTATATATAGTTTTTCCCGCGGCTACTGCTCTATGTTACGTAAAAAGTAGATTTTTTTAACAAAATCAAAAGTTAAAAAGCAAAAAATATTTTGTTTCTTCAACATTTTGTGTCAAATAAAACAACATTACAAAATGCACTGACTTTGAGATGTTCTAGCAAATATTTACTTTTTGTTTTTTAGTTTAATCGTTGTTTTCTTTTCGTTAATCCAAAATAGATTATAACGTTACTGTTTTTTTTTTTTCTTTATTGCAGGAGTTCAGCAGACAGGCAGACGGCCCACTTGATGGAAAGCGGTTACCATTGCCTATGGACATTTGTAACACCAAAGGTACTACTAATGCGCTGCTGCTCTCTTGAAGGAGACTGGAGCCTGGTCACTAATGCCGGAACACAACTAAGGGTTGTTATGGCGACATACTTTAGACCAGGGGTGGTAGCCATCCAGTCGGGCAAATGCCCTACCACCTGGCTGTGGGTTGTTTTGTCGCCTCTTACGACAGGCCGCCCGGCCGCAGGAATTTGTATTCTTTCTCCGTTCCTGCACGGATAAACTACTGTAATGTCTGTAAGATACATAATTTATAGAAAAAATAATGCTTTCCGCTTGAGTTGCCAGCTGTTTCCGCCGCCTAATAAATTCCCTTCTAAAAGAAATAGTTTTTACCATTTATATAATTCCTTATATTTTATTAAACCGTTGTTTTATTCTGTTTGAGTTATGTTTACACAAAGTCTTAATCTCGTATATTGTGTAGGGCTTGCGCGTCCATTTACATAAGCCGAACCGGAAGCTTCTGGAAAAGCTTTTAGCTTAAAACTGTCCCCGGCTTGTTTGAACAACACTCGCGCCAACCGTTTTACGATAGTTCTGTCCTTTCAAGTACACAGGTGGATATTTTCATTATTAATATAAGAAAAATAAATCTTAAAGTATGTGACATAGCAGATCATATAGACATAGGCCACTCAAAAAGTATTGCGAAAAAAGTTTTTATGTAGAGACTGGCCAGTCATAATCTATTTTGAAAATAATATGATTATTTATGATTAAAAAAGGTATGTTCCAATTTCAACATTTCTCGCAAACAATTTGGAGACAATTTAAAAAGAGCGTGATTTAAGTGTGTGGCGACGCGGAGGATCTTTTAAAAAGACAACTAGATTCGTTCGAGGCGTATATTGAACTGAGAATTACATTATTTTCTTACAGACTATAATGAAACCTAACACTACTAATTAATCTAAGGGCTTAGCCGACGTAACTCGGGTCTCATTGAAAAATGGATCTGTGTCGGACACAGAACAGAACATTTTGAAGTGAAACTTCTATATAGACGGGGGGCCTTACGATTTTTCGTACATCATTTTATTCTATCATCAATAGTTTTCGGAGCGCACGCGATTTTAGTTATTTTTTACACCTTGGGTTACATTATTGGAGTTTTAGTAAGGGCCCCTAATTTATTTGTAAATATAATATACCCTATGTCATCCGGGAATAGTGTAGCTTGCCAACAGTGAAAGAATTTTTCAAATCGATGCAGTAGTTTCGGAGCCTCTTTATCAAAACATGAGCAAACGAAATTTTATTAAGTAATTTTTTTTGGAAATATTTTTCTGTTAAGATAATTTGATGTCCGAATGAAGTTTATGACGAAAGATGCGCATTTGTTAATAATCCGTTGTATGTGTATAATTTTAGAGTAGACTATGAATGTTTTTTTGGTTCCGGATCGAATTCAGTTTTTTGTTTTTTTGCAAAACTTTCTTAGTCTAAATTGTAGTGTGAGGTGTACATCTTCTGTCACACCACAATTTATCATATCGTCCTTTACACAATCCATCCATCCATCCAGTAAGTTTCGTAGTATGTAGTTTATAACTTAAAAATCTATTTATATTATGAAGCTTGTTAACAAACAGACGGCCTATTTATCGCGGGTTCCTATGTCTAACTAATTCATTTGCCGTAGCATCGGTTGGCCGTAGATCCGCCACGCCTATCCAAAGCGGATGGGAAATTTGACACATCGTTTATATCGATATAGTTCCATTATGAAAGAAAGAATGAAAATGTTTGAAAATGAAAATGAATGTATCTATTTGAAAACAGAATTTTACAGATTAGTTAGGTATTGAAAGTTAAGACTCTACAACCGCTTCCAAAGCAATCCAAGTTACTGTTATAGGAGAAGAAGCATCACAACAAACTCCCCGACTACATATGTTAAGAAACCCTGAAACGTCGCAAATATGTGTCCATTGGTAATGGGTACATACTCGTGGCTTTCGCGGTTGAGACTCAAGGGCCGCGGGGACGCCAGGCTTATCAACTCTATCGAGAACCTTCAATGCGACTGAATTCAGTCTCCCGTGAGCAAAATGCTGGTCTCTATTTTGGACAGCTAATTAGCATGCAAAAGCGGCCAGTATATTAACAACGCTCCTCATCGACATTGATATGGCATCCATTTTTTATTTGTAAACATGTATATAGTAGGTTTTTTTAAAAATATTTTGGTGTGTAAATTCTTTAAGACATATGTTGTAAATGAATTAAAACAATTATGTATTTAAAGTCATAATTCATAGTCTACTTATATACCATTTTCAAAATGGCTATTAAGAAAATTTTCCTCTTCTATCTTATTTAAGGGCATTAGCATTTTCTCAATAAAAAGGTCATTAAGGTATCTCGAATGTTTTAAAATACGAGTACTTTTGTAAGGCATTATCTAGTATTTTTTTATGTCTTGAATAATAAATTACAGTGTCAGTTTGGTCATAAAAGTAAGTGTGAACATTTTATAATAATTAAATTAACTTTTACAATGATAAAACTTTCTCCTTTTTTTAAGATTCTGTAGCTATTTTGAAATAATGGGATCTCGTAAAACTGTCATGTATACGTCGGTCTAACAATTTTAGTTTGTCCTAGTTTTGTTGGACACCATTTTTAGATATTATAATTGAAAATATTTTTACACAGATATTTTCAGAGTGTATTATATTTTTTTTAATTGTCTATTTTTATTTTGTTTACTCTTAATTTGGCGTGTTTTAAACTAGATTAAATTGTTTTTACACTAGATTTATCCATACAGATAAATGAAAGTGAAGTGTCTGTTTCTAACTTCAAAATAATAGCTTTTGACTAAAAGCATTTGGAAGAACTTTTATCAAAGCGTATATACGTACTAGCTGTCCCGGCAGACGTCGTCCTTCCCGGTAAAAAATAGGGGTTGATCGTAGAGGGTTGAAAATTTAGGGTTGTATGTATCTTTTAATGCTGTATCATAAAAAAATAGAAATTAAAAATTTTGTCTAAAAAATAAAATAAAAATTTAGGGGTGGACTACCCCTAACATTTAGGGGGATGAAAAATAAATGTTGGCCGATTCTCATAGATACCGGATAAGCACAAAAAATTTCATCAAAATCGGTCAAGCCGTTTCGGAGGAGTATGGCAACGAAAACTGTGACACGAGAATTTTATATATACGTATATACGTCACATAATGCTGGAAGGAAATGGTGAAAAGTTAAACAATGAGGGGTGTCAATCATACGAGTAACTTCGTTTGTAACCGTTGCCTATGGATTTTTGCAACATCAGGAGCAAGCCAACACGTTGCCGGTTCCCGGTACAAATTCTCAAATTATGTTTGTGTATAATAATGTATAAAGAATGTAATTACGTCGTGATTACTTCAAATAAAGTTTTCTTACTTTCTTTCATCTTACGAAACAAGATTAGCTCAAGGCGAACCATTTCAAGTCAAGCCGTGGTAGCGTAATAGCTAGCGCAAGCGTCCCGAACTCAAAGGGCGTGGGTTTGAATCCTGGCCGGAACGCATGCTCTACTTAGCCAGTTTTCTGGCCTAACATGCAATTTTATACAATTAACCCATGCTAACAACGGTGAAGGAAAACATCATGTCTTGGACAAGCGTGGTGGGTATACTGTCCGTTTCTTTACAGTAGAAGACTCGAGCTCAGTGTGGGCTGTTATTATATAACCATTCCACGTTAATATTCTGTGAGATCGTGGTATCACACTAATTAAGCCTGCTTTGAGATTTGAAATCGAGGTAGTGACTCCAGCATGACTCTGCCATGTCAGAACTGGACTTAAAGAAGCATTTTTAACTGTTAATAACCGATACATAAAAGTTCCGTTTTTGTTATTAGGTCTACCATAAAAATTTACGGAAATCTCATTTCGGAAATGAGAAGCGGAGTGTTGTTGCAAGGCTATTTAAAATTATATATTAAAGTGTAATCAAGGCGTGTCGAGGGCTTCGGGCCCGGACTAATGACCCCGGCACGCCGTCACGCGCGTGCACGCCGCAGGGCCGTGGGGCGACGCCATTACGTGACATTATCTAGCTAATCACGCTTTTTATGTTATATAGAAACGCAATTACCAGCTAATAGGGTTTTGTCGTTCTGTTATGTGACTGCACCTCATTCTATACAGGTTCAAATACTTGCAACATCGATAGAGTAGATTTTCTAGTACATCCCTACTAATTAATAATATTGTTACGAGTTACGGGACTTGAATTAAATATGGCATTGGAATTACTATAGAATTTATTAGAACTATACAAACACGTATAACACAGGCACAAATATAACTGAACACAATCAGTCTAAACGTAATGCACGATTCAATAACACACGCAAAGTCCGTCATTAAATAGTTTATTTATTTCTTTTCTTTCTTTCCTTAATAATGTTAAAACTTACAATTTAAATTTATTATTATAGTCGAATTTGGACCACTAGTTCTATATTATTAGATATTTTTATTTTGAATATATTTCATGATATATATTCTTCTGCTCTTTTTGTGCTTTGGCGTAGAAAAATACCAGTATGCTTTCAAACAGCATTTGATTATTTAGACCAACTTATGAAGTTAGTAAGATTATAAAATAGTTATAAAATACAAATTTTTCCCAATATTAATAATTGCTAAGGAAGTTTATGACAAAAGGAACTCGAAATAAAAATGTACATTTAGAAAATGTAAAGTTTTAAATTTCGTTATTACAATAACATAATAGAGAAGAGGCGCTTGTACAAACCGTTTTAACAACAATAGCTGAGAGCGTAAGTGCTACGCCGCATAATAGCTTTTACTACGACGTAATGAGCTACGAATATTGCTACGCGTGTAGCACGGGGGGTAATACTCGTAGTTTTGAACGATATACTAATAATGTGTGTGCTGTCTCACTGTCTCTTATCTTTACATGAATATAAGCCTTAATAGCGATATAACATTTTGTTATCAAGTTTTGGGTGAAATAGAGTTGTGATATGATAAGAAACAGTGAGATAAGGGATCGTTGTGTTTTGAAAGAAGATGTAATAACAAGAGTTGAAAAAGGAATGTTTAGGTGGTTTGGACATGTAGAGAGAATGGATAAAATTAGAATCACAAAACAGGTGTATGACAGTATTGTGAATGGTAGAGTTGTTGCCGGTAGACCCAAACGAACATACCATGACCAAATATCAGGATTGTTAAAGAGAGGTCAATTAAAAACATTTCAAATAAACGTGCATGTATGAAGAGGTTAATGAAAGTAGGTGAAGCGAAAGTTGTTTGTCAGGATCGTCGCAAGTGGAGATCCATAGTCTCTGCCTAGCCCCGTGGGAAACAGGCGTGATATTATGTATGTATGTATTAAATCCTATCACGATATTATAATAGAGAAGATTTGTGAGGATGGTTGTTTGTTACACTGTGTTACGCGATGTCCATCACAGCAGTCATAGAGTATATTAATATCACATAGACAATCGTCATAGATAATAATATGATCCTGGCAACACTATGATATAATTGCTGTTTATAGCAATGTTGTAATATTATTATTTGGTAGGGTAGTTTCGTAGTATTTCCGTATAAAAAGGCGGTGAGACGGTGTTCATTGCTTACTGTGTAGTAAAGGGGAAACTCTGCCCAAATAGTTAATATTAGGTATATTTGGTACTTTATTATCCAAATCTCTGCAAGGCTGTTTACAACTGTCATGTAAAAATTACTGAACACGTTTTGATGTTAACATAATAAAGCTTATACATATATGAAGGCAGGCAGTCGAGTAAAAGATGCCTTCGTTAGTCTTCTAATATTTTTTTTTAATTCTCGTGCTTGAGAATCCATTGTTGCTTTATTTATTTCAACAAAGAGTAATGTTTTCATAGATTAACCCCTCTCGGTGATTATGTTAAACTGCAGCGCTAATACTACATATTCGCGGAGCATCATACGTGTACTGACGCCAATTTTGGGTAATATTTCCACGTAATTTCAGGGCAACCACTGCGGCGGTTTCAGGTGAAACGAGTCCACCTAATAGCCGCACAGTTTATATTTGGTAATGATTAAACACACGGAATGCGGTGAAATAAATTATGAGCTGAAATCGTATTTCAATTCAATTTATAGCTTTCCAAAAGTAGGACAAAAACTCCCCTAACTTTTCATTTAAAGAAAAAAGAGTTTTATGGGGCGCTTTCCGTGGCTGTTAAACCATACTGTATTGATGTGTACCAAAATAGTTTTAAGGATGTAATCTATATCAATATTATAAAGAGGAAAGTCTTTTATTACTGTATGTTTCTAATGGAGAAACTCAAAAAACCACTGGTCCGATTACAAGTATTCTTTTAATATTAGAATGCTACATTATCCTTGAGTAATATAGGCTATATTTATTATTAGACAAAAATTAGAAGTGTCTACTAAAACATCAATAACGTTACTTAAGGTGCAAAAAAATTACCATAAAATGTCTTTGATCGCATGCGCTGCGGAAACTATTGATGATAGAACAAAATGTTCCTATTGTAGAACATTAGAGAACATATCAATATCTACAAAAAACTTTGCCACTATGTCATTATTTCGCCAAGGGTACAATGTTAATTTCACTTTAACAATAAACAAAATATATCACGGGCTTCAAGCCAGAGGGACGTATAAAAAATGCGAATTTTTTTAAATTTCGTCTATCATTTATATTTTTATCGATACACCACCTCTGTTTTTGTCTTAATAATAGGTTAATACTAGTAGAAGTACTTTCATAGGCAGACATTGAATACATTGCAAAAAACTTATTAAG